>JAGSMP010000271.1:0-600000 GCA_029286625.1 Parnassius orleans | reverse complement strand
CGGAAAGATAGACGCCGGCAAATTATTCCACTCCTTTGCTGTAGAATACCTATAGAATACCTATAGAATCCTATAGAATACCGAGAGACTGGCTACTCGGCTTCTCTCTACTTCTTAGGTCATTTATTCTGTGGCTGTGGCTTTACTTTCCGTTACCTTTATGCGCTATACTTACGCGTCAGACGCTGTAGACGCTGCAACGGACACGACGTCACAAGCTCTTAAGGGCCAAAAATTTACATAATCTACACTATATATACCTAATATTATAAAGAGGAAATATTTGTTTGTTTGTTTGAATTGAATAGGCCCCGAAACTACTGGACCGATTTGAAAAATTCTTTCACCATTAGAATCCTACATTATCCCTGATGAACATAGGCGATAGAATATTTTCAAAAAGTTAGGGATCCGTATGAAAACTTCGTTAAGTAACCCAAGGTGTGAAAAAAATACAAAAAAAAATCCTTTTATCGCGTACGCTGCGGAAACTATTGACAATAGAGCAAAGTGGTGTACACAGTTTTATAGAGGACATCAATATCTACAAAAAAATCCGCGATACCATATGTCTTACTAATACAGTTATGTCACAATAACTCACAATAACTACTTTTTCATGTTAAAATATGCAATAGTACAACGCCGAAAATCCTTATATCGCGTACGCTGCGGAAACTATTGACAATAGAGCAAAGTGATGTACTTCAGTTTTATAGAGGACATCAATATCTACAAGAAAGTCTACGATACCATAAATGTCTAACTATTACAGTTGTATTCATGTTAAAATATGCCAATAGTAACGCCGATACAAACTAGGCCACATTATTTAGTAGTATTAATCCTTATATCCAAATAAATCACTTCGTATTCAAGGCTATATCAGTACCTGTACCATGCATAACCACCAATTACGTTAACCATGTAATTTAAGTAACATTTTTCACTTTTTAAATCTTTGTTAATCAGCAACCGTCCGTCGTAATGTCTCTCTCGAAGTTCGCATGACGCGCGGCACAGACGCGTGACATACGCGGGTGAAACCGCGGGGCACAGCTAGTATAATATTCTTGAACTTATAGAATTTAAACGGAAAATGGTAGTCAGCCACACTTTTCGTTTGTTAACGAAAAGGAACAACCGTCAATCGAAAACATAACGAACACTATACTGGGAGTTCATAGCCAATAAACAACAAACTCAACCCACTTCCCTGCTATGTACAGTGCTGCGCTTCAAATTCAAATTAACTTCTTAGGCTGTGGCTGTGGTTATGGTTATTTCTGTGGCTGTGGCTTTACTTTCCTTTTTTTTGCGCCCAAAGCAAGGGGCTACCCTCCGGGAAGCGGGGGAGGGAGGTGGAGAATGCTCGTAGCATACCACGCAGCCGGCTGCGTGGTTATGTGGGACTCACTATGAAGTGCCTTACGCACTAAACACCACCTGTGGGACTGGCTTTGGCCTGTATGGCCTTTCTGCCGAATCGGAAGCGACCCCCCTTAGGGAAAGGGGGCGCAGTATGTTATCTATAGGCGCTTTATACTTACGCGTCACAACCATAGAATTAAATTCTATGGTCACAACGTTGTAGAAATGCAACCGACGAGACGTCACAAGCTCATAAATCCAAAAATTTACATATTATAATAATATATTTCTTTTAAAGTTTACAACTAGCAATAGACAATAATAAGTCTTGTCATCTTTGAGCTTTGTGATTTGCATGAAAATGCCATAAATTTAAATATATATAGTAACTAGCAACCCGCCCCGGCTTCGCTCGGGTGCAATTTAAATGTGGTGTCCATGTCATTTATCTTGCATTTTTTAATACATAGACCCATAGACCGTTCTTTTTTGTTTCATCAGAATCTCTTTCGAAAAAGGATGGTTGCACCGAATGCGGGTATGGTTTTTATATCTTGACTTGGAGAAATTAATAATATAACTTTGATTGTGGTTTGGTGTGTATCCCCAAGACTTTTTGTAGAACGAACCGAAAAGTAAAAGACATCCACGTCAATCGAAAACTTAACGAACTCTGTACTAGGAGCCCATAACCACCAAAAAGTTAGTAAATTAAATTCACGCGGCCTCTCAATCGCAATACCGACACTCCTCTCCCCCCGCAGCCCCAACACCACCGTATCAACGGTGCGGCCCCGCCAGCCGTCAGAGTCGCGGAGGATAAGGCGGGTGGCGCATCGCAATACACTGAACAGAGGTCAATTTATTTTCTCCTTAGAGTAAACTGTAAGTGTACTGTGTTTTTAACGTGGAAGAGCCATGCTGCAGCTATATTAATTGTATAGTTGTAGCACGACCGGGTCGGCTCGACCGGGGAAGGACCGCGCTCTCACAGAGTAACAGCGTAAAATAGCAGCTTAATGCTGCTGTGTTTCATATGGTGAGCGTAAAGAACCGGAGAGCCTTTTTACTGGAAAAGAGGCATTCCATTAGTCCTCACGGCTGACAACGCATCTGCATTTTGATTCGCAAATGAGGATAGATGTAGATGTCTATGGGACACAGCAACCACTTACCATCAGGTGAACTGTATGCTCGCTTGCCACACTTATCCTATATAAAAAAGTGCTTAGGTATAATCTAAGGTTTTCTCAGTAAGCATATTTATTACAAATAATATTTGAAGTCTTTCAAGAAATACGACCAATGACGCATTCTTGGATATAGATAGGCTTTTGTCTGAATGTAGAGCAGGCAGTAGGTTAAAATTACTGATACCTAAGTAACATACAGTAATAAAAACAAAATTAAATGCTCGAATACACTTTATTGTAATGGTTGTTAAATAATAACGTACACAGTACATCCAATTACGTACGTACATACGTACAATTATTACTTATACAAACATGTATATCTTATTAAAATCACACGTTGATATGTTGAACCCGTTGTTATCAAACTCCGACATTCTGACATTTTACTTATTATTCGCGTAATTTTAATCATTAGAAAATAGACATAAAAAGTTCTAAAAAAGAAAAAAAGAACGAAACCCACTGATGACGCCACGAAAAATTGAGGTATAATATTTGACAGATTTCATAGTGGGGAAGTTAATTTGTTCGAAAAATGTAAAGGTTATGTTTCTTAATTTCTTTCTGTACTATTAGCTATATTTTATATTAATAAGATTAAAAATAAATAAACCAAACCACAGGTATTCATAAAAGTAGAAAAATTAAAAAAAGTTCTAAATGTGCAAAAAATGAAAGAGCAAACCACTGAAACATTGTTTTTTGTAACTCTAGAAATTGATAAAATTTTATTAAAAACTAATTTCTGAATTAAATGACATTCATTGTGTAACAAAAAACTTTACCTCGGTGTCAACTAGCGACATCTGGTGAGCAAAAAATTATTAGCCCTCATTAAAGACATTAAAGACAAGTAAGGTAAGTTAAGTTTATATTCTGTGACAAAACTTATATAATAGAACTTTAAAAAAAACTCTAGAAATGAGTAAATATTTAATTACTCCTCTTCGTAATAGGACAACATGAATGATTTACTATGATGTTTCCTCAACAGCTCCGCTTCCATTTGGTCTAACGGCAACGCAGGGTCATTGTTTTTAATTAAATCATTATCTGCCATATTATACTGCTTTACAAGAGTTAATACGTCATTATCGAAATAGTCAAAATCTTTTTGCATTTCATTATTGTAGCCGAAATTATATTTCTTAGGACCGTTCCTCATGTGAGCTGGTATTTGTTTAGTCCCGTGAATCACTAGATTAAATGGTCCAAACATACCCGTATTTTTTTCATTTGTCTGAAAAAAAAATCATCAATCAATCAATTTCGTATGTTACGGTTCGCATCTGTAGATTAATATCTATACATAGAAATAAAATTGAAATGCGTGTCTGTAATATCGAAAGAACTGCCTTATGTGAGCTGAGGGGGTTGTTTGCATGACATTATGACAAGAATAACCATTTTTTTAATTTTTGTCTGTCTGCATGTGTGTCCAATCTAATTTGATGATTGAGATTGCAGTGAAACTTCACGAATAAATTATATATAGAGTAATGCCTGGGCAGAGTGGTAAAAGTTTGTTTGGTATAGATATAGATAAAAAATTACCGTATCCTTAACGATCACTCGCCAAATACCATTTGCGTTCTCGCCCCAAGTGGCCACGGAGGTCAGCGGCCAGTTAACAAAACCGGCAGTTGAAGTGTCCCTTGGTCGTGCGCTAAGAACTTGCACCTTCGTACCTTTAAGGAAGTTGACGATTAATAACAGGAAATAATGTACGAATTACGAACTAACTACCAACCGTGGAGTGGTGGCGGAAGAATATCCACTACCCCTTATCGTCCCGTGGGTGTCTTATGGGGCGCCAGAATAAAGCAAACTAGGAGCAGCGTCTTTCTAATAACAATTATGGCGTGATCGCGGAGCAGGAAGAATTTAAAATTATTGCAATTCATACAAATGTGAACTTTAAATACTTGAAATTAAACTCCGTTTTCGAATCACAAATACTGTTCAAAAGGTCCTAAAACTATCTTAGTTGCAATGGAAATAAAACTTTTGTGATGGGAATTAAGTTTAAAAATGCAAAGCAATAAAAATTCCTGCTCTGCGACCATGCTTTAGAAAAAAACTTCGCTTGCTAACACGCCTGCCGAGCGTTCCAACCAGTTCCAACTATGGTAAGGCCTATGGTCAGTAATGGACTTTGATGAGCTGCAATTAGCTTGCTTATGTAAACTCTAAGGCTACAATGGACTTTGATAATGAGGGCTAATAATCTTCCACTCACCAGATGTCGCTAGTTGTGACTAAGGCAAAGTTTTTTGTTACACAATATCAGTTAATTGAGAAGTTAGCTTTAAATAATAGTTTATCATTATCTAGAGTATATTATATTAATACACTACACAATGCGTCAATGGTTTGAATTTTAATTTTTTGCACTTTTTAACTTGGTTCATTCATTTCTAATCTAATTATTTTAAAATATAACTAATAATACGGAAAGAAACAATTAAGTTTACATTTTCCTAAGAAATTATCGTCCCCGCTCTGTCAAATATTTTACCTCATTGGAAAGCGGCGCCGCCCTGGTGGCGGAAAAAGTCGTGGCCCTCATTTATTAAATACAGCAATTAAAGGGAAAGTTAACCGCAGTTTTAAAATACTTTAGTCAAGAGATATATAGTTTACCTTGTGGTGATATTAGATATATTTCTAAAGCACCTCTGCGACTATATTTTACGTTCACAATCAATTCCACATGTTCAATGTAATTCACGGTGCAGTTTTCAACATTCACTGTAATATCCAAATTCTCTTTGGAAGATATGCGGCTATCTTGATCCTTGAAGCTAGAAAAAAATATATAATTTTTAAATTATTAATTAAGGTGGCAGAACTGACGAAGGATTAGATGTTGCTATAAAATCAATGACGATTTCTATTTGGAACAATACTTATTGCTAAAATAATCGCTTGATTTTTGGTATAATTTTGAAAATACGATATACAATCCAATTTAACTGGCAAAGTTGATAAAGAAAGTAGTTATCATAATTCAATCATAGTCAGTCAGTCAGTCTTATTTAATGATCTTAAATGTTACGATGTAGAAGATAGCTAGGATAACTAAATAGATAGGATAACTGACATTTGTGATTACCGATCACCCCTGATGAAGAGTTTTTGCGGTAACTTGATCGCGGAATTATATTTGCGTTCAAATAATGGTTAAGTGGGTTTTTGATACGTAAAAGTGATGCAAATTTTTTTGCTATAATTGTTATTCCTCCCTCCGAGTGTGATAAAATATTTTGTCCCTTTAGAATTTAGAATGATGTCGTCAGAAGGACCTGGTTATGTTCTCGTCAAATAACTGAGCTGAGAATGTCCATAAGTCAAATGCCCAATAAGCCCAAACACCACCCAACAAACCTTCAAAATCTTTTCGACGAGATCCTACTGGATACTATCTACTAGGCTAACATAAACATTAAATGGAAAAATGGAAGGAACCACTATTAAATTCGCTTTCGCATTGTGACCGATGTGCCACACTATGCTTCTTGCTACTAGGATATCATGACTATGCAGTGACAAAAAACCACCACGGATAAACCAGAGAGAGACGAACGGATCCTATGCCTCCACATGAGTAAAGGAAACCGAAGAGTTGCTCGTCGGTTTTCGGTCGATTGTGGGGAGAAGACGAATCAAATTTATAAACAAAAACTGAATCGAAACATAAACGAATCGTGCACCAGGATAATATGAGCGTAGCAGACGATAGTAAAATACTAATTTTACTTGTCACACACACAATTTAACTTCACTTTTTTTTTACTAAATCGCATCGGTCCGCTTTCGGATTCGTTGCGCAAAACAAGACTGCCTGGATACTAGGCTAACATACTCACGGCAGAGCTTCAATTCGGCAAGATGTTTTGTTCGGAACGGTTGTCCAGTTGAGCGCCGCCTTCACTAGAGCGCCGGCGTTTAGAAGACCGAATCCAAAACGTATGTCAAAACGTAATCCGACACTAAAATAATTTTAAAAAAAATAAGCTCAAAATGGAAAATGGTGACATTGGGTTTAGTATAAAAGTGACAACGTCTAAGATAAAAAATATTTTACAATAAAATATTTTTTATTGTAAAATATTTTTAAAAGTAAAATATTTTAATAAATAAATGTTTCATGCTTTTAGAATTCTATATTTCTTGTAATCAGCGGTAAATATAAAGATTTTGTTGCATCTCCCTCTATCTATTACAGTTTTTCTCAAGGCATAAAACTTTTTCAACATTATGCTTATTGTTGGCCAATGAAGTAGCACAGAATAAATAATAGTACTACGTAGAAGTAGTAAGGACGAAGGAGATCGTAAAGGTGCCGACGTAAATCCGGGGCGGGCTATGGGGGCGGGTGGCTTATTACCATGGATTTCGACAAAACCATGTTATTCATGATTAAAGAATAATATACTTACGCAACATAATATCTCAATGTTGATCTTTTTTTTTTGTCACAACCGAGTCAAAATTATATAACAAAAAATTGTCTTCTCTCGTGAATTTCAATTATTATTAGTTAAATTCCGATAAAAGTTCCGAAGTAAAAGCAGTATATTATATAGAATAGCTCCGAACTACCACTCGGAGCGTCGGCCGCTCCCCGGGCAGAACACCTTTCCTGGCGGGAGATCTCCCCTTTTCCTTCCACGGCCACAAATAATTTTAATTTAACCCTACCTCACAATGGCTATTTTTGGCATGCAGGAATATAATTTCATTATCACATGCCGGATTTAATCATGGCTCACTCACCTTACGTCGTTGGCTATAACGCCACTGCCAAAATTGTCATTGCCAATTTATATAGAAAATCAAAATGCATCTGCCTTCTCTCTCTCCCGGTCCCGAGGACTAAGATGGAATATGTCGCTACCCGTAAAAAGGGGCTCCTGTTCTCTACACTCACCATACGAAACACAGCAGCATTACTCTGTTATTTTATGCTGGTATTCTGGGAAAGTGTGATTATTCTACTAATCCACCATTATATTACTGCATGGCCCCAACCACTTCTGTTGTGGTAGAGCCATGCTGCAGCTATACATATTATGGTTGTAGCTACGGTTGCCACCCGTACTATAATATATAATATCGTACCTACTATATTTCAGTCAATTGTACTATATATTATAGAAAAATAATATAGTACGAATAATACTATAATTTACCCTAATTCAACTGTCGCGTTTTTTTATTAACTGTGACTGGAAATCTGGAACAAGTAAGTTTTACGGAAATATTTTTTTCCGTCATGAATGTAAAATGGAAAGAAGAAAGAAATAGAGCATTTGTATTAATTTAATTAAAAATGAATTGTTAATTTATTTTAATATGCATCTAAATTGCTCAGATTCCTATAACTATTTTAAAAGCAATAGATCATTGATGGCCACAACGAACAGCAATAACAAATATATATGGATAAATACATAAATGAAAAAATATATGCGTACTTTTTTTCCTGAATTTACCAAAAGTACTATATTTTTGCATCTTTTTTGGGAAATTTACTATATTTGTTTAAAAAAAGGTGGCAACCCTAGTTGTAGCACGAATGAGTCGGTTCGACTGGGGAAGGACCACATTCACAGAATACTAGTGTGAAATAGCAGTTTAATGCTGCCAATCAGTCTTAATGCCATCCAGGGACCCACTTAAACTCAAACACACACAAAAAAATTAATCAAAATCGGTCCATCCATTTTAGAGTTTCTGCGAGACTAACGGACAGCAATTGATTTTTTTTTATGGCATAAGGGTGACAAGCGAGCACACAGTCCATCTGATGGTAAGTGGTCGCTGTGGCCCATAGACATCTACACCTATCCTCGTTTGCGAATCAAAATGCAGATGCGTTGTCACCGTGAGGACTAAGATGGAATGCCTCGTTTCCAATAAAACGGGTCTCCGGTTCTCTACACTCACCATACGAAACACAGCAGCGTTAGGCTGCTATTTGACGCTGGTATTCTGTGAGAGCGTGGTCCTTCCCCGGTCGAGCCGACCCATTCGTGCTACAACTATACCAGTAATATAGCTGCAGCATGACTCTACCACGTAAAATTATTGATTTTTATATACAGAGATATCACAAAAATATTCAACTTACCTATTACATTCTCCTTAGTCCTTACCCGCAATATCATTTTTTTAATTTTGTTACCTAATAGTTTGCCTCAAAGTACGGTCCTGAGCTACCAGCATCCATCGACTGTTTTATCAAGTCGTCACTCCATTTAGTACTAACTTAACTTATTATCATAATATCTTATTCCTTACCTATTTATTTGCCATCCAGGATTGTGAGATAAAGGTGCGTATTCTGACGTCCATACGATCAAATGTTGTACATCCCTCCACGTCAAGTTAGGGCTACAAAAATCACGGCATTAGTGACGGTCTAACTGACTGATCATTGATCAGTTCGATATAATAGTTGTTTGGTTTTTCGGCAAAGACGTTCAAACATTTTAAACTCAGTTTTTGGGTTTTTTAAGTGTTGTGGCTGTCCACGGGTAGGTTAGGTAGTCCTTAACCTACCCGTGGACTCGTGACTCCTGTGTAATTTACTAGTACTAAAATATGTTTTTATTATTATATTTAAAAACGTTACCCCCACACTAGGATTTTCTCCTGTATCGTGGAGGTAGATACGCAGATAGATGCTTTAGTATTTGATAGTTATCGGAATAGTTCAAAATAGCGAGTATCAACACTATAATTTTAAACCGACTTCAAAAAAGGAAGAGGTTCTCAATTCTTCGGAATCATTTTTTAATGTATGTTCACCGATTACTCGAAGACGCCTGAACAGATTTGGATTTTTTTTTTATTTCAAATTGGTGCTTCTCATGTGGTCCCATATATCTAAATTTGATCAAGATCTGACCAGTAGTTTTTGAGTTATCCTTAATAATGCGTATTTAATTGACTTCGACAACATTGATGATGATCTCGTTTTATTTATATTGAAGTAGTTTGTACAAAATTTCTAATTTTACCACTTGTATAATATAGAAGTTACCATATATATATTATAGTTGCGGTCCGTACCGTAGAGTCCTAGCTTCGTTTAATAAAGCTTTCTAAAGGAGAAAGCGCAATTGAAAACATATTATAACCATTAAAATCTGAATAAATATTTTACATTTACATTTCCGTCATTTTGTTCGATGTAAATAATTAATCTATAATAAATCAAAAGATTTTTATGCCACTTATGACGTAACGAAATGCAAAATAATTGACTCTCTTTTACACTTCATTACAAGTTACATAGTGCTCAAGTATTTACTATACATTGATTACTGGTTACATTGTAAAAATATAAAACCAAGCCTGGAACATTTACACTCCAAACCTTTAAAAATTCATAATTACGAAAATATTAACTTTATCGTAAAAGGCCTCCATCTTTTTTATTTGTATTTTATCAAAGAATATAAAAAACATTTTTTATATTTTATTCTTTTTCTTTATGTATGTTTAATGGGTCAAAATCAAAAGTATCCGAATTTGAGTTTTTCCAAATCTTTAAAAATTCATAACTCCGAAAATATTAACTTTATCGTAAAAAGTTATAGGACTTTTTTTATTCGCATTTTATCAAAAAAATATAAAAAATGTTTCCTAATATAAAAGTTATATTTATTTTATATTAGTAAATAACCATTATTTGCAATTGAAAAAATATCGGTTTAAACAATATGGCACCAAGTTGCCCCATGGCAACATGCATCTATATCATCAGTAGAGCAATTTCAACAGAATCGCATAAAAGTTGAGGTGGAATAGTTTACGGTACTCATGCGCCGATTCCTCCTGGACTATCGTTCGTCTATTACGCTGGATCATTTTTGCATACCTAACTAAATCATATCAAATATTAAATAATTTATGATATCCCAATAAAAATACTTACTTAGCATGTAGAGCAAGCGCGATAATTCCAGCGGCTAACGGCGCCGCGGCCGAAGTGCCGGTATGCTTTAAAGTACATGTATCGTTTATATCAGTTGTCGCCTGAAAAAGAAAAAGAAAAGCAAGTAAATAGTAAAAGATTATCTGTGGAAAAAGTTTTATCTTCATTTTTTATAGAATGGGGATGACAATCGAGCACACAGTCCACCTGATGGTAAATGGATGCTATGCCACATTTATCTTTGATTAAGAATCAAAATACGGTAGCGATACCCCTGAGGACTACGATGGAATGACTCGTTTCCAGTAAAAAGGGCCTCCAGTTCTCTACACTCACCATACGAACCACAGTAGCGTTGAGCTGCTATTTTATGCTGGTGTTCTGCGAGAGCGTGGTCCTTCCCCGGTCGAGCCTACCCATTTGTGCTACAACCTTAATGTAGCTGCAGCGTGACTCTACCAAATGAGTAAAGAAATACTCTGTGGCTCTACTACGTAAATTATTCGAACAAACGCCAGCTAGAAATGTCAGCTTTGATTTTATCGAATAATGTCCGTTACTTGTGTGGCGGGTGGAAGGAAAAGGGGAGATCTCCCGCCGGGCAAGGTGTTCTGCCCGGGGAGCGGCCAACGCTCCGAGTGCTAGTTCGGAGCTATTCTATATATGTATACTGTTTTTAATTCGGAACTTTGATAGCGCGATTTAGGCTTCGAGGATTTACTCGAGCGTCGTGGGGACCTATTATATTTTGTAGATTAGTTGATAGGAAGAAAAAAAAGTTATATAATGTTTCTCCTTCCAGTGGTGAGGGAAGCGTCTACAGATTTTCAAAAATGTAAAAACTACTACAAACTACTACGGATGTTCAAAAATTTATTCCAGCGCGTCAAATATTCAAAGGGGATGTTAAGTGAACCCTAAAATTGCTCCCAATCAAAAGACTGACGATTCGGAAGTGACGCAACACGCAAGCTTGTAGCGAATTTTTGAAAATGCGAAAAGAAATCGCCATATTGAAATACTCCAGCGTGTCTGATTATTATACAGAAGGTTCAGCTTGAGCTCCCAGTTATGGTAGCTTAAAATCTGACGATTATTTTGGGGGATATTAATAATCTGACTGCTAGAAATAATTTTATTATGAACTTTTTTTTCTCAATAACCATAAAATGTGACTGTGAATGGCTGGGAATGGCGTCACAGATAGGGAAAAAGTGAAAGGGAGATAGGCGCAGACTGGGGTATACATGCTTTACTCCAGCTGCACGCTCATCTCATCTTCATAGACGATTTTTTAGTATTTCGGCTTGAGGAAATTGGCAGATTATGTTTTTTTTGTTATTTTTGCATTATTTCCTTCAAAATAAAAACAAAAATTCAACCACGCACGAGAATGTCAAGACAACGTTTTTTTTGCAACTTTGTAACCCTCCCTCTCCCTTACGTTACGCTCAAATCGTCAGATTTTCTGAATGCACTCTTTTTAGCTCGTAATTAACCCACCTTACCTTAATCTGACGCGCTTGAGTAAATCCAAAAAAAATCCCTCTTGGGCTCCCCTACTATTGACTATACAGAGCCAGTAATTCATTCATTGGATAATTAATGTACTATGGCTGTTATTTTTTTTTAGTTTTATATCACTCTCATAGACAGAAGTCATAAAACTACTGTATTTACAAAAGTGTACAATGACACCATAAGAATAAGTTTTAGAAGAGAGTTTGCATACACCATTGTCCAGAAATAAGAGTTTAGAGATACTATAATAACACTTAGAGTTGTATAAGCAAGGGACACTTTAATGATAAAATCAGATTGAAGTGTTACAAAATACTTAAAGTTGTATACTAGAGTTTTCATATTCTGATTAAGAACCCTAAGCTTACTAAGATCCCATAATACAGACTTTATACAGCTTGAGCTGTATAATAACTGATAAACCACTCTTATAAGAATACAACCTCTTTTCAACACTCTTATAGGCTTTTAAAAGAACTCTAAGTTCTATATGGGCTGGTATATTGATGTTCATAACGCTTGTGTGCTGCTTGGGATATTTTTTAAAAAGACAAATAAAAAGACAGTAGTCGAATGGCGGATTCTAGCCCACGAGTTTGCGGTCTACACTGTATTCTATCTCATTCTCTTGCAGGCTAAATCCATGTTTGTCCCTTTTTAGATCGCTTTTTCGTTTAATCGAGTTTCAAATCACAATAATATAAAGAAGTTCACTTCAAAAGTAGGTATACTTACTATTTTCTGGTCCTTATAGGCGCCAGAGGAGTACGCCGTTGCTAACGTAGAAGAGCAGATTTCGCCATACCAAGGAAACAGACCTTGTTGAGAGGCGCTCCCTATTGAAATTGTATAAATACTAGAAGAATACCTAAAACAAGGTAGGTAAGTGATATAAGTTACCGATACCGTTACAGCCTATTAAAGTCCACTGCTGAACATAGGTCTCCCCGTAGATTGCCTTATAGGAGGGATATTTGCCATAGTTGCCACGCTTGGCAAGCAGTTTTTTCATTTTTAGTCGTTATTAGGGAGACGTAGGTATTTGTTTCCTCTGCCGCCTCTTACGACACCCACGGGATGATAATATGGGGTAGTGGATATTCTTTCACAACACTACACGGCACAGAGTGATATAAGTTAATCAGTATACAAGTGGTAAACAATTTTTTGTAAAACCGACTTCAATATAAATAAAATGAGAACATCATCAATGTGTTTTGAGTATTAAGGATAACTCATAAACAACAGTCAGATCTTGATAAAATTTATATGGGACCACATGAGAAGCACCAGCTTTCAAATAAAAAGAATCATCAAATCGGTTCTCCTAGAAAAAAGTGCTGAGGTAACAGTCATAAAAAAATACAGTCGAATTGAGAACCTCCTCCTTTTTTTGAAGTCGGTTGTAAAATTAAGTGGTTTAACCAAATTTATCTGTGCATTTGCATCAAACTTTAAAAGATTTACGAAATATTTACCCATCGCAGTTACAATTGTCGTTATGGCCGCCGCCATTTCCATTAGCCCATACATAAATAGAGCCTTTGCCATTACGCCCCTTAAACAAAATTATAAAAATATTAATTTTTTTTTATAAAAAAGCAAATTTGAAAAGCCTTATAAACTTAAATAAAGACTTTGGTATTACTAAGTCATAGTTTGTTTTACTTGTTATAAGCCAGTGCTTGACTACAATCCTACCTAATGGTGATGAAGTGGTGATGAAGCCCTAACTCGCAAAATCTTAGCGTATCAAAGGTATTACGGCATACACAAGTTATACCTACCTTAGTAACTCCTCGTTTAAATGCTTCAATAGCCAGTCGCCCTGGGCCTTCTACGGTTCGTCCATCATCATTTGGACCCCATGATGCGCTATATACATCTACTTTATCCCATGCATAACCTAGACGAAAAGAAAAAAGGCAACGTACATTTGTCATTAATTACAACTAGAATTGCGTGTGGTTAAAATTCGACCATTTTATTTGTTGAACTTTTTCTATAAAAATCACGTGTGCATGTGTGTTACGTAACAGAATACATAATAGTTCATGTTTACTTTTGTTACCAGCCTTAACTGTAACATATACATACATATAATATACATAATATGACATAGTATCTACCTTTTGAATGGTATAAGTTTCATTCCCTTCCGAATGGAATACCTAAATGCTAAAAAACCGTAAGACAATTTTCGATGTTAACGTATTAACTGGGAATGGTGAAATTAAGTGGGAAGGGATGTCACCCCCACCAGTTCCCGCCGATTAGTACAGGGTGGGCCAAGAATTCGTTAACATTTAAATGTAACTTACCGCGCAAACTATTGCCGCGCGGGGCGCGGGCGCGGGCGGGGGCACTAGCTCGCTTCTTGGAAATTTAGTCGCAATGGATCGCTTCACGGGGCCGCAACGCGCTTACTGCGTGAAACAGTTTTATTTAAACGACTTTTCGCTCATTACTGTGAGACGCTTATTTCGCGTTGAATATGGTTTACGACTTAAGTCAGTGTCCAAGTGCTCCTTTAATAAAGAAATGGGTGAAGAAGTTCGAAGAGACGGATCTACACTAAATGTGAAACAAACCGGCGGCCCACGGACTTCTCGGAGCGAAGAGAACGTGCAGCAAGTTTCCGCTTCTGTTCGACGTGATCCAGATTTATCGACACGCAAACGTTCGGCTGAATTAGGATTATCCCGCACATCATTACGCCGTATTTTGAAATTAAATTTGAAATTACATCCATATAAGATCCAGCTAGTGCAAGAACTAAACCCTAATGATTTAAATTTGCGTAAGTCATATGCCGAAACAATGTTAACTCGTTTCAGTAATTTTCACAACATCTTATTTTCTGACGAAGCCCATTTCCACCTAAATGGACATGTAAACAAACAGAATTGCAGGTATTGGAGCAGCGAAAATCCTAAAGCTAAGGTAACTGTATGGGCTGCAATTTCAGCAAAAGGAATCATCGGACCTTACTTTTTGAAGATTCTCGAGGCCGTTCAGTTACTGTTAATTCTGCCGAGTATGTGAAAATGTTACGGGAGTTCTTAGCACCGATGCTACTGGAATTTGTTGGTTATAATCGTAACACATGGTTCCAACAAGATGGAGCCACGTGTCACACATCGAACGAGTCCTTGCCGGTGGTCAAAGACATGTTTCCGGAAAAGCTGATATCCAGACGGGTGATATCCCATGGCCACCCAGAAGTCCAGATCTATCCCCAGCAGACTTCTTTTTATGGGGTTATTTAAAGAGTCGTGTCTATATTTATAAACCGAATACACTGCGTCAACTTAAAGAAAAAATCATCGAAGAGATGTCGGCGATCTCGCGGTCTCTTTGCAGAAGAGTATTCGAAAACTTCAGGACTCGCTTAGAAGAGTGCAAAAACCGAAACGGTGGTCATTTAGACGAAATAATTTTTAAAAAATAAATTACAACTAATTAGCTTTCTCGTAAATAAACGATTTCTAAAATATGTTAAATGGTTTTTTTTATACGATTTTTTCAAATGTTAACTAATTCATGGCCCAACCTGTAGTTTTTTTAAACGGGGTGTACGAGGTATGCTATACTCTGGTGTAAATCCCCTGTAATGGGAATGCGGAACCCCGTAGTTTTTGGCAAAAAACATACATATTTAGGTATTACGCATTAGTAGGCATTTCTTAGTAACACGCTGTGGTAAAAGCGGGGAGGACAAACCGCGTGTCATTAGATTAAAAGTACGCTGGAGTGGCTATCGCACACTATAGCCGCTGATATTTTTTCATGGTGCTTTCGTATTTTTGATAAGGTATTTAAGCCTATAGTGACTATAATAGGTGACTCCGCTCTACCATAATTTGATAAATAATTATAGAATAAAATATGACATAGGTACTATTTTAGGATAGACCGAAATCTCAAGAGAATGACTTTTTTTCTTTAGAATATTCATAATGCCCGTGTTTCAATATAGTGACATAGTTACATAATACAATTTTAGAAATAGAACGAAATTAGTGTTTCTGCCATTGTTACATTTGACCTCTATTTATCTCTTTCTATCATATTTCCTCTTGTTTTTAGTAATAGGCAATAAATGTTTTTCTCGTTTATAACCCCAATTATAACTAGGGATGAGATACCGATACTGATGCCGATATATCGGCGATACTTGAAGTTTGCCGATACATCGGCATCGGCGATATTTTTATGGCCGAATTAAAGATACTTTTCAAATTTCGCGCTTTAAAAATGTAATGTAACGAGGCACGAACTAACTATGCTCGGGAAAACCCCGCGGTTTATTCGGTGTCTTGTTTAGCCACAATGCTTGATCCTCGTTACAAAGCACGAATATTTCAATCACAGTCTACTGTTACTATGGGAATAAAGCGTCTTGTTCAGTTACTTGATCTTAATGTAGCACTGCATTCCGAAACTATTTCAGACACGGTCACACTTACATCTAGTACTGTAACTGTAAGTTGTGAGATGCCTACGAGTGGCGGGCTTTGAAGCGTTTGTGAAAATATTATTAGAGTCCGAGGAAGATGAGCCCCTGTCTACTCTGAGCTGTAATTCTGTCAAAGAAGAAGTCGAGAGATATCTTGAAAAAAAAAGGCGCAGAAGTACTTTAGTTTCCAAATGAGTTCTGTCGCATCTGAGAGACTATTTTCCACCGCAGGTCTTATTCAAACAGATTCGCGAAATCGCCTTTCTCCGCAAAACTTAAGAATAGGTACTTTGTTTTTTAAACAAAAATCTCATCAATGTTAATTTTAATTACAAAATCTATTAACTAATCTCAACTTGTCTATAGTTTTAAACAGTTTTATTTAGTTTGTCCTGTTATTTATTCTTTTTATATTAATTAAAAAAATAACCTGACTTGTGTTTTATTTATTTTACCTTCATTTTTGAATTCAATAAGCGTATCGGTATCGGTGTCGGTATCGCCGATATTTTTAAGAGCATCGGTATCGGTATCGTATCGGCAAAAAGGCGTATTCATAATTATAACCTCTAAACTTTAAAAAATCATTTCTTGAAAACCACATATTTCAACATTGAAGTAATATTTACTTATATACATAGTACTTAACACATATTACTTCAATGTATTTCAACGTAAAAATCCGCTAGGACTTGTGTGCGAGCCCCCGAAACAGTTCCCATTTCACGCCTTGTTGTGGCATCGTCTTACCTTCCGCGACTCTGGCGGGGCCACTCTAAAAAGGGCTTGTGTGCGTGTGTGCATCAGAGTATTGTTGTAATTGTACATCGACCAAAATCACTAACAAAATCGTGCCACAGAATACTAATGCTAACCCAAATATTTTACTGAAATGTCATTATTTTATTTAGAATAATTTATTCAACGTGGTAGAGCCATGCTGCAGCTATATCTATTACGGTATAGATGTAGCACGAATGGGTCGGCTCGACCGGGGAAGGACCACGCTCTTACAGAATACCAGCGTAAAGCAGCAACTTAACGCTGCTGTGTTTCGTACGGTGAGTGTAGAGAACCGGAGACTTTTTTACTGGAAACGGGACATTCCATATTAGTCCTCACGGGTGACAACGCATCTGCATTTTGATTCGTAATTGAGGATGGATGTAGATGTATATGTGCCACAGCAACCATTTACCATCAAGTGGACTGTGTGCTCGTTTATCCTATTAAAAAAATAGATTTTATCACCAGATGGAGTGACGACGACCTGGTAAGACGTGCAGGAAGTCGATGAATGTGTTGGATTAGGACTATGATTTGTGGCGTTCTTTCGGGGAGGCCTATTTTCAACAGTGGATTTGTGAGATGAACGTATAATTGTGTTTCACATTAGCGCCATCTATGGAGTAAGTAAATCATTCTTATGATTTTATCCGATATTAAGAGCGATAGATGTCGCTTCAGTAAAATAAAGAATACTATGATTATGGTGCCCCGGTACAAACTGACAAAACATAGTTCGAAAATACAGACCGATCCTCCTCAAACTTCACAAAAAATAAAACCGTGGAGGACTGAGAGGATTGGACCAGGTTAGGTTCTCCTAAAATGTCGGTACCCTTTAAAGAACAAGTTCACCTCGGCTCCTTCTTTCCAAGATGTCTGATTGATCTGCATCTTCTAAGGTTATTTGTTATGAAAGTGCCGGGGTCAGATTTTAAAAAGTAGCGGGTATTCATTTAACCATCCGTACTTTTCGAATGGTAATGTAGGGGGGCAACTTTAAATTGTGTCCCTCTATCATTGGCCTACTGTAGGTCAATGCCCTCTATGCCAGTTTTGCGGCCAGTTGTTACTCTTCTAAAGTAAAGCTAACTTTTTAACAACATTTTTTTCTTTTTATAGAAATAGGGTGACAAACGAGCACACAGTCCACCTGATGGTAAGTGGTTGCTGAGGCCCATAGACATCTACATCTCTCCTCATTTGCGAATTAAAATGCAGATGCGTTGTCAGCCTTGAGGACTAAGATGGAATGCCTTTTATCCAGTAACAAAGGGTCTCCGGTTCTCTACACTCACCATATGAAACACAGCAGCATTAAGCTGCTATTTTACGCTGGTATTCTGTGAGAGCTTGGTCCTTCCCCGCTCGAGCCGACCCATTCGTGCTACAACAATACTTTAAATATAGCTGCAGCTTGGCTCTACCGCGTATAAAAAACAAGCGAAATAAATCGTAGAATTTTTTGAAATTTAAAAAATTGCAAAAAAAATATTCATCTCTTGAATATAATTTAATGAAAAAAGAAAATCGGTTCAGCTGTTTCAAAGAAATCGGTAAACTTGCATTAAAAAAACATACGCGTAGAATTCCTCCTACTTCTTCATAACACTTGTGTTTAAAAAGGGTTCAAAAGGCCGACTACCCTTCATCCAAGCGGACGCCGTTCTCTACATTCTACATATTTTTACGTACGCCGTAAATATTTAATATATTGGTACGGTTTCATTAGTTACGGGAAATAGAGTTCAAAATGGCAATCACAAATACCAGACAGACGTAAAAATTCGATCGTCGAATTTAAGACTAGAGCACACCAAATGCGTATGCGTCGCGTGAATATTGTGGTACTACGAGGTTATGAAACTGTACGAAAGATAACATACCACCTGCGTTCCGCATGCAGCAAGTAGTGTGTGTTAGGTTAGGAAGCCGCAAATGTGTTGAAATAAAAAAAGGCATTATGACACTGAACATGAAATATTCAAAAGTATCAAAACAAATATTATGTAATTATTATGCTACTTGTATATTTGAGCTTAGTCTAACTGCTACACTTTCTTAGACTGTGATTTAAGGTTGAAAATTCCAATAGCATGTTATTAAAAAATTATCATCATCACCATTACAGCCCATCACAAGGACTGCTCCCCAAAGGAATGCCGCAAAGCACGGTCCTGAGAACTTCCTGCATCTCTTACCAGGCCGTTACATGTTACGTGCTGCACTTTGATTACCGGTACGAAGCTGCCACTCGTAAACCTATTTCCCCCATCGGTTACTGCTTCTTCGAGCTATATAATCGACGCCATGCCACTCGAGTTTACTGATCTGTTAGGAAATGTCGGTTACTCTGGTTCTACTGCGGATGTCCTCATTACGAAGTCTATCACACAGAGAAACTCCGAGCTACTTCTTTTTTTTTATAGGATAGGGTGACAAGCGAGCACACAGTCCCCCTGATGGTAAGTGGTTGCTGTGACCCATAGACATCTACATCTATCCTCAATAAAGAATCAAAATGCAGATGCGTTGTCACCCGTGAGGACTAAGATGGAATGCCTCTTTTTCAGTAAAAAGGGTCTCCGGTTCTCTACATAACGCTGGTATTCAAAAGCTAATGGGGCATGCGTACATGCCGCGAGCCTCACGCTCATAGCTCCACGCATTTAGTGTACTTTAATCCTATTGACTCAACATGTAAAGAGCCAGAATTTGATCGTCATAATTTCTTTGCGCGTTTGGCTGGCGGCTACGAACAACAAACATGGGGGACGGTCGCAGATTATAACGGCAATCGTGCTCAACATGGCGATCAAATCTACCAGGCAACTATAAAATATAAAGACAAAATAATCAAATTTTTCCACCGACGCTCATTTTGCGTTGTGGCCCGCCCGCACATTTGTACTCAACATGGCGTTCAAACGTACTAGGTAACTATAAATCACACAACGTTTACTGTTTACGTTTGTTACCTATTGCTTCGCCTTCTACACGATCGGTTATCCGTCCATCGAGCATTCGAACCCCGCCCACACTAGCTCCGAACGCCACGCCCACACCGCATTTAAAATTGTTCGCAGTCATTGCTATCTAAAAATATCCATAAATAAAACTGTGTCAAGTGTCAAATTAATTTAGTCTAAAATTTGGATATTTTGTTTATAAATAAATAGGGAAGACTTACTTCTCCGGCACACCGCGTTCCGTGAGAATTGTGATTATGCTCCTTATGTATAGGGTAAGGATCAGGATCGTTATCATTGCAGTCCCAACTGATTTCTGGATCCTTAAAATAAAACTATAGATAAAGTTAAAAATAGTATTAGAAGTTAGTGGAAGTTATTTATTCTGTGGTGAAAGTGAATATTAAGGATGTTGAGTTCTCTTTATAAATTAATAGCGGTTTTACCAGTTTTTCGAAGAATGGGGGAAGAAAGGAGTGTGTTGGCGTCACACCCAATTTTATTTTCCAAGTTGCCGCGGTGCGGCGCTCCGGCCGCCAAGCTACCAGGACTAAAGAAACGTGATAGCAGCGATAAGATACGCTGAAGTATAATTACATATAAGTAGCTATTGTATATTTTGTTGGTTTGGTATATAATGTACTTAAATATACGTGCAACGTCTTCAATGGATAGAGATAATGACTTCTTCGCGAATCATTACTTAAAGAACTCTATTATCATAACACTAAGTACATGTAGGCATGCAATTATTGAATAAACCTAGATAAAATTTACAGATTTTATCGCGTTTAGTAAAAATTAAGTTTAAAATAAGATAATTAATTAAAAATAATAAATTTTGATTTTTTTTTACTAGTATTGCTCAAACACACGTACGAGTAAAAAAAACAGGCAAATACCTAGGTAAGTTCCCCACATAGATTATTTACTCTCCCCAATCCATCCTCCATTAAATACAATCACCACCACCACAAAGGAAAATATAATATTTATTGTCTTATGATATGTTTTTTACAGCACACGAGGAGTAAAGAAATACTCCTTACTCTGTGCCTGAAGTTCCTTATTCCGAATGCCAATAAACTTGTAATTTAAAAAAAATCCGAGTGCATTTTGTCTACACCTTTAATTTACTAGGACAACATAACTTGAACAGGTTGCGAAACACGGAATATTATTTTTCAATGCCGTGTTGGAAAATAAAATTTGTGTTTTGTTTTCTTCAAAAGTAATAAATATAAAAGAAAATAAAATAAACAAGAAAATGCATAGAATAAACATGAAGTTATATATAACATGGTACTGAATATTTGCTGTAATTTTTTATGTTTAGTTTGGATGAATATGAAGTAAAGAAGCAGAAACCAGACAAAAAATAAATTCCTCCGTCCGTCCCCTTTGGAAAATACGCCTTTCTATTACGGAAACTTCCACAGAACGCCTCAATTGTACTAGGATAACATAAGAGTTACGTAGTTCTCGCGTAGGTCTGTGTGGTTGTATTCGACGCCGTCATCCAATACGGACACGCGCACACCGCGGCCATTGTAACCCATTCGATACGCCGGCAACACATTGAGATCCAGGCGTGGAAGATTTTGATTTGTTCGAGTGTCTTGCTGAAAAATACAGTTCAATTAATATTCTAATCAATTTAGTAAGTAAAATAAAATTATTATAATATCAGACTAAAATTATTGTAATGATATTAATTTATTCTTATTAGATACATATTAAATACTATACATAATACTATATATAAATACAGTATAATATTAGATATAGATACTTTTATTGATCTATGTTTTATTCCATGGTTTTATAACATAAGTTAACATGATATTGTTACATTAATTACTGTTATGGAAAAATAGAAAAATGGATAAAAATTAAAAACCTGTCAAGGTAAAGTTTGCTAGCAATTTTTCACGAGAACATTTTTTTATAATACAAATTAATTTTAAAAGATTCAAAAAATGTGCTAATAACACAAGACTGTCATTAAAATTGTGTTTCAGTTTCTTTTTATAATTAAACGTTTGTATGTTGTGTTTAGTTTCTTTTATAATTTTTTTAATAACGTTGACGTTACATCTGAACCTTATGTTAACATAAGGATTTTCTCCTGTCTGTAATTTGTACGCCATTCAAATACCTGTACCGTGCGGGATTCAAACCCGCGGCCTGCACTGCCGCATCTAAACGCTTAGCCACTGCCCTACAGTAGTAATTACTGTTATGTAAAATAGAAAATGGATAAAAATTAAAAACCTGTCAAGGTAAAGTTTGCTAGCAATTTTTCACGAGAACATTTTTTTATAATACAAATTAATTTTAAAGGATTCAAAAAATGTGCTAATAACACAAGACTGTCATTAAAATTGTGTTTCAGTTTCTTTTTATAATTAAACGTTTGTATGTTGTGTTTAGTTTCTTTTATAATTTTTTTAATAACGTTGACGTTACATCTGAACCTTATGTTAACATAAGGATTTTCTCCTGTCTGTAATTTGTACGCCATTCAAATACCTGTACCGTGCGGGATTCAAACCCGCGGCCTGCACTGCCGCATCTAAACGCTTAGCCACTGCCCTACAGTAGTAATTACTGTTATGTAAAAATAGAAAAATGGATAAAAATTAAAAACCTGTCAAGGTAAAGTTTGCTAGCAATTTTTCACGAGAACATTTTTTTATAATACAAATTAATTTTAGAAGATTCATAAAATGTGCTAATAACACAAGACTGTCATTAAAATTGTGTTTCAGTTTCTTTTTATAATTAAACGTTTGTATGTTGTGTTTAGTTTCTTTTATAATTTTTTTAATAACGTTGACGTTACATCTGAACCTTATGTAAACATAAGGATTTTCTCCTGTCTGTAATTTGTACGCCATTCAAATACCTGTACCGTGCGGGATTCAAACCCGCGGCCTGCAGTGCCGCATCTAAACGCTTAGCCACTGCCCTACAGTAGTGCCAATTTTATTTTGGCGGTATGCATTAAGCTCCAACGAAATTTTAAAGTTTGTTTCAATAATATATAGAAGATTTGGAATAAGTATTTTGTAATACTTTGTCGCTCCTAAAAATTTGCCGCAGTAGGACTAGAAGCAGCCTAAGCCTAAAGCCTAAGCCCTCATCCATCTGAAGATATGGAAACATTAAATAAAATAAAATAAGTCTTTGCTGTAAGTTTTTAACTTATTTGACAAAACATTTATTTAAAAGTTGAAAATAGAGGTAATGAAACAAATTAACTTAACCAAATAAATCATGTTCTCGGCGTTCGGTTGGTCTCCCCTCAAAACAGCTTGTCTTTCGACAAAGGCTTCCTCTAAGGCTTTCCTCTTGTTTCTGTCCTTTTATATATAATAAGGATGACAAACGAGCACACAGTCCACCTGATGGTAAGTGGATACTGTGGTCCATAAACATCTACATTAATATTCAATTAAGAGGCAAAATGCAGATGTGTTGTCACTCCTGAGGACTGAGATGGAACGCCTCGTTTCCAGTAAAAAGGGTCTCCGGTTCTCTACACTCACCGTACGAAACACAGTAGCATTAAGCTGCTATTTTACGCTGGTATTATGTGAGAGCGTGGTTCTACCCCGGTCGAGCCGACCCATTCATGCTACATCCATAACATAGTGCAGCGTGGCTCTACCACGTAAGCCTTTGCTACAGCAACGTACACGTTGGAAACATTAAACTCTTACCAAATACCATTCGTAGCTCCAAAGCTCATCATTAAATAAAAGATTCCTCTTGATACGTTTTCCTTCATCGCTTTCTTCGCTCCTAGACAAGTTTTTCTCATTAATCCGCTTCACTCGCTTCAGCTCTTCATCTGAATCAGACATTGGATATCGTTTTACTCTTGTCTTTGCAAATGATTGCTCTGCCCAACGAATCTGTAGGTGAATATTTTTAAAATTAAATTTTTTTCGAACAAAACATATTATACGGAAAATAGAAATTATTGATTTAATTAAATTGACATTTAAAAACTATATAGTAGATACTTTGTTTGTCTTTATTTACACCCTTGATCAATGAAGACGTTGCAATAATATTTAGGTACTTTTTTTTAAATACTAGTAATGATATTAACATTACTAACTCCTGGTAGGCTTAAAATGCTTGTGATAGGAGTTGTTCACGACAGTAGTCGAATGGCGGATTCGAAACCACGACATTAAATACCTAGCTACAACCTAGAATGGTTGTATTGTCAATGAAATTCATCCCCCTGCGTTTTCTAATCTAGAAAATTTTGATATTGAAAATATGGATTTTTTCAAATGAGTATGATATTCAGCCGATGCGTCTAACATTGCACCTACATACATATATCTTGTTATATCAGTGACATGTGCGGCTGGGGTGGCCCTGGGGCCACCCTTAAGCCGCGTACATTTATATAATAGCACATAGCGCATAACTTAGCACAGACCCGCGACTTTACATGTAGTCGACGACATGTCATGGTCACCTTATTAATTTCATTAATTCAACGATACGGCTAAAATACGATTATCATTCAAACCGTCGTCTTTTAGTAAATAGGCTGGCTGGTCTGTTAATAAAAGACTAATTAAGCTAGTTGGTTGCGACATACATACAAACAGCAAGACGTCTTCTAGCTGCACTGTCTTTTGAATGGGGTAATGAATGAGATCTTATGATTAAAAAGATACGCACACACGTAGCGTACGGTACTCGAACGCGGACGCGGTGTGGGCTGTTTCATAAATACTATGGGCAATAAATCCAGGTCAATGACACTCAAACTCGAACACCACGTGTATTGTAGATAATTTATACCAGGGAGGCATAGCAACATAGAATGCTTACAGTACTCACCCTTCTATCTTTATTGAGTGTCGTAGTGTGCTCGGTAGGCATGCGTCGTTGTTTCATGTGTTCGTATATTCGAAACGTGTACGTATTTGGAAATCCTAGTACCTGCGGAAGTAGTAAGGATGTAGTTACTTTAGAACTTTAGATTGACACAAAAATAGTTAGTTATTTAAGTGTTAAAAGACATTAAACGGTAAAGTAATTGAGTAAATATTAAACGGTTCGAATTGTTTTATAAACATACTTGTAGGCATAAATTAAACTACCTAGTATCTCATAGTGTAACAACATAACTTATTAATTTGTTAATTAAACATAAACACTATCAACACGGTATAGGGATATTTTTAACAACATAGACCAACAAAAAAAGTACTGGCCACCTAATAACGTTTTTAATATCAAAATGTTTGTCATTTATTCCAGATTCATTTAAAATTAAAATAAAAGAAAATAGTTTGGAAAATGCAAAAGTGCACGCCTCATGAGCGTTTCATTTAATTTTGATGCAATAAATTACCAAAATAAATCGATTACACAAAGTATAAAATCGATATAGGCTGTATGGTACATTTGTCCTTTGTCTATCAAGAGCTAAAGAAGAAAATGAAAGCGCCTTTAAATTTTTAATAAAATATTACTTATAAAACTGTATAAAACTGCAGGCAATAAAACTTATAAAACTTGAAAATCATTTTATTAACAAACGACGCGCGACTAGGCTATTGATATGAAATAGGGAACTAGTTGACGTAATTCTGAAGCTAATAAAAAAAAACTCGGTCTCGATCATTGAGCTATTATGTACTACGTAGTACTATAGACGACACTGCATTTAGCTACGCTGTCCCATTCAACTGCGGCGGTATCGCCGCACTTTACTCAGTCGCTCGCTAGGTGCGCTAACACGTGCTGTGTTGATTATATAAAAAAAATTCTTGATAAAATATACCATGGTGTGTTGTTAGATATTGCATAAATAATTCAAGAAATGTTAGCAAACACCAAGGAATAACTTTTCACCGGTGATTAAGATACTTAATTAATAAAAAAAACTATTATAGATTAATAATCAAACGTCATGACACAAAAAAGTCATGGAATATAGATTATGAAATTAATTTTTCAGATGCGGCTTTTCTGTGGGTACTTAAGTGTGGAAACAATTGTGCATAATTTAATATGCACAATTTTTTTTCTAGAAACAAATAGAAGTATTCATAATTAGGCTAAATTTCTGATATTTAAGTTTGCTAATTATTCTTTTAATTTATTTTTAGGTTTACACGTCAAAGGCATTAAAACAGGGAAAAGTCTTTATTCTAATAAATTCGTCCGTTTTTAACTCTCGCGTGCCCAGCATTTATGAACGACTCTTATTCTAATCTAAATAAACATATTTGTAAATTAAATGTTATATCAATAAGTTTTGTTAAACATACATTTAGTATGTTTTTTTTATATTTTACATAGTTAATATATATTTTCACTACATAGTTAGTATGGTAGTGAAAGTTGGGTCTGGCAGAAGAAGCATGAGAGTAGAATAAATGCTGTAGAAATGCGGTCATTAAGGAGTATGCTAGGGCTGAATCTGAATGACAGGGTGAGTATGATAAGAGAAAAGTGTGGTTTGCAAGATGACGTTTTGACCAGGATTAAGAAAGGAATGCTTCGGTGGTTTGGTCATGTAGAAAGAATGAACGAGGAAAGAGTGACAAAGCAAATTTATGTTGCAGAAGTGAACGGAAGAGTCGGGAAGGGACGCCGTAGACGAAGGTTTATCGACCAAATTGGCGATATATTGAAAATGGGCCAGATTAGGAGTACTCTTAACCGACGAGCGTGTATGCGTAGATATATGGATGTAAAGGAGGCGAGAGAAGTGTGTCAGGATCGTGCCAAATGGAAGTCCGTAGTCTCTGCCTACCCCTCTGGGTGACAGGCGTGAGTGTTTATGTATGTATGTAATTTTGATATAATATTAGGTAATATAATATTAAATTAGCACATATTATATGCAAAATAAATGACAATTTTTAAAAATTGTACTCGATATTATTTACACAATTAACAATACAATCATATTATACATACTGATCATTCTGCCTACGTATAATCTATGATTAAAACCAACCGCGCACGCGCCACACTACACTCCCTGCTCACCCTGCGCATGCGCGAAAATATGAGTAGCGCACATTTTTTGTTTGAAATAACTGTTCTAGTACGTAAGAACATATTACCTCAATGGTCTCGATACGTCAATTTTTCCTGAGTTATCGTAACCACATACAAAGTCAACATCCGGACGTCCACGTAAATTTTTTTTCAAACCGTTTTTTATCAAAGTAGCAATACAAAATGATTTTAAAAAAATATAAGATGGGTTAATTAGAGTGTTTTCTTGATATACGGCTACTCATATTATGGTTGTAGGGGGTTTTTTGTGAATTGTGACCCTCTACATATAATTGATATGTAGTATATTAATGTAGGTTGTATCTTCTACGTTACGGGATGTGGTAATTAAAACTGTGTCCGTTTCCGTAGAGAGCGTTTATTGTACTGAAAATACTTATGAATAAAAATGTAATTATAGTGAACGTGTCGCGCGCAGGCGCGATATCAGCATTATTTTCTAAACTGTTGAAATATCATGTACTTGCTCGTACATCTTGCCAATTTTATAAACAAGAAGAAAGTTTAAGGCGATGAACCTATTGAGTTTACGGGCAGCCACACTATCCACACTATCGATGTCCGAGACCCATGCTCCGATGAATGTCCTTGGGTTGGCTGCTCGACATTGTTGGGGTCTGGCTTGTCGCGAAGATTCACGCTGCAGCCTTGACATCTTCTTTTCAGCCGGAATGTCCCCATGCAATGAAGGCTACAATAATAAATCCGACTACGGTGTACAACACATAGTTGTGTGTGTCATGTGTAGTGATTGTACACTCAGTGTTTGTTGCTGTTCCTTGACCTTATCAATGTTTTTTCAGCTCTTGTAAGGCTCTTTATGATCTTCAGGTCCAAATGTATGATTAAAGTCTGTCAGTATGTGGTTCAGGCTTGATTCCGCACGTACATTCTTTCTTCACTGCCTGTTAGTTTCAACTCGCTGTGATAGTCGTTGCGAGCATGAATGATGAAGCTTTCTCCTTGAGCATACACCCAAGTCAGTAACATAATCCGTGTAAGTGCTGTGACGTCTCCAGCTGGGCAGAAAATGCGCATCGTGCAGTCTTCGCAACAGGAGAACAGCCACGCGCCACGATTGTGTAATCGCACCCACCTGTCGTTGCAATCCAATACTCTTGTGCGGCATGTTGATAAGTCGCCATTGTTTAATATTTGCGCTTCACATAATGTATCGGCTACCTTAATGTTGTAAATAGGTTGATTGATAGCACATAACATTTTGTTTTCTTGCAGATTTAAGCATGATGATACATCTCGGTTTTCTAAGGGTATTATCATGTCCCCTTTAGGTTTACAGCAAGGTATTCAGATGTGAGTACTATAGTTTTCTGTGTGTCCAGTTATTTGCGGAATAGGAATGATGCGGTTAAGTTCATATTGTTCGTTGTTTATTAGCGGTAGCTTCACTTCGAATATTATGTATGCACTTGTTAAGCGCACGTGCACTCGCGCCAGCTTGTATAGGCTTCGCGTGCAATGGCGTGTGTTCACAGGGGTAGCGATAACTCGCTTGGTAAATGACCGGAGATGATGTTGAGCTGATCTTCAAATTGGTTGGGCTTGATGAGATGGTGTCAACTCTCCCGTCCTTCACGTCAGTTACTAGGTCTAGGAGTTGCTGTTGTATTTGTCGTATGTTTGAAATGATCAAGTTCACGGCCAGAGCGGTAGCTGTTATGTACATAGCATTGTCATGGCTGATTTGTATGCGTTTTTCCGTTTCAGCGAGATGATTGTCGATGATACGAAATTGTGTGTTCATTACTTCCTCGTTTCTTTTAGAAGATTATATTCACTTTCGATGATCGATGTGTGATTTTTGTAGAGATTCAATAGATGATTTTCGTTTGACTGGATTATGTTGATATCCTTCACGTACTGATTGGCAAATCTCTCATCCAGAGTACCAAAAAGGGAGTTTGCTAGGTATCCTATTCCATTCACTAGTCCTCTTTTTCTTCGAGACGGTCCATGTTCTGATCGTAAATATCGTTATAGTGTTGAATTTCGTTAAGTTCGTGTTGAAACTGGGATGAAATTGTAAGATAGGCTGCTTCATTCTTGCATAATGTGTTCAAATGGTTGACATAGTTTTGTATGTTGTCCAAACTCCGCCAATATGTCGTCATGTTGTAGTATACAACCATTTTCCACTATCTTGAATAATCTGCATCAGACACCTTGTCAAAATAAACGACTCTTGAACTGCTAAGCCTTGTTATGTTGATCATTTGTTGCGTAGTAGGTCCAACATCAGAAAATATAAGTAGTAACGTACAAAAAAAGTTGTTGAAGTGTTTTTTGCCGTTGTTGTTTCTTCGTTTTCTTTGTGTATTTATTGCAGGCTTCGTAGTGTCAACGTCAGAAGATGCAGTTGTATAAGATGACGGATCCAACGGAAGGCGTGACAATTTTGTAATCGGTCGCTTCATATTACTTGTTTTAGTTTTCAGTGTGACGACTCGTACCCGGCCGTCCGCACCTGGGTGAGTCTCCAACACCGTCCCAGGATCCATTTGGCAGGAGGATGTTGTCTTCTCTGACGATAACGACGTCCCCAACTTCTAAGTTTTTAGTAGGAAAGTGCCATTTGCTTCGAGTTTGTAGAGTTTGAAGATAGTCAGTAGACCACCTTCTCCAGAAGTCCTTGTACATTTTCTCCGTAAGTTGCCATCTTGTAGAGAAGGTCATGTCATTACCCTCAGCGGATAGTGGTGATTCTAGAGAAGGCTCGCCGATTAGGAAGTGAGCTGGTGTCAAGCAGTCAAGGTCTTCGATATTCTCTGACAACGCCACCAGGGGGCGAGAGTTGAGACAGAAAATTCCTCGAACGTAAGTTCCCAGAGAAAATTCCTCGAACGTAAGTTTTTGATCCCCAAGTACTCGTTTGAGGTGATGTTTCAGGCTTTTTACTGCAGCTTCGTAGAGTCCACCAGCAGTAGGCCAGGAAGGAGCGTTAAAATGCCATTCAATGCCCCACTCTGACATGTTAGTTATGACGTCATTGTTTATGTAGCATTGTAATGCCTCCTTTCGTTGTTTTTCAATGCTCTTGCTGCCCACGAAGTTGGTGCCGTTGTCGCTATAGATGTGACGAGGCTTTCCTCGGCGGGCACACATTCGTTTCAAGGCGTTCAGAAAAGCCACTGTGCTGAGATCGGAGACAAGTTCGAGGTGAAGAGCTTTTGTGCACAGACACACAAATACAGCTACGTAGGCCTTCATTGTCTTTATTCCTCTGCCCTTGTTAGCCTTTACCTCCACATGCCCAGTGAAATCTACACCGGTGTGTGTGAAAGGCCGGGATGGTGTGACGCGTGGAGGTAAATCACCCATAAGTTGGTTGTTGTTGATAGTTTTGAAGCGATGACACGTGATGCACCGTATAAGTCGTTTTTTAACTGCTCTCAAACCGCTGATAATCCAATATCTGTTGCGTAGATATGATAGAGTTAGTCTGGCTCCACCATGCAGGGTCCTCTTGTGCGCTTGGTCGATCAGTAACTCCGTTAACCTGTCATTGTAAGGTAAGATAATTGGATGTTTTTGTTCTTGACTTAAGTTGGCATTTTCCAGACGTCCTCCTACACGTAAGATTTCGTGTTTGTCCAGGAATGGATTTAAGTTTAAAATGCTGCTTGTTATTCGCACTTTATGATGTTTATTGAGGTTGTGCAATGTCGTCGGCGAAATGATTAGTTTGTATAGCCTTGATAATTGCATTATGTGCGTTCTGCAGGTCACTCGTTGCTAAGTACGATGACCGCATGGCATTGTTGACGTCACGTGCATTGTTTATGAACCGAAGTATCCAACTTAGGATTCGAGTTACGCGTGCCATACAGCTGTGTTTGTTTAAAAGTTCTCCGATTAATGGCATCGACCTTTGTGACACAAACTTGTTTGACCTTTTCTCTTCTTCAACAGTGGAATTGAATTGGTCTTGAAGTGGAGGTCGTTGTCTTTTAGCAAATAGGTCCCACCATAAATGATGATTCGCCAGTTGTAGTGGAGTTAGGCCTCTGCTGGCACAATCTGCTGGGTTATATTCAGACTTGACGTGCCTCCAGCATCCCGATGGCATGATGACAGTGATCTGTGTTGCGATTAGCCACAAATGTGGTCCATCTTGAAGGCCCCTTGTAACCAACCCATCACGATCATAGAATCTGTCCAACCATGTATTGTTACTCTGTGAGTTTATTGACTCTATGACCTTTTCATAAGTCGAGACAGTAGTAGGGCACCGCATAGTTCAAGCCGTGGTAAAGACGGGGTTTCTTAATGGTGCGAGCTTAGTTTTTCCTGCCACCAGCGTGATAATTTGTTGCTTCTTCACTAATAGATTTACAGTAGATAACGCAGCCGTAGGCTTTCTCAGGAGCGTCACTGAATCCGTGTAACTCGATGGGTTGTTTAGTGTTACCAATCCAGCGTTGTAAAGCGATGGTATTGATAGTGGGCAATTCTTGTTGAAAGGTTGTCCACTCTTGTTGTATGTCTTCGGAAGAGGTTCATCCCAATTTGTTGAAGCAAAGCTTGTTGAAATATGAGTTTTGCCTTCATTGTTACCGGAGACAGCCAACCAAGTGGGTCATATAATTTTGATAGGTCAGAGAGCAATGTCCGCTTCGTTGTGACGTCACGTGTGTTACTAAGTGGCGCCTTGAATGTAAACTGATCAGTGTGCGGATTCCAGGTTAAGCCGAGTGTTTTGTTACTCTCTGCGTCCTTGAAGTCAAACATATTCTGGCTTATGAGATGTTCAGGTAAAGTTTGAAGCAATCTGGGGTGGTTACTAGCCCATTTGCGAAGATTGAACCCACCGCCTTAACAGGTCAATCAATTGGTTTTGAGCGTCTTGTGCTTCTAACATGTCGTTGCACCAAGTAGGTCATCCACATACAGCTGGTGAGTAAGGATCTCTGCCGCGAGAGGATAGCGGTGTCCATCGTCCATTACAGTTGTATTATGGTGCGCATTGCCAAAAATGGTGCAGCTTTGGTACCATATGTTACAGTGCACAGTTGGTATTCTTTGATGAGATCTGTAGCAGAGTCACGCCATACAATTTTTGCAGGTGTTGATCTTCATCGTGTATCAGTACTTGACGGTAAAACTTCTCAATGTCTGCAGTGTAGACGTATTGAAAGGCTCGCCAACGTAGAATCATAGATTGTAGGTCTTGTTGGAGGTTAGGCCGCACTCCATGAGATCGTTCAAGCTTTGTCCTGTACTTGTCTTGGCAGAGGCATTAAAGACTACGCGCAATTTTGTAGTTGTTGAGTCCAGCTTTTGTACGCCGTGATGAGGGTAAGTAGCTTGGCTTATTGTTCAGTGCATGGCGTCATGTGGCCGAGTTGTAGATATTCGTCAATAAACTTCTTGTATGACGTAGAAAATGTTTCCTGTTTGGCCAATCGTTTTTCTAACTGCCGAAATTGTGCGATTGCCTGTGGCTTAGAAGTGCCCAGTTTGTTCGTAGTTTATTTTCATTGGAAGTCTGACTGCATATCGTCCGTCTTCTTTTCTTGTTGTTGTGGTTGAATAAATAGATTCACAGTATTCTTCCTCTGATATTAGATTGTGATTGGTTTCGGTTATCTCCTCCATCTCCCAAAATCGAGATACATCGTCAAGATTAATGAGCACGTGGCAGTTGAAGGTTTTGATATTGCCCAGCAGTACCAGCCCACTTTTGTCTGTTGAGCCATGGGTGCGTGTGTGGGTCCTCGTAGCATACCACTCATTACTATGTCAGCATACACTCCAGCGTCTAACAGAACGTCCACTGGTCTCGAGATGTTGAAGTCAGGATCCGCCAGTTGTATGTTCTGAATATGTGGCCAGTCTTGTTTTCGAAGGTGTAATTAGGCAGGTTGCTGAGCATGTTGGCCATTACCATGGCTTCGATTGTAAATGAATGGCCTCCGTACAAAGACTCACAGTCTAACCGTACGGTTCCGTTGCTATGATGTGCTGACGTCCCTATGCCTGAGACTGTGGCGTTTCGATTTTGTCTTTGCAGTCCCAGCCGTTGCGCAGCATCTTCAGTTATTAGATTTATCTGTGATCCTTGGTCGAGAAGGCATCGCAATTGAACAGTCGATCCATCAGCTGCCATCACCTTTAATTGAACGGTCGCTAGTAGGACTTCGTTATAATTTCCAGACACGTGGTTTGCCTTTGCTGTGACGTATGTGGCTTGTTGCTAGGTATAACGTTATTTGAGACCGCGATTTCAACTTTGCGGTAAATATCGTGCAATGTTGTGTGGTGTGCTTCTTTTACACGCGGCATCTTTGTTGGAGTTGCATTTATTGTCGTTGTGTAAGTACAGCAATTGCGACAAATATGTAGTTGCGAAATTGACCTCATTTTGTCTTCCGGTGACATGTCTTGAAACGACTTGCAGTAGAGTAAAATATGATTGTTTTTTACAGCGGGCAATTTTTCTGTGCTTGTGATATGCTCGAAGAAAACTACGCCTGTTGGTGTTGTTAAAGTCCTTCTTAAATTGAGCTGTTGCCTCCTTGTTGGTCGAATTGTTTGACTTGTTAGGTGTCTGTCTCTTCTTTTGAACAGGTTCAAGCGCAGTAAACTTGTTTTCCAAGAAGTTTATCAGCTCATCCAAGGTAGCTCTCTCAGGAGCCTTTCTGATCTCCATGTAGGCTGCATACGTGTCAGGTCCAGTTTGCCAGTGAGAATGTGCACCAGGATCGGATCCCAAGTCGTTGTGTCGATGCCCAGATTGTGAATAGCATGTATGGTCTCGACACTTGTGTCATGTAGCTTCTTCAGCTCGTATGCATTCTGTGTTTGCAACGCCGGTTGTCCCATAAGGGTTTGTATATGTTTTGTAAACAAAAGTTGTCGGTTGTTGTACCTATGGGTGAGTATCTCCCAACAGGTGTCGTAATTATCAGCTGATACTGTAAGATGCTGTACGATGCGCTCCGCCTCGCCTTTAAGTTTGCCCTTGAGGTGCTGCATCTTTTGCGTTTTTGTCAACATGACATTGTTGTGGATGGCTTCACAGTATAGGTCCATGAATGTAGGCCACTGGGTATAATTACCAGAAAAAGAAGGAATCTCAATTGTAGGCACTTGCTGATGCTGTTGAGATACTGAGTTAAGCTTACGATTCAAATCCCTTTTTGTAGTTTCGTACAAGGTTTCGTATGCAGAAAACTCTTCTTCGTAGCCTACATCACCGCCAGAAGTCAGGTTATCGATTTGCCAGTGGAGCTCGTCGATCAGTTTCCAGCGAGACTGCAGCGAATTCAGTTTGTCACAAATTTCCCACTTTTCTGTCAACTCTTTTGGTGATGTTTTTAATCACCCTAGAGAGCGCCCGGAAATTAGTGCGTTGTTGGCTAATGAACTCATCAGACCTTGATGGTACTCCAGTTTCCGCAGTTTTCACCTCGTAGTTCGTCAGCATGTCACGAATCGCTTCGTACCGCTTCTTTGTGGTGGTGTAGGTATCATTGATGAAATAGTCGTCATCCAAGTCACTGTCTGTTTTTTTTAGAACACCATGATTCATGTTGAACACCTCCCATTGAGCATTCAAAGCATCCAACCTTTTCTGTATGTATGTTCCTGACTTGCGTGAATCAGAATCCTTTTTGAAGTTAGCCTCAATTTTAAGGATAGATTCAATGATTGTTCTCTGTTGTTGAAGTAGGTTCTCCATGGTTTAAGGACGATGTTGTAAATAGTTGGTTTCAGATACGTGACTGCGACTCTTACCGTAGTATGCACCTCAATCAAGCTGGTGAGACCCGCTTGTGGGAGGCCAGCAACCAAAGTGACACTACAGATAGAATCACGAATTACACTTTTTTTTTTTTTTTTTTACAAATACACTTTACTGTTGAACTATTGTAGACGTAATATGCAAGTCTTAGTTCACGTCGAAAGCTCGAAGGACCAAAATGTAGGGGGGTTTCTGTGAATTATGACCCTCTACATATAATTGATATGTAGTATATTAATGTAGGTTGTATCTTCTACGTTACGGGATGTGGTAATTAAAACTGTGTCCGTTTCCGTAGAGAGCGTTTATTGTACTGAAAATACTTATGAATAAAAAATGTAATTATAGTGAACGTGTCGCGCGCGCAGGCGCGATATCAGCATTATTTTCTAAACTGTTGAAATATCATGTACTTGCTCGTACAATGGTATAAGTGCAATATGGTTATGATAGAGGCATTTTAAGACCACAAAATTGCTTGACCTTGATGTGTCGAGACTGATACACTGCCTAATAACGCTTCGCGTTATTAAGCGTGCAAATTACAATGTGTTGGCGGTAAAAATTTAGTTGAATTGAACTAGAGGAAGCGAATTTTGTACTCAGTATACCTTATTGTTATTTTTTGTTGAAAACCGCTATTTTAACTAACATCTTTTTGATTCAACTTGGGTTGATTGTGATAATTGGAAAAATGTAGAAGAGATGTTAAGAGCAGGGAGAATGCCGCAAGCTAGTGCTTTTTTACGTGACGTCGTTGCGGCAATATCCAAAGGCCACAGTCTGAACACCAGGTGCTTGTGAGTGACCAAACTGTGAGGAGGAGACTGCACGAAGCCAACCTTCGTGCTCGTAGACCACTTCGGGTTCCAGCTTTAAAAAGAGGAAATCGTGGACGAAGATTGCAATGGGCTAAAGAACATGGGAACTGAGAACCATTGATGGTCATTGGTGCTTTTCACCCATAAATCCCAATTGGATTTCGTCCTGATTCGAGGAGAGTACGTGTTTGGAGAGTTCCTAGTCATACAAGCCGGCTTCAACGCCCTTATGAAGTTCATCCATACCAAGATAGTGCAATGTCATTCGGGGTAACTGAGCGCAGTGGGTAAGTGAGCGCAGTGAGTATATCTCCCAAACGGGGAACGGGGGCGAGGTTTTTGTTTAGGTCGAAAAGTGACGCTGGAGTGCCCTGCTAGTCGCGACTTGTCTCTGTGGCGGCGGTTGATGAATATGAATAACTTTTTTTTCATAAAAAACAGTATATAGTGTTAAAATTCGTAGTTTTTTTGTTTAATGGAAAACAGTGTATCATCGACGTTATTGATTTTACAACGGTGAGTTGTATTTTCTTTGAATAATAATATGTTTACGCTACATTTGTGTAAAAAAATATATGTTATATTTGTTTTCAATTTATCTTATGAGCTTTCATTTGCAATTTGGTGTTCTGGGGAAAGTGTGCGCGGGTAAGTGTGCGCATGCGTACACTTGCCCCTTCGGTGTTATTTTCGTTCGTACATTGTTTTATAGAGAAGTAGGGTTTACTAACACTCTTATTTTATTTTTCAGTGTCTCATCACCATGCCGCGAAATTATATAAGAAAAAGACCTGAACTTGCATCGGTCACTGAAGAACAAATCTCTAGAGGTAAATCACTCATTGCATGGAAAGAGCAAAAGAGCTGCTGCAAGTGCCATTGGTATTAGTGAGTCTTGTATTCGAAATGAAAATCATCATCTTGAAGAGGAAGAACAAAGTTTTCTATGGCCTCGACCAGTAGAATACTTTTGTCCCTCTATGTAAGCCAAATACTGAAGAATGGAGTCAGTGCATGTATTGCAAAGACTGGTGACATGAGGATTGCACTGCATATGAGAGAGGTGTTTTTGTTTGTGATAATTGTATTGATGATTCCTGAATGAATATTGTTTCTAATACATTAGACAATCCCAACTAAAATATGTTGATCTCTAAATATTAATAATTAAAAAATTCTTTAATTTAATTTTAATTGTAATCCAAATAAATGTTAAGTTTATTTTATTTTATGAGAAAGTTGTTATTTTTATGCAAAGATTAATAACTAATAAAATATTTTCTAAGTGGCATTACAATAAAGAACCTTTATTCTTGAGTATTGTGTATATTTTGATTAATCCAAGGAATGCGCTTACTTACCCCATATGCGTATACTTACCCCATACGAGTGCGCACAGTTACCCGCATCGTGGGTCAAGTGAGCGCATTTCGATTTTATGTAATTAAATGCTTACAGAAAAAAAACTACCAAGTTTTCTATTCTTGTTTTTATTTCAATTTAGAGGTTACTATATGGTTTATCTCAGAGCCGTCTTTTATATTCCTAACTCTTTTATTTTATGCGTAGTGAACCAATATTTACCAAAGTGCGCACACTTAACCCGAATGACTCTATGATGTGATGTAATACAGGGCACTGACGGCTGAAAAAATACCGTAATGAGGTGCTAGAACCAATAGTCCTACCACATCGAACACAAATGGGTCAAAATTTCCTGCTTATGCACGACAATGCCCGTTCACATACGGCTAGGGTGGTAACAGCCTGGTTGCACGAACATGATGTCACGGCCCTAGAATGGCCAGCGCAATTCCCAGATTTAAATTCCATTGAGCATGCTTGGGATATAATCCAAAAAAGAGCTCTGAGGCTTTTTCCTGAAAATCTGGTTACAGCAGAACAACTTTTAATGCATCTCAGTATGACCTGGGCCAATAATCCTCAACAGGATATTGACAACCTCATTCTGGGTATGCCCAACCGATGCAGATGTTATGGATGTCATGGGTGCTTTTACTGAATATTAACTCTTAATTAATAGCCGCCCTTAAAAGGTTTTTACTTTACTTTACTTTTTAATTTAAAAGTTAAACTTTTCACACTTGCGCTTTTTCTTCTCTGCATAACAATCTGAAATCTCATTTAAAGTCAATGATTATAATTTTATATAAAGAAATGGTAGATTATTAAATAAAGTTTTCTTGGATACATACATATTCTTTGGAATTGATGTGTTGTTAAAATATCCCTATACCGATGTGTTTATTTGTGCCCTGAGAGCTGAGACGTATTACTTAGATCATACATAAATACATACGTACACCCACGGCTCAGGTATATTGCTTGAAACTTGAAAATCGAATTGACTGTTCCGTGTCTGGAGATTTGTTAATGTACAAAGTAGAATAAATAGAAAACAAAACACAAAATAATTATGATTGACCATGGAATCTGAGAAATTCTAGAGGCAAAGAGTGTTAGCTTCGCCAAGTTCGCCAACATGCATTGGGGCAGCGCGGCGGACATTTTATTGCTCTCAGAAATGAGATGAGGCCTGTGCCCAGCAGTGGGACGTATATAGGCTGCAACTTTAACTTTTAATTCATTAAATATTACAGACAGACATTTCAATTTTATAGATTAGTAAATAAACAGTAATCGAACTTTTATGACAACTTTGTACTTAAAGATGTTAAAAATCAAAATGCGACACGTGTTTCGCTGCTACACGAGCACGACGCATCCTCAGGTGAATTAGACTGCGGTGGCTGACCACTTAGGCTCAATTTACATTGCGGCGGAATGGAATGGAACGGAAGCGTCAATTTCGCCTCGTCGCGCGGGAAGACTTTTATTTGACAAGAATGGTTGATTGGATGTTATTTTCATATTTCTTATTTGTGAGACAGAAAAAGAAAATGATGAGAAAAGGAAGAATATCAGAAAAAGAAAAAGAAGTATTCGGGTTCATGATTTATGAAAGAAATGAAAACGTCACCCTTCGCGCCAATTCCCGCGGATTCCACAGACTGCGCCGACGGTAGCTGCGGGAATTCTCGAAAATGCGCGAGAATTCCACGGAAGACGCGCGACTTTTTTTTTGGCTCATGTCTAGTTTGCACGTTATACAAATTAACATAAAATTCATTTTACTATGTACGATTTCGTTGCAAAAATTCGCTTTCATTCCGTTCCGCGGTAGTGTAGACATCAAACCAGGTAAAACACATAATTTTATTTTATTTCGCGGATCTCAGCAAATCTATTTTTACATCTTTCATATACGTTAAAAATCACGTAACGCTTCATTCTATTAATTAACTTTGTACTTTGTAACTTGGTTGTATGTAATGTTTTTTATGAGACCTTTTAAAACAAAAGTTGTTTCAGTTTGTTTTCCGTTATGACGGCTGTTATCTATTACTTTAATTATTTTGTTTTAAAATGTATTTACAAGTCATACGATTGTGTTACGAATTTACGAATATATTTTATGTGCAATTGCGGCCGCTAGCATTCATTTAGTCCTGGTATTGTAACGTTGAAACAATGGGATGTAGGCGGCGCTTTTCACTTTAAGGCTTCCCGCCCCCCTCCGTCTAAAAAAATCGATTTGTAATTTTTTTACGATAAAACCAGTGCACTATTGTCCCGCTTAATGGTAAGTGGTGATGCAGCCGAAGATGGTAGCACACTGACTTAGCATAAAGCAAAAGCTGAAGACAGACACCTGCATTGTAATCGGATGGAAATTCAGTTGCTGGCAAATTTGCTCTACACGCATTAATTGACAAAGCAAACCGTTTAAGTTCGAATGCGTGGTATATCGACAACGTAGGGCTGGAGACCACCCGAGCGACAGGTAGTCAATCACGAAGGGGGAACGAGGGAGGAATTAAGTCACTAATTGCATGCACCTCCTGCGCACACTTCCCGAAATATATCGTATATGTATTATGTATGTATCTATTTTTATTAAACTAAAGTGACAAACGAGTTTACAGTCTCCACATGGTAAGTTGTAACTGCAGTCCACGATCACCTGCAAGTCAATAAACTCAAATAAAGAATGCTATTGCGACCTCTGAGTTCAGATGATAAAATCACTTTATTCTTTTTAGTTGTTTGTAGTCGGCTTTTACTTCTTGTTAAAAGTTTTTTTACCATTTTGAGTGAACTGAATTTTGAATATCAAAATTTCAATGTCTTCTAAAAAGTTCAATTAAAACCTTCATCCCCTATTTTGCCGAATTTTATTTTTTGAGTAAGTCTACTAAATTTTCTATGTTACTAAATAGAAACCCTTGAAGCATATTTAGTAAAAAAGAATAATCAACATCAGTTTACAATTGACGAAGATATCGTGTAACACACATAAAGCATACAGTCGAATTTATACCTCGTCCTTTTTTCTAAGTCGGTTAAAAAAGCTCCTAAGAGCGTGTTCCTTCCCCGGTCGAGCCGACCCGTTCGTGCTACAACTATGACATAGCTGCAGCATGGCTCTGCCACCTATAAATTAAATTAGTTTAAAATAAAAATCTAATCAAAATGTCAAAATCTAAATAAATCTAATTAAACATTACGTACTTACTTTGGCCCTTGGATTGTTTGTTACAGAACTTTTATTTGTGTGACACGATACGATCATTGTGTGTGTCAGTCAACTCACTCAATGATGTCACGAAAATGGTGCCTCGTCATGTGATGTCTCGTACAAAGTTTTGTACTAAGGCAACATAAAAATGAGATGCGTAATGTCTCAGCACACATGTTACGTAGTATACCATGTGTGCTTTCCTACATGGACGCACATACGTCCATGGTACCTAATACCCTAATACATATGCAACTAACGTTATTTTTATAGTACTGACAACACGAACATATATGCAAAGAGAACAAACATAGGTACTTAGCGTGTCGAGTTTAGTGTGTGTTGTTTGTATGTGGAACAATTTTTTATTGGAGTTGAGGTTACATATTTTTTTTCAATGATAAAATCAAAATTACATTGTAAACTTTTTAGTTATGTTCTAATATTACGTTTTTTTACTTTTCAGTGTAGCGCACACTGTCGACACACACACGAACATCAATGGCATACTGGATTAGTAAAATAAAATACGTACATAACAATATGTATGTAGTGTAGCTCTCTGAGGTACGTAGTACCACAGAATAAATATACGTAACAACACGCATCATTTGCGTACGTACGTGTGACACGCACGGTATGTGTGCAGTACAGGAATGGAGTTCGATTACATCGTTGGAGCCATGTGAGTTTTCACAGTCACGCATGTACTAGGAGAACAGGAACGTTGAGACAGTAGTTTGTATATGGACACATATATGTTGAAATTGTGGGGTGAGATCGTACTTGCAGAGGGTGCGGTGAATAAGATGTACTAGAGTGAGATTAAAACACTGCATGCTCTGTATGATTTGATGTGTATGTTGATGCATGCACTACCTTTTTTTTTAGAATAAGGGTGAAAAACGAGCACAATAATTTTAATTCTCTTAATTAAATGATAATGTGGTAATTAGCAATTAAAATCCGGTTTATTTTTATTCGAACGAAGTTCCTTATCGGACGGTACGAATTTGGCGAGAAAGATTTTTCCTTCACGACCCATTCTGAGTTCTGACGTAGTGTAGACGGCCTTGGCGGCTGGCTATAAGGAAGCGAGGTGGAATAATATCCATCTCCCTCGCACTTTTACTTATCTTGCCATGAAATATATATTATTTCATTTTAATAGACGCTAGTAATTCATTTATTTGTATTTGTTAATCAATAATATAATACGTTTATCAATAATAATATACTACGAAAGAAACTTCGTTCCAACCGAGTGTTCCAGGACACTCACGCATGTTTTTTTTTTAAATTATAGGTAATTCAAATAACCAGATATATTTTCAAATCAGTAAAATAAATAAGCTTATTTTTAATTGATACTATTAACAATTTAACAATACTTCATTTACAATTTATTAATTTATATGTTTTCCCCAAATAATTAAGTCTAATATTATGTAATTAGTAAAAAAAATATAGGTACCTACGTATACAAATATATTTGAAATATAGCCTTCAACCTACAACGACTTAATATCATGAATTCAAGAAATTTTATTACAAAATAAGTATGTAATCGCACATCTATATTCTGTGATGTAAGTGCTGTTATCCTATGCGGCTCTTACAGCTTTATCTGACACAGATTTAATAGACACAGGTTTAATAATATTCTGTATTTGTCACTACCGTTGAGGGATCGGGACTGCAGTTGGCGACGCGGTGTCTCGCACCGCTTCGCCGCGCTGCGGTGTTTCGCACCGCCTCGCCGCGCCGCCGCACCGGCAGTATCTTACTCGTGGATCCACGCTTACGAGTCCATTGCGATAAGCTGTAAAGGCCGCAGGGCCAACAGCATACACTTCCCGAAAACAAAACCCCGTCATAACGTATAAATCTTTCGCCTTTTACTAAAGATTTCTGTGGAGGGCTCGAGGGGAACACTCAAAGGAGTCTTACTAAATTTTTGTTGCCCTACGTTCGTAGGGCTTATAAATTCCATTAGAATAACATTCACCGCGCGATTTTTCTCGCAATTCTGTAACACATTAAATCTTATAGGAATAGCCGCACTGGCGGTAAGCATTTCTCGCGGAAAATAAAATCTGTGATTTGATGCAAATTGAATGCGATGCGGTGAGGATTTATTTCTGCACGAATGTTTTGTACTTATGGTATAAAGTAGTAGTTAAAGGCTATGGCCGCACTGCCAAATACAATTCGCGCGTTTCAACCAACTAGTCCAACTTTTGGAACGAAGTCCCTTACACGGTACGAATTTGACGGATGGGGTCTAGGCGAGAAAAAGTGTAAGATTTTTCCGTCACGACCCCCTTTCTATAGTGCGACAAGATGGAATAATATCCATCTCCCTCACACTTTTTCTTACCTTGCCATGAAAGAGATATTATTTTAAATGACGCTTCATTTTAATAGACGCTAGTAATTAATTTATTTGTATTTTTTAATCAATAATATAATATGTTTATTAATAATAATATACTACGAAAGGAACTTCGTTCCAACCGAGTGTTCCACGACACTCACGCATGTTTTTTACTGCATTTTCGCAGCTCTTGATGTTTTATGTAGAAAAATCCTTTCATAGCTCTCAATGCCGTAAATGGGTGAATCCATTGCAATGAACCAAGTTCATGATATCTTTTGATACGTCTGTCACGTCACACCGCCGCCGCTCCGCCGCGTTGTATCAGGTAAATAAAAATAATTCTGTTGTTCATTTTTACAGGTTCGTCTCAGCCGGGAACTGCATTGAACTGACAAAAATCGTACGAAATTTTATTCGCAGTGCGTACTAAGTGTAATTCCGATCACAAATAATATATACAAGAAATATCGCAGTGCAGACAGGGCCTCACTTTTTTTAGATATGTTGTGTAAAGCTGCGCAATGAGGGCGAATAATCTTCTGTTCACCAGATGTCGCTAGTTGACACTGAGGTGAAGTTTTTGTTACACAGTGTCGTTTAAATGAGAAGTCAGTTTTAAATAAAATTTTTATCAGTTTTTGGAGTATAATATTACTACACAAAACAATATCTCAGTGATAAGCTCTTTAATATTTTGCACATATTTAACTCTTTGTAATATTTATAATAACCACGAAATTTCGGGAGATGAGTCATGTTAAAATCAGCAACATTTTAAAATCATTTCATCATGGAATGACAACGACAAAATCATCAATGCGTTGAAATCATTACTCGAATCGAATGAATGAACGCAAACTTCGGTGATTCAGACGGGCCTTCTCGCTCGGACGGTTCGAATTGCGACTGTTGCGAGGCTTTTCATATTTAGGAACAAATAGGTAACAAGAAGTGAAGTAAGAACCTCAATTTAATCATTGTAAATATACCAATCTTTTAAATGCGCCAAAGAAAAGCAAAATGATATTTATTTTTTATTAGGTACTAGTATTATTTTGCCAGTCCTAAGTCTGGAAAAAGCATGAAGGTAAGATTGGAATATTACTTGCAAGAACGCCAGATTGCCATGAAATATTTAAATAATATATATAAAATAATATTATATTAATAAATAAATAATTATAAATAAATAATTAATTATCTTGCAGCAAATATCAGTAATGGAAACATATTGATGATTTCCATTATTAAAAATCAAATAATACACAGACATGAAGGCCGCAAAATAAGAAAAAAATAATTTCGCGGGCTAACTCACAAAGTCGACCCATGCCTACTACTAAATAACTAATGATAAAGTCACTAAGCCATTAAACCATTATAGATACTATCTACTCATTAGTCATAATTGAAGTGCCGTGATTTTATATTGAAATTAAAATCATTGATGTTTTTGTCATTGTTCCCGTCGTCGATATTTTTTTGTCATTGTTATGCAGTCCTTGATATGATACAGATAAATTATCACACTAAAGATGAGACGTATTTACGCTACCAGGTTTTAAAACCAGGTATTCACTTCAAAGTACGGCGCCCTGGTACGAGCAAAAAATACTTGCAAGTATGAAAGTATGTGTTGTTCAAATACTTGCATAGGAAAATGATCCATATCTCAATTGCAATAAGAATTTCTATAAGAAAGTCAATCGTATTTGTGAATAAAAATTCTTTGAACTTCAAAGTATTTTTTTTTATTTATACGACTTTGCTCCTTATTCATAGTAGGCTAACATGGAAAACGGGTCGAATTCCTATGCAAGTATTTCCAAAATATGACACCGCGGCTGGACACGTCGCGTAAGTAGGTAATAAGAATTATGTTTATATTCGAGGAAGTAAAAGTTTTGTTTCTTTTTTTTGTAAATTCAGTTGTTATTGTGAACTGATTACGTAACCTACTGAACGTAACCTAATTTTTAAATAGTTATTTCGCGTGTATATTGAATTTAATCCAAAAAGTAGGAAGGAAAGATTTAATTTCGTTAACAAAAAAATTGAAAAACGTTTAGTCTAAATTGTTGCCCGACTCGAATTAGTCATTCATATATATATTTACACTAAGAAATACTTTCAGGTATTTTTAAAACCTGGTTTTCGATCCTGGTATTTTTCCATACTCGTACTTAGAAGCCCTGGTATTATATTTTGCAAGTATATAATACCAGGGTATATCACACAGCCAATTCCCAATTTCTATAACTACAATTACATTAAAATTATACCGTTATGCACTAAAACGTGCAACGGTAGCTAAAAAATGTTATAAGTAGATTTTACTTATAAAATCCACTGCTGAACGATCTGTCAAAGTTCCAAATGGCCCTAATGTCTTCCAAAGTAACCAATCTGTTTCGCCTTTTAAAATACAACTAGCGCCATCTATTTGTTGCAATAATAACCAATGATATTCCAAGACAAGCATTTTCAGTAATGTGATACGCGGAGTAGTCTTGATTTTTTTTTGATATTTCCGAAATGAACCGCAAAGGAGTCCAGCTAGTTTAATCGATAACGAGGAATGGTAAACGACAGTAAAATAGATGCGTCTCAAGGAAATATGGCATCAGCAACATGGTTATTGATTTACATACCTATGGGTATTAGACCACAATAAAATAATAAATTAGAAATTGTAACCTAGGTCAATGACTGATCTGCAGAAAGAAGCAGGTCGAAGCTTGCATTTTGTTGATGAATCGACTTGAGACAAAAAGTAGATTCTTTATATCAAAATGATTTTTTCTGTCTGCAGCTATATTAGTAGTATAGTTGTAGCACGAATGGGTCGGCTCGACCGGGGGACCACGCTCTCACAGAATACCAGCGTAAAATAGCAGCTTAACACTGCTGTGTTTCGTATGGTGAGTGTAGAGAACCGGAGACCCTTTTTACTGGAACTACTACTACCGTATTGGCCGGATACTGGATATGTTATGCCACTATTTGCTGGTCACCAAAACCGGGTCGTTACTAAGGTGCACTGCGATCGGGTGAGGACTATATTTTAACAGTTGTTTTTACACGCTTTTATTAGCTTGGTATGTATCTATGTAACGGAATTTTTGAGTGTGATTTTCATCCCCTTCAAAACGTCTGATTGATTTGAAACTTCGCACACTTATCAAGGACCGATGACAATGCAATAATTTAAATAGTTTGTCCCATTATTCTTGCCAGGATCCTCTGGATTTGCGAATAGTTCATAAAGCAACTACTATTTCTGCCAGTTCAATCTACTGTAAGCCGCGTAAAAGAACTTGGTTCCAAAAAAAAAACACGCTTTTGTAGTTAGCCGCACTAAAAGAAAGAAAATAAATAATAATTTAAATAAATTAAAAAAACACGCTTTTGTAGATAACCGAATTAAAAAGTGGAAAATAATTTTCAATAAGTTTAAAATAAGAAAATAGTGATTAACATAAAAAAATCATTTTGTTGTAATAAAAGCGTGGGGTGCTTGATGTCATTTGTTGTAAATATTTTTGTGGATATTTGTAAAATTAGCGTCATCATAAAAATATCTGAAAAAGCACCCTACGCTTTTTTACAATAAAATTATTTTTTATATTAATCACTATTTTCTTACCTTAAACTTATTGAGAATTATTTTCTACTTTTTAGTTCGGTTATCTACAAAAGCGTGTTGTTTTAGTTTTTTGAAACTATTATTTATTGCATGCTTTGTTTAAAAAGTAGTATATTTAACAGTTGCGCGTTTATAATTTCTTGTATTTTTGGGCTACGTTTTCTTCTTTCTTAATTTTTTTTATTCATTTACAATTACTACAGCATGCAACACAACTTGATAAGATAACCTTACTCAACTGACAACTCGTGCAAATATTTAAATTTTCATTGTCTCTATTATAATCTGGCAAATTATATAGACATAAAATCTCACATTGCGCTATATAAAAAGTTGTATTTCAATTTTAGTTGGCTTACATGTTCATACATTATTCATTCACCAACTCTAGAGTAACAATACCCAGTATTGGATACTCTACGTATGTGTTTGGAAAACGCAAACGAAGTTATCTGAGAGTAAGACCAAAGAGTAAAATTATTCGAGGGTTAGTTACTCTGATATAACATGGTATTTGGTCGAATCAACCCTAAGTCGGATATCGCAGTCCCGTAGTCGCAGGACAAGTTCCGCGCAAGGTTGGAGATTATTTGCGTTGCAACTTACACAACGTCATAATTCGAAGTTAATAATCTCCCTAACATTGAAACAATTTAAAGTATAGTAATTGTTGGGGTATTTCAAAATTATATGAGCAATTTCTAAACAATATATTAAAGTAGTCTAAAAACGAGTACGAACTACTAGACGCAGCATTTAAATGTGATCGTTTAACTTTTCGTTGCTGACTAAAACGTAGTGATTATAATTGTCTTTGAAGGGTGCCATTACGTATGACGCTAATAATCTTCCGCTCACCAGATGTCGCTAGTTGCGGCTGAGTTGAAATGTTTTGTTACACAATGACATATAAATTATAAGTTATTTTTAAATAAAAGTTTATCAGTTTCTATTCATAATATTCTATTCTATTTATAATATTTTTCTTCTTTTAGGAATATCCGTAATTTGATTTATTCATTTCTAATCTTATTAATATGAAATAATATAACATAATATTATAGAAAGAAATATTAACCTTATATTTTTCTAACAAATTAACTGCCCCCGCTATAAAATCTGTCAAATATTTCACCTCATTCCAAAGTGTGCCGCCCTGGTGGCAGAAATCTAATAGTATTACGCTCACCAGATGTCGCTAGTTGGGACTGAGTTAAAAATAATTGTTACGCAAAGGGTCACAGTATTATCATTGAAAAGGTGCGTTTTACATAAGTTTACCGGTTGCTATTATATGTAATATTTAAGAAAATAAATTAATCTCTACATTTTTCTAACAAATTGACTTCTCCAACATGAAATGTCAAATATTTCACCTCATTTCTAAGTGGCGCCGCCCTAGTGGCAAGAATTTCTTAAGTGTCAAACTCGGCACATCTAGTTCTCCTCGTCGAGGAGTTCCAGTAGCAGATACCGAAGTACACCTTCAGATCTCCATAATGTCCAAGACGTAGGTATATTTATACATAAATCCTGCGTACTTTTAGCGAAACAAAATGTTGTAATAAAAATCTGTGATTATAAAAATAATACTAATATGTTACCTTGGTCAGGCATGTATCAAATTTGGTTTTTGGAATATTTTGTATTTCTACAGCGATCGATATTTTTCAGCACGAAGTGCTGTAGACAAACGACCACTCACGACGGCCGCTGGGCCCGCCATAGATAATATACTATATAGGGCAGGGCCCGTAGTAAAAAAGTACTCTGTGGCCCGGAGTGGGGCAAAGAGTATTTAGTAAAATAAATTAATACAAGGCTGCTCAAAACACCGAAAATTTCGGCATTTCACAGCCGAAAAAAAATAATTATTACTATACAAAACAAAATTAAACTGCCATTTACATTCCATGGCATCCCATATGATAGATGAAGAGTTTAAAAAATAGATTGAGTTGAACAATTGATATTTTTAAAAGTTATCGTGTTTACCCCACCATGCGGACTTGATAAATTCACATCATAAGCCACTAATACCACTTTTGACGTGACAACGTCTTATAAATTGGTTTGCCGGGTGACACTTCAAGAAACTGCGTTACGCTCCGCTCACGTTATGCGCTCACAATGAGAGCGAGTGAGAGGCACGCGTCCCTTCCACTCGGGCATGGTTAGCCCGCCTAAGAGCGAGAGAGACAGACATAATAAAATTATTTTACCACTCAAAGTCGTTGTCACGTAAAACTTTCGCCCGTATACCGACTTTACAGGCAACCAATTTTTTTTATATAAAATAACAATTAATCGATTGGAAATTTTTTTTAATAAGTTCAACAAATGCTTTTTATATCATTTATGTGTACAACTAGTTGTGCCCGCGGCGTAGCTCGCGGATATAGGTTTTACTTAAAAAAATTGACGTTTAGGTAAAAGAATATTAAACGATTTATATCATTACTGTACCAATAAGTAGTAACAAAATAAATCGTTATCCTCTTTAAAGCTCTAAGTCATTTATGATAGAGCTTCTGTGTAAATGACGTTAGAAGTAGACTTAGCAGGGGCGTAGACAAAAAGGTTACGGGGGCTACTAACGCGGGAAAAAGCAACATAGAGTTAGCCATGTGCAAAACAGTCAGTACTGAATTACTGAGGTCCACTCCTCCAACGCGTGAAGTTTGACCTTGCGCTTTATTTACGGTCATCGCATAACACACGCTGACTGGGAACTGAACACGCTTAAAACTGAAAGGAAAGTTATTTGGTTTAAGATTAAGAGGGATTCTAGGAATAAAAATAATATCACGACCCTGTACCTTCTCTGCAAATTTGGCGGATAATGCAAATATATAGGCTGGCGCATAAGTAACGGTATGATTTATTTAATGAATAACTTTTTTCTTTCTGATTTTATTTAACGTTGGCGCTTATTAAAATTTAGATAATAGTTTGGAAATATGTTCACATTATGTTTTGAAGATAATATCTTTCAAATGGTGCCCATTGTTTGCTTCCATCTGACGTGCTCTTTTCAGAGCATTTCCCATAATTTTTCTTAGAACTTCTGATCCCAGCGCCCTCACTTCTTCTCGGATATTTGCCTTAAGCTGTTGCATGGTTCTTCGCTTATTGGCATACACTTTACCATTTAGATAACCCCAAAGAAAAAAATCGGGAGCTGTTAAATCGGGCGTACTCGGTGGCCAGTTAAAATCAGAAAAACGCGATATTATTCGATCGCCAATAATTTCGCGCCGGAGAGCCATAGTTGGACGAGCTGTGTGAGCTGTGGCTCCATCTTGTTGGAACCACAATTCTGTATTGTTCTCTACCTCGGTCCTTAAATTTTTTTCAATCATTGCCCAGTATTGAATGCCATTCACATTAACCGCAACTTGTTCATCGTTTTCGAAAAAATATGGTCCAATGATCTTTTCTGAATTTATTCCACACCATACTGTGCATCTAAGTGGGTACATTTGATGTTCAAAAATTATTCTTGCATTTTGTCTTGAATGGTCACGCATTGAGGTGAAAATGGGTCTCACCGCAACAAAAAATTTATTCACTTTGTTGAATCATAACGTTACTTATGCGCCACCCTATACAAGTTAATACTGAATAGATATATATAATTGTAATACCGTTCTACACAACAGCGTACAACGGTGACCAAAAATTGTCTAGTCTAATCAAATATCCATCGGTCCGAACTTCCAAATGCATTACTGTCTTCCGAAGTAGTCAATTTGTATCGCCTTTTAAAATACAACTAGCGCCATCTATGTGTTACAATAATAACCAATGCATGCAAGACAAGCATTTTTAGTAATGTGATAAGTGGAGGGAAACCAGCTAGTTAAATCGATAATGAGGAATTGCAAACGACAGTAAAATAGATGCGTCATGGAAATATGGAGTTCGTAACATGGTTATTGATTAAGATTTGGTGGTTGGTGATTGGTGATTGATTAGTTAGTTGTGGTATTGGACCACAACAAAATATTAAACTAGAAAAATTGTAACCTAGGTCAATGACTGACCTGCAGAAAGAAGCAGGTCTAAGCTTGAATTTTATTGATGAAACGACTTGATTATTTCTGCCAATTCACAACTTTCCTGCCACCATGGCGGCGCCTCTTAGGAATGAGGTGAAATATTTGACAGCTTTCATAGCGGGGGCAGTTAATTTGTTAGAAAGGTGTAGGATATTAAATATTAATGTTTCTTTCTAAAATATTAGAAATATTTAATATTAATTATATTAGAAATGGATAAACCAAACTACAGATATTCCTAAAGTACCTAGAAGAATTAAAAAAAATAAAATGCAAAAAAAAAAGAATACAGCACTGAGGCATTGTTTTGTGTCTATCATCATCATCATTACAGCCCTTCACAAGTCCACTGCTGAACATAGGCCTCCCCCAAGGAATGCCACAAAGCATGGTCCTGAGCCACCTGCATTCATCAACTTCCTGCATGTCTTACCAGGTCGTCACTCCATCTATTGGGGGGGTCACCCTAAACTTCGCCTACCAATACGAGGCTGCCACTCGAGAACCTTTTTTCCCCATCGGTTGTCGGTTCTTCGAGCTATATGGCCGGCCCATTGCCTCTTCAGCTTACTAATCCGTTGGGCTCTGTCGGTCACTCTGGTTCTACTGCGTATATCCTCATTTCTAAGTTTATCACGCAGATAAACCCCTCTTCACCGCTGCATTGGAAGACGTTTTCAAGCTACTGGACTGGAAAGGATACGGTATTAACATCAATGGCGAGTACATCAATCACCTTCGATTTGCCGACGATATAGTCCTTATGGCAGAATCGCTGGAGGACCTAAGCAATATGCTCAATGATGAGGTCATTGAGCATAGTGTCTCCTAACGGATAGGTCTTAAGATGAACATGGACAAAACAAAGATCATGTTTAATGTCCATGTTACACCTATGCCAGTAGTTGTTGGGAGCACTAAGCTCGAAGTTGTTGACGAGTATGTTTACCTGGGACAAATAATCCGACTAGGTAAGTCCAACTTCGACCGAGAGGTCAATCGACGGATTCAACTCGGCTGGACAGCGTTCGTGAAATTACGGCACATCTTCTCATCAGGTATACCACAAAACCTGAAAACGAGATTGTACAACCAGTGCGTGTTGCCAGTGATGACTTATGGATCTGAGACGTGGTCCTCACTGCTGGCCGTATGAAGACGCTCAAGGTTGTGTATATACATAATACAAATACTAGAAACCGAAAAACTTATAATTAAATCGCAACCTTTCAATGATGATGACACTATGTGAACATCTGCGTAACAGATAAGTTCACCTTAGTCCCAACTAGCGACATCTGGTGAGCGTAAAATTATTAGCCCTTATTGCTGAACACAGGTGAGGCGCGAACACAATGGTGATGGTGATGGTGATAGTTTGTGGGTAGTGTGGTGGTGATTTACCATAGTTTCCTTAAAACTGGTACATCGATAACAGCCGCCTATAGTAAACTATGATTAATGATGTTGAAGTTGACGGGAAAGCAGCCCTGTTTCATCAACCTTTATAACAGGTATTAGGTAAGGGTTGATGAAACAGGGCTGCTTTTCCGTCAACTTCAACATCATTAATCGTACTTTACTATAGGCAGCTGTTGTTATTCTTACGTTATCGCGAAGTCGCGATAACGTAAGAATAACAAGCTTAAATAGCCATTCCAACACAACAACTTAGATAGGGTACCATTTGTACTTGCCCAACTGTAAAAGCATTGTAAAGTCACACTCTGTGTACGTTCCACTCTTGAGCTTAGACCTACTCTCATTTCTGAGAGGGTTCTGAGGGCAAAGAAGTGTTCGCCGCGCTGCGCTGCACCAATGCGTGGTGGCGGACGTCACAACATGTCTTTTATATTTTTTTAATTTCTCAGACATGCAGGTTTCCATATGATATTTTCCTTCACCGTCGAGCACGTTGCAATTAAACATTGCATTTGTACCGTCGGGGACTGTGTTCGTGTATTGTACCTCCTTAACATGTTCCCATCATCATTATCATCATTATTACAACTCGGGGGTTACAAGTCCTTTGCTGAAGATAAGTCTCCGCCTAAGAACGCCACAAAACACGGTCGTGAGCTACCTGCATCCATCGACTTCCTGCGTGTGACGACTTGCGTCACGCCATTTTGTGAGAGGCCGCCCTTTTTTTATTATTTTTAAAGGGCTTTGTCGCCGAGCGACCACATCGTCCCGTTCCGACTACAAATAATCACTACAATCGTATAACAAAATAAACAAAATTATAGAATAAAATATTATAGTAACAAAAGTTCTGTACAAGGAACACGCGCGGCTATAAACAATCACACCTATTCCCTACACAGGATCAAGTCTGCTAGGTTGGCCAGCATTTTAGCCTCCTCCGACATTGGATAAGACAAAATACTGCTTAAGGTGCCAATGTGAAAATTCCTATCACTACCAAAACATAACATATAAACTGCTGCATTCCGGCCACATTCCATCAAAATATTTTTTTATGTGATTACAAACGAGCACACAGTCCACCTGATGGTAAGTGGATGCTGTGGCCCATAGACATCTACATCTATCCTCGTTTAAGAATCAAAATGTAAATGCGTTGCCACCCCTGAGGTCTAAGATGGAATGCCTTTTTTCCAGTAAAAAAGGTCTCCGGTTCTCTACACTCACCATACGAAACACAGCAGCATTAAGCTGCTATTTTACGCTGGTATTCTTTGAGAGCGTGGTCCTACCACGTTCGAGCCGACCCATTCGTGCTACAACCATAGTATAGATACAGCATGGCTCTACCACGTTTAAATGTTGAACATGTTTAATATGTAATATGTTGAATATCTTCAACTAGGCTGCCCTTCACTTCGCTTAACATATATTAGTAGAAAAATAAAACGTGTAACTAAAGAAAAAGTAAAATTACAATATTACGAGTATATTATGTACATAAGTCCCACAGCTGGGCACAGGCCTCCTTTCATTCCTGTAATGGCTATAGGCATTGAAGTAATGTATACTAGCGTACTAAGTATTACATATTACTTGAACGGCTATTGAGCAGTTAGTTTGTCGAGCTGCTCCAAAAGATTGTCTTGTCTTATAGGGAGATAATTGCCATAGATGCTACGCTTGGCAGGCGGGTTAAAGATGCTGCTCATCTCCTATTTTATTTGTCATCTCTTACGGTATCCAAAGGATGATATTGGATATTGAATTCTTATACGCCGTTACTACACGGCGAACGTGCTGCAGCTATATTAATTGTATAGTTGTAGCACGATTGGGTCGGCTCGACCGGGGAAGGACCACGCTCTCACAGAATACCAGCGTGAAATAGCAGCTTAATGCTGCTGTGTTTCGTATGGTGAGTGTAGAGAACCGGAGACCCTTTTTACTGGTAAAGAGGCATTCCATCTTAGTCCTCACGGGTCACGGCTGACAACGCATCTGCATTTTGATTCGCAAACGAGGATAGATATAGATGTTTATGGGCCACAGAAACCACTTACCATCAGGTGGACTGTGTGCTCGCTTGTCACCCTTATCCTTTAAAAAGAAATAGAATAACAACCAAAGTGAAGAAGTATTTTCTTTCATGAACTTTCTTTCATTTGTATGAATTCTGGTCAAATATATGGCAAAAGAAACAACTCAGCATGGACGCAGAATGGAATCAAACACGAGGAAGACCAGAACAGTTATTTTAAAAAGATGGAATTGTTCAAACACAGTTTGTAAACTACATAATTGTAAATCATCAGGAACTCATAACATTTACATTGTTGGTACAAAACATTTACATATCTATGTCCATTTACCGACAATCACATCAACAAATTCATACAAAATCCACAATTATTACCAAACAATGAAAAGAATGTCACAAATCTGGTCAAGGGTGGAAAGAACTGATGTTAAATCAAGTGGTACGTAGTGTATGTGGATCCTGCGGCCTATAGACAGCTACATCTATCCTCTCCCACGTTGTCTCGAAGTTGAAGTTGAAAAAAACCTTTGCTGAAGATAAGTCTCCGCCTAAGAACGCCACAAAACACGGTCGTGAGCTACCTGCATCCATCGACTTCCTGCGTGTGACGACTTGCGTCACGCCATTTTGTGAGAGGCCGCCCTTTTTTTATTATTTTTAAAGGGCTTTGTCGCCGAGCGACCACATCGTCCCGTTCCGACTACAAATAATCACTACAATCGTATAACAAAATAAACAAAATTATAGAATAAAATATTATAGTAACAAAAGTTCTGTACTAGGAACACGCGCGGCTATAAACAATCACACCTATTCCCTACACAGGATCAAGTCTGCTAGGTTGGCCAGCATTTTAGCCTCCTCCGACATTGGATAAGACAAAATACTGCTTAAGGTGCCAATGTGAAATTCTATCACTACCAAAACATAACATATAAACTGCTGCATTCCGGCCACATTCCATCAAAATATTTTTTTATGTGATTACAAACGAGCACACAGTCCACCTGATGGTAAGTGGATGCTGTGGCCCATAGACATCTACATCTATCCTCGTTTAAGAATCAAAATGTAAATGCGTTGCCACCCCTGAGGTCTAAGATGGAATGCCTTTTTTCCAGTAAAAAAGGTCTCCGGTTCTCTGCACTCACCATACGAAACACAGCAGCATTAAGCTGCTATTTTACGCTGGTATTCTTTGAGAGCGTGGTCCTACCACGTTCGAGCCGACCCATTCGTGCTACAACCATAGTATAGATACAGCATGGCTCTACCACGTTTAAATGTTGAACATGTTTAATATGTAATATGTTGAACATCTTCAACTAGGCTGCCCTTCACTTCGCTTAACATATATTAGTAGAAAAATAAAACGTGTAACTAAAGAAAAAGTAAAATTACAATATTACGAGTATATTATGTACATAAGTCCCACAGCTGGGCACAGGCCTCCTTTCATTCCTGTAATGGCTATAGGCATTGAAGTAATGTATACTAGCGTACTAAGTATTACATATTACTTGAACGGCTATTGAGCAGTTAGTTTGTCGAGCTGCTCCAAAAGATTGTCTTGTCTTATAGGGAGATAATTGCCATAGATGCTACGCTTGGCAGGCGGGTTAAAGATGCTGCTCATCTCCTATTTTATTTGTCATCTCTTACGGTATCCAAAGGATGATATTGGATATTGAATTCTTATACGCCGTTACTACACGGCGAACGTGCTGCAGCTATATTAATTGTATAGTTGTAGCACGATTGGGTCGGCTCGACCGGGGAAGGACCACGCTCTCACAGAATACCAGCGTGAAATAGCAGCTTAATGCTGCTGTGTTTCGTATGGTGAGTGTAGAGAACCGGAGACCCTTTTTACTGGTAAAGAGGCATTCCATCTTAGTCCTCACGGGTCACGGCTGACAACGCATCTGCATTTTGATTCGCAAACGAGGATAGATATAGATGTTTATGGGCCACAGAAACCACTTACCATCAGGTGGACTGTGTGCTCGCTCGTCACCCTTATCCTTTAAAAAGAAATAGAATAACAACCAAAGTGAAGAAGTATTTTCTTTCATGAACTTTCTTTCATTTGTATGAATTCTGGTCAAATATATGGCAAAAGAAACAACTCAGCATGGACGCAGAATGGAATCAAACACGAGGAAGACCAGAACAGTTATTTTAAAAAGATGGAATTGTTCAAACACAGTTTGTAAACTACATAATTGTAAATCATCAGGAACTCATAACATTTACATTGTTGGTACAAAACATTTACATATCTATGTCCATTTACCGACAATCACATTGTAATATTACGAGGTTGAATTAAACACGAGCGCTTGATCAAGAGTTTATTCATGACTGACTCTACATAAATCAGTAACTTAACTTATATACTAGCACTGTAATACTACTTCACCTCAGGGGTGGATAAAAAAGAGAAAGAAAAAGTTCAGCATACTTAATACATAAGCACAAACTAATATTTTATAAAATATTTTTTTAAACATTGCTTACTCAACGAACCTTTTTGTTCTATCCTTATACTATATCTACTTTATTATTTCTAAAAATCTTAACATTTGTTCCTAAATCTTCTAAGACTTTAAAGGTCCATCAAAATACAATCTAATTTACGAGCACATTCATTTTAATTAAAATAAGTTCATCCTTATCATAGAATACAGGATTACAGGTTTTATCATATTTGTTTTTTCTTATTTCTTTACAAGCTATTAAATTATGTCTTGCATCTCTTAAAGCTACCTGTAACTTATATTTTAAATCTAAACAATAATTATCAGAATTATAAAGTGGTTCCACCACGTCTTGTTTCAAATTATTAGGCAAACGACATGGCCTGCCAAATACAAGTTCGAATGGTGTGTATTTTGTTTGAGTGTTTACACAAGTATTATAACTAAAACACCAGAATGGAATCCAATGAGACCATGAATAGCCCATATTGGTGCTATAAGTTCTTAAAAATGACCCTAAATGCTTATGAGCAATCTCAAGCGAACCAATTGATTGATGGTGATATGCAGTTGACGTCAACTTTTCTATATTTAATAAGCTACACCTGTTCCATCACTTGAGAAACAAATTCAGTTCCCCTATCAGTAGCTAAGGAACTAGGTATACCGAATCTTAGGATAAAATTATTTACAAAGCTTTTGCCACAGTAAGTGTTTCTTTATTGGGTAATGGTATGCCTCTATATATTTTGTTAATTCACATTGGAGCGTTAAAATATAGCAATTACTGTACTCATCCTTGTCCAAGGGACCCACAAGATCAAGAAAAACTTTCTCAAACGCAGTCGACGCCGTGGTAGTTATAGTCATTGGTTGTTTGGTATACCTACTATATTTCATTTTTGACACATTTTACATTCACTTATAAATTTTCGAACATCGGCATCTAATCCTGGCCAATAATATCTCCTTTTTATGTTATTAGCCATCCTATTCATTCCAGCATGCCCACTGGTAGGTAGCAAATGATAATCATTCAAAATGAATTGTTTTTCTTTATTGTCGTAAATTCTTTTAATTCCTTTCAGAACACATATTCGAGGACCGGTCCACTCATTTAATGTCTTAATTTCACTACATAAACCTTTTATAAATTCTTCATTTTTATCATCTTTTACTATGCAGTTCTTTTACTTTTATTATCTCACAAAAACTTTTAATTTAGTTGCAAATTCGGCTCATGAGAAGAGCAATCTAAATTCAAGGTTTATACACAATAGCATTTTGCTTGGCACAAAATTAAAACAATCTCGTTCTTCCTTGACTAAGTCTCTTTTTTAAATCCTTTTATAATATCTCCTTTCACAGTTTCATTTCAATAGAATCATATGTTGTCTTAATAATTCCACGACTCGTGGTTGATCAGGCCACCCGTCAGTGTCATTATTAATCACAACCCCTTTCCTGTTTACATCCTCTTCCATTCTTCTCTTTGCGCTCTAGTTGTCACAGCTAAGACTTGTTCTTTCATATTCTTTAACTCACTCGACGTTATACAAATTCTAGACAGTGCATCCGCCACAACATTGTCTTTACCCTTCATAACATATTTTAAAATCATATTCTTCTAGAATTAATCGAAACTTTATCAACCGACTAGACGGATCTTTCATTCCAAATAAGTAAATCAAAGGTTTGTGGTCTGTCATTATGGTAAAGTCCTGCCAAATAGGTATGGTCTAAAATATTTTACTGCCCACACAATTGCTGTTAATTCCTTTTGGATAACTGGGTAATTTTTTTCTGCTTTATTTAATGGCTACTAGTGTACGCGATTGGTTTCATATTTTGTTACACAAAACTGCTCCTACAGCTACATCAGACGCATCTGTTTGCAAAACGAATTCATTTGATTCAGAAAAATCAGGATATTGAAGTATTGGGGTGTTATTAATGAATTTTTAGAAAATTAAATGCGTTCTGACACTCTGAAGACCAAACAAATGGTGCGTCTTTCTTGAGTAAACTATTTAAAGGCATAGTAATTGTTGCAAAAGAGGGTACGAATTTCCTATAGTAGTTGCAAAATGCAACAAACCTTCTTACTTCGTCTACATTTTGAGGACAGGATAATGCCCAAAATTGGTCTTTTCTGGATCAGGTGAGACACCGTTGGCAGACACTAAATGACCAAGATACAGAATTTCCTTCTTTAGAAATTCGCACTTAGTAGGATTCAGTTTTAAATTTACCTTTTCAGTCTTTCGAAAACATCTACTAGATTTTGGTTGTGAATAGTTAGGATCTTCCAAAAATTATTAGATCGTCCAAATAAATAAAACACTTCTCGAAAGTTAATCCTGACATAGCAATTGACATGACTCTACAAGCACTACAAGAAGTTTTGAGCCCCATTGGTAGACGTTTTAATTGATAATGTCCTGTACTAGTCGAAATGCAGTATACTTTCGGCTTGTGCCAGTTTCACCTGATAATAGCCTTGTTGTAAATCTAAATGGGTAAAATATATAGAGCCTGATAATGAATCAAGAATATCAGTGATGTTCGGCAGCGAAATTTATCATCTACTATATTTTCATTTAGTTTCGAAAATCAATTACTAAACGCCATTTTGACAACCATCAGATTTTTTGGGAACTAGTAGTATGGGACTAGACCATCACTAGTAGATTCTTCTATAATATCATCTCTAAGCATCTTTTTATCTGTTTATTTATTTCGGGCTTTAAAGCTTGTGGTAAACGGTATGGTTTCGTAAATAGGATTGATGTTATCTTTCAGTTGTATAGTTTGTTCACAAATATTTGTAGTTTCTAACTTATCGTTGGGTAAAAGAAAATGTCTGAATATTTAGTGCAAATTTTTTCTATAGATTGTTTTCTTCTTCATTCAAATGCTTCAATTCTAATAAAGATAATAAGATATCACATCTTTCTGAACTACTTTTGTTTTGGCAAAATTTGAAAGCGTTAAAATCATCTAAAAGTTCTACGTTTAATATGAAATTATTCAAATTTACTTTTCTTCCCTAGTATTTAAAATCTTTATTGGGACTCTTTTATTTTTGGTCGAACAATAGTACCTGCAAAAAACGCCTTCCATTATTTTGCTACAAAACAATCGCCTTTGCTTCCGTATCCAAATACACAAAATGAATTGATTCACTTCCTGATATGTAGTATTATTGTAATCAGGTTTGTCATAAATTGGAAACAATTCTCTCGTCCTATCCGTAACGTTAGTAAATTTTTGTTTAAATCAATATTGGCTCCGTACTTGTTCATAAGTCTAATCCTAATATTCCATCGACGGTTATAGGTAAATTTTTGAAAATGAAATTTGTTATGAATTTATTGTCTCTAGACATAAATGTCGATCTCTACATATCCGGAAGAACATATCTTGCCTCCAATTCCATTAACAACCAAATTATCTTTAAGAACACATGCTGATCTTGGAAGTACTTTCCTTAATAACCGAAATGGATGCTCCAGTATCTATCAATAACACAAGTTTCATACCATGAATGTGAAAATTTACAAACTTAGAGTTACCTCTACATGAAAAATGAATTATTGAGAACGAAAAACTGATTGTTGTCTATCTCATTAGGTTTTTGCTCCATATTTCACCAGCTCGTTCTTTGTTGTCGTTACTTCGAGCTGCAAAAACATTTTTATTGTAAAACTGGTTGCCACGTCTATTATAATGATAATTTGATCTGTAGGACTGTCCTCTACCACGCGGCGAATATTGAAAAGGCCTTGAAAATCTCTGATATCTATTTGAATAATTACTATAATTATTTTGATAATTACTCCTACTGGTGCCGTAATTTAGACGCCCACGGCCCCTGTTTTGTCCTTGAGATCTAGAAAACGGTTAACGAACTACCTCTAGTCATCTTCATCACCTCAGCAGACCCGGAACTGGACGACGATGGTGTGGACTCGTCCTGGCCGCCTGGATCGCGTCCTTGAGCAAGGAGTAGTTGCGGGCTGCGATGATTGTGCTGAGCTTTTCACTTTTAAGACCATCTGTAAACTTTTAATGACCATTTTTCATTAATAGGTTTAAGGACTGCGCATTTTGTTGCGTCGCCCTCAGCCTGTGAAATAGTTAACTCTGTTAGCAGTCTTTGAGTTGAGACCCGTATTCATCAACTGATCTAAACCCTGGTTCAAGGACTGAATTTGTTTATGTATAGCCGTGTAAGAAACTTTTGTCAGTTTTTCCTAAAATCTTTAATCATACTACTAACTGACACATAATTATCAGCAACGCGTAGCTTAGCGTTTTCTGATAATCTTTTAACACAAATTTAATTAATAAATTTTTTCCTGCCTCGTTAAGCATATCTGCATACATTTCACTGCATCAATCAATCGTTTCAGTATCCTCCTTATTATCTAAAATAGGTATCAACCCACACGCTGTTTTAATATCAAAATCCATTGTTTCTAAACTTATTTTACAACTAGGCAAAGTACACAATTGAGATATTTCAGAATATAAAGAGCAAACTTTTTTATATGTACTAGTAATTAAATTAATTTCCGATTGTTTACCTTGACGACTTAAATTAGAAAATAATAGCTCGCTATCTTTTAACAATGTTTCGGCCTCTAGTAATTTTTGGACGCAACTGACCCTTTATATCTGCTCTGGCCTTTTTTTGTTAGATATTGACGTATTTTTAATAAATTTTCATATAATTCTATTAACTTTTCGGCCATAATACACGCAACGAAATATGTAACACCGCGTCATATTTCATTCACTTCGTTTAATTTTATTATAAATCGAAACACTGTCATACGACCGAGCACATAAAAACTGAGTTGCACCCAATGGTTGCACATGGGCCGTAATTCCACGAATCGTGTGTCGATATTACATTGATTTACTTATATTTTTATTTTTAGTTTAAACAATTATTTATTGATAGATAAAATTCATATTTCTAATTCTAAAACTATCGTTAATGTCTATATTATATATATTTTTAAACTAAAATAACACTGCAGCACAGAACACGTACTTCACATATAGCACATATTTATTACCAGCTCACGAACACTTAAACGACTCTTCTTCACGCACTGGTTCCTGCTCCCAGCGCCCAGACAAACGGCTTCGTACTTTTCTCAAAATTCGTAATTCACTCGCTGTTCTATCCACTTCTTATGCCTCCTTGAGTTTTAGGTAAATGATTGTGTATGGCAATCGCCATCAACACCAAAAAACGGTAATCAGTATATTGTTTATCTTGACGTGATTTTCTTGTTCGGAGTAACTTGCACTATTATTTCCTCCTGATGCATTTTGAGATATAATAATTTCCTTATCTTCAGTTTTGAGTATGATTTTCCCATGATTATAACTTTCAAAACTCGCCAGCACAGTAAGCGTCAGTCCAAATAATATATTCACGACAAACATTTTAGCTAACTTGACGCACCGAGGCACACAGGAATTCGCCCGGTCTGCACTTCTCGCCCGCTACGCTATCAGTTCCCGGAACGCGCCTGGCAGGGTCGCCATGTAATATTACGAGGTTGAATTAAACACGAGCGCTTGATCAAGAAGTTTATTCATGACTGACTCTACATAAATCAGTAACTTAACTTATATACTAGCACTGTAATACTACTTCAACATCAACAAATTCATACAAAATCCACAATTATTACCAAACAATGAAAAGGATGTCACAAATCTGGTCAAGGGTGGAAAGAACTGATGTTAAATCAAGTGGTACGTAGTGTATGTGGATCCTGCGGCCTATAGACAGCTACATCTATCCTCTCCCACGTTGTCTCGAAGTTGAAGTTGAAAAAAGTTGAAGAAAGTTGTCCCGAGGACTAAGTAAGTAAGAGTAAGTAAGTAAACAGTAAAAAGGGTCTCCGGTTCTCTTCACTCATCACACGAAACACAAAAGCATTATTCTGCTGTTTTACGCAAGTATTCTGTGAGAGAGTGCTCCTACGCCGGTCCGATCCATTCGTGCATATCTACATAATATGTAAAGCTGCAGCGTGGTTCTACCACGTAAAAATTCGCTTCGCTTCGATAGAGAGCAGTGCCAGAGAGGATAGTTTATAAGTCTAAAGTTTCCAGCAATCTTCTATGCAATGCAATAATTATATAAGTGATTTTAGTAATTAATTTGTTTTGGGATTAAGTATACTGTACTGTTCTAATAATAATTATATAAAATATATACACATAAATTATAAGTACATAAATTATATAAAATATATAATATGTAATGGTAATCGTGGGATATATCAATATATCTCACGAAAGTTCCATTATGATTTGGTTATACATATAGGAATAAATAAATAAATATAATAGGTAGCGATAGGAAATAGTAGGTTGATCAATTTCGGAATAGGACACATCAATTTGTTATAGAAATGCGTTCTATTTTTTTTTTCGAATCTTAAATTTGTTAGTAACCAAGGAAAGAAAAAACTAAACTAAAAACTATACCCATTTTTTTTTCAAACTTCACATTTGGCGGGAAACTCGAACTTCGTACGGTTATTAAATATTTCTGTCTGAAAAAAATTCTACAAAAAGTGTTTTTGAAGAACAGCAGTCTACTTTGGCATACAATGCTCCGTCTTATTCTACAGTGGCAAACTGGTGCGCTAAATTTCAGTGAATTCAACACCCATCATATTCTCTGGAATAAACAATAAAAATCTCTGGTATAAAATTCGACGACGACGATGAGGTGACGTGTGCTGTAGAGGCCTTTTTCGAGTCCCAGGATCAAGCCTTTTTTTCCAAGGGAATTAATCAACTTGCAAAACGCTATTCAAGGTGCATTAGCTTGAAAGGCGATTACCTTGAAAAAAAAATACAATTTTTATAGTGTAAAGAAAATGTATTGTATTGTACATATTTTAAGCACGTTGAATGAAGTTAAAACTTTACAAATCTTAATTTTGATGCTTACATGTTTTCTATCATGACCTCACACAATTTTAACGCTGTAAAATTTTGCCACCACCTGATTACATCTAAGAGCTTTTATGCAAGCCTATTACCAGCTGAAAGATTTCCTGAAAATTATGTAAAAAGGCTCCTTGAGGTCTTTCTTATATCCTAGTTAGTGGTTAATTTACAGCACAACTACTTTTTAATGTGACCACCCCGACCAAATTAATTCTGCCATAATATGAGTGAGATGATGACAGATACATATCCCCAATTTTTTTAATCCTTTCTATTTAAAAAAAAAGGTTAGTTATAAAAATTATAATAATAGATAAATAAATGTAATAAGGCGTTATTTGATTTAAAATATGGTTTACATCAATTGAAATCTTTTGTACATTGATCAAACACTACGTGATTTGTTGCGGGGTGTGGTTTCTTTACTCATGTGGTTACATGAAAAGTTTTCCGCGTGTACTACACAGCTCCGCCCCTAATTACAGCCGTTCAATAAGAGAGGAGGGACGTTGTAACCTGTGAAAAGCTGAAAACAAACTCTTTCAGTGCTCTGAACGCCTAGTACAAGCGTTGCTGAAACTACCGTTAGCGCGTTGCTTAGAAAAAATTCTTTTCTTCATGATGAAACTTGAAAACAAATTGATTTTTTATTTACAGAGTCGTGTCGATTGTGTTTGGCATCTGAAAAATGTTTTAATTACATGAAACCTTGTTTCTGAGATTTTCTTTCTTTTTATCTTTTGTATTTTTTTATTTTTACATATTGGCTTTTCAAGTGGAATGCTGCACTGTTCTGAGTATCCAGCATCTACGGACTCCTTGCATGTGAAAGAAACGACTGAAAACGATCAATGACGACCTTAATATTTAAATTAGGGTAGGCACCAGTAGAGTTTCTATCGCTGTTTTCAGAGAGTATATTATAATCACTAAGTTATAGTTGGTCAGAGAAACCTCATTTTGAAACTATAAAAACTTAATTTTAAAAAGACATTTGTCAAAAGAAATTCTAATTTAAGAATTTCGTTGAGAAATACATATTATATTTTATTTGGTACAGTATCACTGGTGAACTTCTATCAAATAAAATAAAATAGTTTTGTTTAATAAATGTCCACATTATTAATTTATAAATTATTGTTGACAAGTAACAAGTTCCAACAAATCCTTTTTAATTTCAAAGTGAGGTTTTTTAAATAAATCTAGTTCGTAACATTTTGTATCCATGAGAACAGACGCAGCTCACAGTTCAGAGGTGGTCAGCAACACTGTGGCTAACTAGCGTCGACTGACGTAAATCTAGTTTGGCGTGAATAAAAAATTAAGTTTAATTCAAAAGCAAAACGTAGGAGTCGTCTAGCAATATTAGAATATTTTTATAAATATTAAAATTAAGCGAACTGTATTTACATAAATAATGACACAGTTTAGTACACTAGGATCGGTCGTTACTTTGCGGTTTTCAAAGATTTATTTTCACATCATTTATACGTAGTAGAGCCTTGCTGCAGTTATATTATGGTTGGAGCACCAATGGGTCGACTCGACAGGGGAAGGACCACGCTCTCATATCAGCGTAAATAGCAGAATTGCTGCTGTGTTTCATATGGTGAGTGTAGAGAAATGGACTCTTTTTAATGGAAACGAGGCATTCCATATAAGGCCTCAGGGTTGACACCATATCTGCATTTTGATTCTTAATTGTAAACAGATGTAGACGTCTATGTGCCACAGCATCCATTTAGGTACCATCAGGTAAGTGAAAAAAACATGGGATTACGTGCATGCATTTGCGTACGTAAAATATAAAATAATTTATATGTAAATATTAGTTTACTGGTTTTCAAAGTATTTCCAATGACATTTTAATTTTTTTTTCATTCGTTTCAATAACTTTAAAAACATTAGGTGTATTAAAAAAAATCTTTCATTTTTGGGAAAACAAAGAAATCGCACGGTGCGAGGTCTCGACTGTGAGCGGGATGGGTCACGAGCTCCATCTTTTCAGAAGCCAAAAATGTGCAAATGTGTTATGGTGCAATAGGAATAGGAGATGCTACTTCTTGCGAAACAAATGGTGGTATACCACTCAGCATTAATTGTGTTTTGCTCGTCAAGTGGGGTCATGAATACAGTAAATGTAAATGAGGGAGAAAAAAATATTTTTATGCCCATGCTTCTTGCCTGTCCCAATTTTGTTGGTTTGCCGTCGCCTTCGAACACCCATAAAGGACATTTGCTGTCTTTTAGGAAAGTAACAATATACCCATATGTTTCATCTCCTGTCATAATGTCATACACCGCATTTGAACGTCCGTTATAATACTTTAACAACATTTTTTTACAACAATCAACTCCAATCCAGCAGCAACAAAGATTTCTAACTTTTTTTAAATGTTGATGTAAATTTTTCGAATTTCGCTCATACCAATAAGTACCCAAATTTCCTCGAATCTTCTCTTAGATGATGCGCCGGTTTTCTACAATCAGTCGCCTGACAGTAGCCACATTTTCCTCAGTGATCGTAGTTGGGGGTCGATCTTTACGAATTTCATCATGGAGAGAAACGACCATGATAAAATTCTGCGAACCAATGCCTTACGGTCTTCAGATGAGGTTCTTCCCTCTCAAAATCAGTTTGAAGACGAGCAGCGCAATCTTGCGGAAGTTTAAAGTCATAAAAATCGCCCTAAAATCTTTTCGTGCTAATTCCATTTTTGCTACTAAAGTACGGCCAACGAGAAGCGATACCAAATGTAAACAAAACCAATGCAAGGTTATTAGGAATAGCAGGGGTGCGTAACTTTTTGATAGTTAGATTATATATTTAAGTAGACAATATAGTTTTAAAAAATGTCGAGCAAACCAAAAAAATAGACTTTTTATATTTTTTTTTATAATTTGAATTATTGTATAATGTAGATTTAAATTAAATAACGAGAATAATAATAATGTTTCTGAATTTCGCTTGCCTAACAACTGTGTGTCCGGTGTATGGTAACAGACTTGCCCCCTGTTACATAGGGACTTAAATATATCAGACAAAATGTGGGTGTTAATATCTCTGCCTACCCCTTAGGGGATACAGGACTGATGATATATATAAAATACTAGCTGCTTTCTGCGCCATCTCTTTTCTGTATGGGTATTTAATATTTATTATTAGGCCAAGTTTCTTTAACATATTTGTAGGTATTAATAACCATATTTTTTTCATTCACAGTAAAACTAGTCACCTAAAATTAAAAATTAAATTAAAATGATATACATACTTTACTTACATGCATCTTTAATAAATTAACAAAAGTTTTATTATTATAGTTGCTGTTAAAGTTTTAAAGTACACTCTGAACCAAGAAGTTTTAATTAAAACTACTAAACAACAACAACTCCCGAATGTTGGTGAACCCGTCTTGACCTTGACATGTTTTTGCCGGGAAAACGAGACATTACGACTAATACACAAGATGGAAAGAGATAGATCATAGATTGTCAACTCCACCACAGAATAAATAATAGACTCCACAGCCGTTTTTAAGGTAAATGACCTTTCGTATCGCTGCTAGTTGGCCGTACTTTAGTGCGTGACGAGCGTTGAAGTTCGTGACGAACTTCAACTTGTGACAAAAACCAATTGACACGCGACTTCTTGCAAAAACTATTTTTTAATAAATACTGGTAATATCAGTTTCTTTATGTTTTAAAAATATAACATTCGAAATTCAAACATTTATGAGCGATCAGGAACACTGAGTCTTCACAATGAAGAGAGTTTTAAAATATACTGTATTTCCTTATACCTCTATTTTTCGTTTTACTTACATACCATTGCACGCAACAAGAATCCAAAGCCCGGACAATTATTTCAAGGACAAACAAATAAATTAATAAAATAAATTGTACCGTACGGGATTTGAATCTGCGGCCCGCAGCGCCACCCAAACGCTTAGCCATTGCGCTACCAAGCCGTCAGAAAAGTAACCTCAGAAAATTGTATAGGTCCATACTTATGAATTAAAACATCGTAATGTAAGATAAAATAATGAAACCATGGTTATCATAAAATCTTAAATGATTATTTGAATGAATGGCTGTCTTACATTATTTTTATACTAGTTATCAATGAACAAAATAGGACGTTAGTCACACCAACTGAGCTTTAAAGATGCAAGGACAGCGTGACAAAGCCTCCGGGCAAATGAAAATAAATAACCCTGGCTAATTCCTGACAATTTGTCTGCGTTATCTTTTGTTATTGTCGAAATAAACCTGTAAGACATTAGTTACTTGTTTTCTATTACATAGAAGTTAAATACACAATATATTATCGCTTCGAAGTGGCGCCTTAAGTGAATCCACGTCATAAGCAGCAGATTCCCGACAACTAAATTCCCCGACATGGCAATCTATGGTGGAGGCCTGACAAAATCTTATTAGAGCTCGTCTTAAATGCTAAAACTTAACAGTGCCATCTATCCGTAACAATCTACAACGACCGACAATCTTCACCGTCATTGGTAAAATGACTACCTTCTGGATTTATGTTACATATTATGTAACAATATTATTTGAACATTATGTTATATGTTCAAATAATAATAAATAGGATCTATATCCTGTCCAGGCGAAGCCGGGGCCGGTCGCTAGTTCTTAATAAAGCTCACTTGGAGTGGTCCACTGGAGTCTTAGTACTAAATATTGATAGCGATAATAGTATTTAAAAAATGTTGATTAACTGAGGGCTATGCCCATAGATAATATACTGTAAGAAATTAGAATGTAGAGCTTCAAGAAAAGGCTTTAATCCCATTTTTGATGTAAGAGATTACTCCACTTCAGATGTTAGAAATTATTCTCAAATTTATTTAAATATAAGAACACTGCTCGGTAACAAACCCTCCTTATTTACTATTAGAAACCATTCTGGAGAACAGCGCACTGCACTATACACTCAGTACAGAGCAACACAATTTGACCAACCGTAACATGTTCCCGTCACAAACATACACCGGCGTAACGTGAAGGGCTCAATTACATGATAACACCAAATTATGCAAACCGACAGCAACACCACCCATCTCAATGTAACACAGGGCAGCCCTCTCATCAACACAATCTTCTTTGCTTACATTAGTAGAATACCCCAACCTCATAGTAACGAGAATGAGACTCGTAGAATTACCAACTGATCTCTCTTGGTTTTTTTATTACGTCCAAAGCAAGGACTACCCTCCGGAAGCGGGGGAGGGAGGTGGTGAATGCTCGTAGCATACCACGCAGCCGGCTGCGTGGTTATGTGGGAGTCACTATGAAGTGCCTACCCACTAAACACCACCTGTGGGACTGGCTTTGGCCTGTATGGCCTTTCTGCCGAATCGGAAGCGACCCCCCTTAGGGAAAGGGGTCGCAGGCATCTCTCTTAGTCGCCTGCGCGATACTTTATACTGCTAGGAACAAGTGGGAGATTACCGATCTACCTTCATTTGTTCGTATGTCCTTTTATTTTTTTACCCTCTTTCAGTCCTTCTAATCAGAACCTTAGCTTATGTCAATAGATTTATTTATAATTGCAGACTTCCCGATAACAAAATTGTATCTCACTTGTATTATTTATAAGAATTACAGCGTTCGCAAAATATAATTTTACAATGTGGTCAGCAGGAAATGTTCCCTGAGGAATACAATACTCTTAAATGTTATAAAATATTACACAGTAAAAATAGATTGATTAGCTTCACTCCTTGTATTGATTCTTGCAACATATTAAGTGTAGGTGGACGCCTTCGAAACTAACTACACTTACGATGTAAATTACTCTGTAGTAAACATCACCTAACTAAAATAATATTTAGATCGTACCACCTTTTTCTCTTTCATGCAGGACCTCAACCACTTTTAGCAAATGTAAGATTAACATATTGGCCGCTCGGTGGTAGAAATTTAGCAAAGCAAATCGTACGAACTTGTATTCGATGTACTCGCGTAAAGTGCAAGCCCATTCAGGTCATTATGGGTAACCTACCTAGTGATAGGACGCAGCTTGATTTTCCATTTTTAACCACTGGCTTAGATTTAACCGGGCCAGTGCTAATAACCGATCGTAAAGGCAGAGGTAGTAAGCTATTGAAGTCATAAATTTGTGTTTTTGTGTGCTTTGTTGTTAGAGCCGTCCACATGGATTTGGTCTCCGATCTAACAAAAGAGTCTTTTCTTGCCGCCTTTAGTCGGTTTGTCGCACGTCGTGGCAAGCCTCAACGCATGTACTCCGACAACGGCACTACCTTTGTAGGAGCTTTCAATGAGCTTAGACGATTTCTACAATTATCTTACAATGATATAGAGTCTGACATTGCTAACTGGGGCATAGAGTTTAAATTCATTGGTTAAATTCAGTGAATAAGGTGGTACCTTATTCACCTTATTTTGGAAGCATTTGGGAGTTAGCAGTAAAGTCGACCAAATATCATTTACGTCGTGTTTGTTTTATAGGATAAGGCTGACAAGTGAGCACACAGTCCACCTGATGGTAAGTGGTTGTTGTGTCCCATAGACATGTATATCTATCCTCGTTTGCGAATAAAATGCAGATGTGTTGTCAGCCGTGAGGACTAAGATGGAATGCCTCTTTTCCAGTAAAAAAGGTCTACAGTTCTCTATACTCACCAAACGAAACACAGCAGCGTTAAGCTGCTATTTTATGCTGGTATTCTGTGAGAGCGTGGTCCTTCCCCGGTCGAGCCGACCCATTCGTGCTACAACTATACTATTAATATAGCTGTACCATGGCACTACCACGTATGTGTTCGTACTCTCGTTCTTACTCATCTAACTTATAAAGAGCTTTCGACGCGTCTGAATCAGATAGAGGCCGTCTTAAATTCCAGACCGTTGGCTCCTCTGTCCTCAGATCCTTCTGATCTCTCCTATCTTTCCCCTCCTCACTTCCTGACCGGACGACCACTCACATCAGTTCTGCATCATCAGATCGCCGACGGCAACATCGAACGTCGAACTTCCACGCTACCAGCGAGTCGAAAAGCTTCGGCAGAATTTCTGCTACCGGTTTTCCAATGAGTACATTACTGCTTTACAACAGCGAACAAAGTGGAAAACCGCTGATAAAGAGCTGAAGAGAGGCACCATGGTCTTAGTGAAGGACGTCAATCGACCTCCTCTTCTTGGCTGATGGGTAGAGTGATCGCCGTAAGACCCGGATCTGACGGTCACACCAGAGTTGCCGACATTTTCACCACAAGGGGAACAATCATAAGAGCATTTAATTACATCTGCCCTCTTTTAGCGTCTCCTGCCTCATCTTGAAGCCTCCTGCTTCAACCTGGGGAATATATTCCTGACGTCACAGCCATTATTCTCCCCGGCTCGTATCGCCGGCCAGCGAACATCAAACCGGTTCTGCGAGCGCTTCGCGGCCCCACCACCATCGAGGACACAACGCAGCACTACAACGCACGCCACTTGCTCGGAACCACATGGTCGCGAACGCACGCATAACGGCTACCTCTTATATAACATCAGAACCAATAAAATTGCCTATAGTATAAGTCAAGAATTCCACCAGCACAAGTGGAGCTTGATACTCAACAGTGGTCCTTCATCACCATAAAGAGATCGCCGTCTTATTTGCTAATTCGCCCGTGGACTTTGGACAGACTGCCGGCCTGCCGACATTTTGGAGGCATTTAGAGGACAAGGAGTCAAAAACAGATTTGACTGAGTGAGTCTGTTCCATTATTTTAGTTATCCTGCTTTTCTTCGTTTAATTTATCCAGAAATTTAAGACGGTACTTACTATCATTGATACTTACTACATGGGTTATCGTGCATTGATCTTTTCATAAGTATCTAATTATTAAATTATTAAAGTAAAATTATCTTACTGTTTTTGCATACATTTGCATGGCAAAGCATCCCTTTTATTAAGTTTTATGACCGTAACGCCTTTGTTCGCGCTCATACTTTTATTATACCCACGCGTTCGCCACACTTTTTGCTTTGACGTTCCTTACATTGTGTGAATTAATTCAAAGGCCTATTACATTACACGAGCCATCGCCGATAGACAGGGCCCGATAACTTATCGGGCCCTGTCTATCGTGTGCCCTGCCTTGGAGGCAGGGCGCTGCTTATTACATCTCGAACGTGGAAACGTTTGCACGTCTAGCATTATGGCACCGACTTTATCTAAACGTCAAAAAAATTTTTATCACTTGCACAGTAACATCTGGCCGCCTTGTTTTGCTTTCTTAGCTACCTGTTACGCTTATTATTTTTCACATTTTTATTTTTGTTTGCCTTTTCTATTGCATTGAATTTGTGCATAGTATATTATTTTAATGATTTTATTATATATATATATATATTGTAAACTTAAATAAAAACTTGTAAACTTTATAAATAATTATATACTGTTATTGTACTTAAATTTAATTTTCTTATGAATGCAATTTATTACCCAAATGTTTAATTGTACTCGTTTGTTATTTCAATATTCCGTCATTTATACTTCTTGGCATGTATGTCGTTGTATATTATCTGTATTTTTAAGAGGATCTGTGATTTCAGATACTATGTAAGTAAATCTTTTATTAACGTTGGCTGTGATTTCTGTAGATAACTCCACAAATGTTATAAACATTGTGTAAATCTATGACTTATATTGATTACAATTATTTAATTGTGATGATTTGTTTTTTTTTTTGTTTTAAAAACACTTCTAGATCTTACAATTTGCTTATGCCAGCCCTAGTGGGTAAAAGTGGACGAGGTTTATTTTAACAGTGTAATTTGTCCCACCAAGAAACGATTAGTGGGGAAAAGTAGACGAACACATTTCAATGAGTCCACTTTGTCCCACCAGTGAGAAATTTGGTGGGAAAAAGTAGAATAAACCCTATTTTACGCTGGTATTCTGTGAGAGCGTGGTCCTTCCTCGGTCGAGCCGACCCATTCGGGCTACAACAATACTATTAATATAGCTGTAGCATGGCTCGACCACGTATAAATTTTTTTAATTTTTCTTCACCATTTATGAGCTAAACGTAGTGATTATATTCTCTTTGTTTGCACCATTTGCCTATATTATTACTTAATCTGCACCTTCTCTGCAAATTTAGGCGAATATTGAAAAAATTCAAAATAATACTGTAGTGTAGTGTATAGATATAATATGTAATTGTATTTGTAAATTGTAATGCATACCGTTCTACACGAAAGCGTACAACGGTGACCAAAAATTACAGTAATGCCACTAACATTACTTACACCGGCTTTAACAATTCTTGTTCAATCCACAAAGATCTAAACTTCCAAATGGCATTACTTTCTTCCGAATTAGCCAATCTATATCGCCTTTTAAAATACAACTAGCGCCATCTATTTGTTACAATAATAACCAATGATATTCCAAGACAAGCATTTATTATATTTAGTAATGTGATAAGTGGAGGAAGCCCAGCTAGTTGAATAATAGAATAATATAATGAGGAATTGCAAACGACAGTAAAATAGATGCGTTCGTAACATGGTTATTCGTTTACATACAGGTATTTTTACAAAATAATAAACTAGAAAAATTGTTATCTAGATCAATGACTGACCTGCAGAAAGAAGCAGGTCGAAGCTTGCATTTTGTTGATAAATCGACTTGAGACAAAAATTAGATTGTTTTTATTTCTGCCAATTCACAACTTTCCTGCCATCATGGCGGCGCCGTGAAATACTTGACAGATTTCATAGCGGGGGCAGTAAATTTGTTAGAAAGGTGTAGGATATTAAATATTAATGTTTTTTTCTAAAATATTAGAAATATTTAATATTAATTATATTAGAAATGGATAAACCAAACTACAGATATTCCTAAAGTACCTAAAAGAATTAAAAAAAAATATAAAAAAAATTAAAAAAATACAGCACTGAGGCATTGTTTTGTGTATATACATAATACAAATACTAGAAACCGAAAATACTTATAATTAAAACGCAACCTTTCAATGATGATGACACTATGTGAACATCTGCGTAACAAATAAGTTCACCTTAGTCCCAACTAGTGACATCTGGTGAGCGTAAAATTAATTATTAGCCCTTTTCGCTGAACACAGGTGACAATGACCACAATGATGATGGTGATGGTGACGGTTTGTAGGTAGTGTGGTGGTGTGATTTACCATAACTTCCTTAAATCTGGTACATCGATAACAGCTGCCTATATAGTAGTCAAAATAGGCTACACAAAATAGTTTTTTAGGAAAATGTATACATTTTAGAGCTGCAAAAAATAATATAATAATCTTGATCATATTTAGGGGCGGACCATTGTGTTCAAAACACGTTTTTGGTCAATTTTATCGATAGAAAAAATCATAAAATAGCCATTAAAATTGAAACTCTAGCAATTGTAACTGTATTATTTATAAACAAATCTTGATAAAATGAATAACAGTGATGTAATATATAATAATTAGAGGAATTGTTGTTTTTATATATCGATTATAATAAGATATTTGTAAGTATTAATATATTTAATGATAAATAACTCGAACGAGTCGAACAAAACATCGCGCCATCGCTGCCTCTTTTTGCTTTTGTTTTATTCCTACGCAGAGCGACAGGGCATACAACTTAGAGCATTATTTTATGAACAAAATGATTTTTTTTGTGCCTCCATCTACATTTCGAAACGCTAGGCTAGACTTATTTTAATCTCACTATAGGGCACGCTTATATATTAAGTCTATACATATACGCCATAATCCATGTGCCCTACGCAGTTAGTGGCGATTACTGGTAGCAACTATTATTATGTGAGCAATTTGGTAAGTACTTTTATAGTATTCGCATAATTTCCAGTTTTTATTCACTGGAAAACAGCCACAATCTAAGAAATTTAAGGTTCAAGGCATGGGCTGTAATAATTTAAAGTCCACTGCTATGCATCCACAGATTGCCTCATGAGTATTTGCCATAGCTGCCACGCTTGGCAAGCGGGTTGTTGCCCATCTCCTGTTTCAGTTTCCCTCTCTCGCCTCGAAATTAATGATTATATTCTATCATTTCAGATATTTTACACTATTTTCCGAAACCTGAATATCCTTCACTAGAAAGACTTCAGCAATGAAAGAGGACAGCTGGAAAATATTTAAAAGATAAAGAATATAATTATAAAGATAAATAATATACGACAAATACTATTAGAATTTCGTTAATGGTTTTTAAGGTTGTATTATGTATGAGTACGTTACCCTACTAATATTATAGATGTGAAAGTTTGTGAGGATGTATGGATGTTTGTTACTCTTTCACGCAAAAAACACTGAATTGGCCAAAATATAACGATATAAATGTTGAGTAAGTCTGAAAAAAATCTGTCATCTGCGAGTTATTTTGGCGTGAACACGCATCACGCAAAAACCTGTGAACCGATTTGGATGGGACTTTCACTGGCAGATAGCTGATGTTATAAGAAGTAACTTAGGCTACTTTAGGCTAGGGTTCCGCGCAAATAAATTCCACGCGGGCGAAGTCGCGGGGAACAGTTAGTAATACATATATAAAATGCTCATTTTGTAAAAAAAATATTACACAGATCACACATATAAACAGTGGGCATAACAAAGTCACTTTTGTAAATTATTTGTATTTAAAAAAAGTATATAGTTATTACACACATATTTAAAAAAAATAGTTATGTAACTAAAATATGATAACGTTATCAAATATATATTTTAAAGATTAATAATGCTGCTCCAAAATGTATCTGCGACTGTCTACTGACTGACTATCTGCGAATGTATATGCGACTGACATTGAAGTCATATTTGTTTTGCAAAAGGGAGCCGTGCGGGCGATTTATTACTTAAATTGTAGAGACCCTTAGAAAAAAAAAAAATAAACATATTTACTTTGGCATCACAATATATTTATGAAAATGTAATGTATGTACATTAAAACATAAATAGCTTTGATAAGAATAAAGATGTTCATTCTTTAAACACTAGGAACAAACATAAGCTTACTACTAGACTCCAGCCAGTTACTAGACTCCACAGAATTGTTAGTTCATTTATGGGGCAATGTATAGGTACGCTTTTACAACAAAATCCCAGAAAATGTACAAAATTTGTCAATAAACAAGTTTAAATGTTTTATTAAAGGAAAAATGTACAAAAAGTGTTATTATAATATCAAAGAATACATCATTGAAAATAACCCCTGGGAATGAGGTGATTGACCATTCTACGTCAAAGCCATTTTATTTATGAATTATTTAATATTCGTCTGATGAATCTGTTACATAATTCCTCGATAACTTTTTCTAGAAAACAAATATTATTGATTAATTATTTTAAAGTTAAGAAACCAAAAACATGTAAATATTTAAAAAATAACAACACGAGAATATGTAGGTACATAACGTTTTTAAAATAAGAAAACAAAAATACGTACATATTTTAATAATAAGAACAAGAAAATAAATGTAGGAAAATTTGAAAAATCCAAAACAATATATGCGTGTCTGATGGGATTCCAACCACCAGTTACCGCACAAACGCGATGAGAAGCCGGACTGCAGCGCTCTAGTCTAATCGTACATTTTATTTGAGATACGAAATTCGCACATAAATGTAAAGCCTCTGAGCTACCATGGCTCTATTCTTAACTTCAACCTAACGCCTAAGTCCACAACTAAATGTGAGGAATGCCTATAGACAATATGGGTAAAATTACGCATGTAGCTCCTTAACATGTTCCCATCGTCATTATCATCATTATTACAACTCGACGGTTACAAGTTCTTTGCTGAAGATAAGTCTCCGCCTAAGAACGCCACAAAACACGGTCGTGAGCTACCTGCATCCATCAACTTCCTGCGTGTGACGACTTGCGTCACGCCATTTTGTGAGAGGCCGCCCTTTTTTTATTATTTTTAAAGGGCTTTATTGCTGAGCGACCACATCGTCCCGTTCCGACTACAAATAATCACTACAATCGTATAACAAAATAAACAAAATTATAGAATAAAATATTATAGTAACAAAAGTTCTGTACAAGGAACACACGCGGCTATAAACAATCACACCTATATCCTACACAGGATCAAGTCTGCTAGGTTGGCCAGCATTTTAGCCTCCTCCGACATTGGATAAGACAAAATACTGCTTAAGGTGCCAATGTGAAAATTCCTATCACTACCAAAACATACCATATAAACTGCTGCATTCCGGCCACATTCCATCAAAATATTTTTTTATGTGATTACAAACGAGCACACAGTCCACCTGATGGTAAGTGGATGCTGTGGCCCATAGACATCTACATCTATCCTCGTTTAAGAATCAAAATGTAAATGCGTTGCCACCCCTGAGGACTAAGATGGAATGCCTCTTTTCCAGTAAAAAGGGTATCCGGTTCTCTACACTCACCATACGAAACACAGCAGCATTAAGCTGCTATCTTACGCTGGTATTCTTTGAGAGCGTGGTCCTACCACGGTCGAGCCGACCCATTCGTGCTACAACCATAGTATAGCTACAGCATGGCTCTACCACGTTTAAATGTTGAACATGTTTAATATGTAATATGTTGAACATCTTCAACTAGGCTGCCCTTCACTTCGCTTAACATATATTAGTAGAAAAATAAAACGTGTAACTAAAGAAAAAGTAAAATTACAATATTACGAGTATATTATGTACATAAGTCCCACAGCTGGGCACAGGCCTCCTTTCATTCCTGTAATGGCTATAGGCATTGAAGTAATGTATAACTAGCTTACTAAGTATTACATATTAGTTCAACGGCTATTGAGCAGTTAGTTTGTCGAGCTGCTCCAAAAGATTGTCTTGTCTTATAGGGAGATAATTGCCATAGATGCTACGCTTGGCAGGCGGGTTAAAGATGCTGCTCATCTCCTGTTTTATTTGTCGCCTCTTACGGTATCCAAAGGATGATATTGGGTATTGAATTCTCATACGCCGTTACTACACGGCGAACGTGCTGCAGCTATATCAATTGTATAGTTGTAGCACGATTGGGTCGGCTCGACCGGGGAAGGACCACGCTCTCACAGAATACCAGCGTGAAATAGCAGCTTAATGCTGCTGTGTTTCGTATGGTGAGTGTAGAGAACCGGAGACCCTTTTTACTGGTAAAGAGGCATTCCATCTTAGTCCTCACGGCTGACAACGCATCTGCATTTTGATTTGCAAACGAGGATAGATATAGATGTTTATGGGCCACAGAAACCACTTACCATCAGGTGGACTGTGTGCTCGCTTGTCACCCTTATCCTTTAAAAAGAAATAGAATAACAACCAAAGTGAAGAAGTATTTTCTTTCATGAACTTTCTTTCATTTGGTCAAATATATGGCAAAAGAAACAACTCAGCATGGACGCAGAATGGAATCAAACACGAGGAAGACCAGAACAGTTATTTTAAAAGATGGAATTGTTCAAACACAGTTTGTAAACTACATAATTGTAAATCATCAGGAACTCATAACATTTACATTGTTGGTACAAAACATTTACATATCTATGTCCATTTATCGACAATCACATCAACAAATTCATACAAAATCCACAATTATTACCGAATTACGAAAAGGATGTCACAAATCTGGTCAAGGGTGCAAAGAACTGATGTTAAATCAAGTGGTACGTAGTGTATGTGGATCCTGCGGCCTATAGACATCTACATCTATCCTCTCCCACGTTGTCTCGAAGTTGAAGTTGAAAAAAGTTGAAGAAAGTTGTTCCGAGGACTAAATAAGTAAGGGTAAGTAAGTAAACAGTAAAAAGGGTCTCCGGTTCTCTTCACTCGTTACACGAAACACAAAAGCATTATTCTGCTGTTTTACGCAAGTATTCTGTGAGAGAGTGGTCCTACGCCGGTCCGATCCATTCGTGCATAGCTACATATGTAAAGCTGCAGCGTGGTTCTACCACGTAAAAATTCGCTTCGCTTCGATAGAGAGCAGATCCAGAGAGGATAGTTTACTCGAAAAACATGTTTTTTTCTCTCAAAAAAACGTTACAAGGCTAAAGTTTCCAGCAATCTTCTATGCAATGCAATAATTATATAAGTGATTTTAGTAATTAATTTGTTTTGGGATTAAGTATACTGTACTGTTCTAATAATAAATTACCAAGTACATAAATTATATAAAATATATATGTAATGGTAATCGTGGGATATATCAATATATCTCAAGAAAGTTCAATTATGATTTGGATATACATATAGGAATAAATAAATAAATATAATAGGTAGCGATAGGAAATAGTAGGTTGATCAATTTCGGAATAGGACACATCAATTTGTTATAGAAATGCGTTCTATTTTTTTCGAATCTTAAATTCGTTAGTAACCAAGGAAAGAAAAAACTAAACTAAAAACTATACCCATTTTTTTTTCAAACTTCACATTTGGCGGGAAACTCGAACTTCGTACGGTTATTAAATATTTCTGTCTGAAAAAAAATTCTACAAAAAGTGTTTTTGAAGAACTGCAGTCCACTTTGGCACACAATGCTCCGTCTTATTCTACAGTGGCAAACTGGTGCGCTAAAGTTCAGTGAATTCAACACCCATCATATTCTCTGGAATAAACAATAAAAATCTGGTATAAAATTCGACGACGATGATGAGGTGACGTGTGCTGTAGAGGCCTTTTTCGAGTCCCAGGATCAAGCCTTTTTTTCCAAGGGAATTAATCAACTTGCAAAACGCTATTCAAGGTGCATTAGCTTGAAAGGCGATTACCTTGAAAAAAAAATACAATTTTTATAGTGTAAAGAAAATGTATTGTATTGTACATATTTTAAGCACGTTGAATGAAGTTAAAACTTTACAAATCTTAATTTTGATGCTTACATGTTTTCTATCATGACCTCACACAATTTTAACGGTGTAAAATTTTGCCACCACCTGATTACATCTAAGAACGTTTATGCAAGCCTATTACCAGCTGAAAGATTTCCTGAAAATTATGTAAAAAGACTCCTTGAAGTCTCTCTTATATCCTAGTTAGTGGTTAATTTACAGCACAACTACGTTTTAATGTGACCACCCCGACCAAATTAATTCTGCCATAATATGAGTGAGATGATGACAGATACATATCCCCAATTTTTTTTTAATCCTTTCTATTTTAAAAATAAGGTTAGTTATAAAAATTATAATAATAGATAAATAAATGTAATAAGGCGTTATTTGATTTAAAATATGGTTTACATCAATTGAAATCTTTTGTACATTGATCAAATACTACGTGATTTGTTGCGGCTGTGGTTATATTACGGTATGGTTTCTTTACTCATGTTTACATGAAAAGTTTTCCGCGTGTACTACACAGCTCCGCCCCTAGTTACAGCCGTTCATAGAGAGGAGGAACGTTGTAACCTGTGAAAAGCTGAAAACAAACTCTTTCAGTGCTCTGAACGCCTAGTACAAGCGTTGCTGAAACTACCGTTAGCGCGTTGCTTAGAAAAAATTCTTTTCTTCATGATGAAACTTGAAAACAAATTGATTTTTTATTTACAGATCCGTGTCGATTGTGTTTGACATCTGAAAAATGTTTTAATTACATGAAACCTTGTTTCTGAGATTTTCTATCTTTTTATCTTTTGTATCTTTTTATTTTTACATATTGGCTTTTCAAGTGCAATGCTGCACTGTTCTGAGTATCCAGCATCTACGGACTCCTTGCATGTGAAAGAAACGACTGAAAACGATCAATGACGATCTTAATATTTAAATTAGGGTAGGCACCAGTAGAGTTTCTATCGCTGTTTTCAGAGAGTATATTATAATCACTAAGTTATAGTTGGTCAGAGAAACCTCATTTTGAAACTATATCAACTTAATTTTAAAAAGACGTTTATCATAAGAAATCCTAATTTAAGAATTTCGTTGAGAAATACATAATATTATATTTTATTTGGTATGGTAGGTATCGCTGGTTAAATTTATCAAATTAAATGAAATCGTTTTGTTTAAAAACTGTCCACATTATTGATTTATAAATTATTGTTGACAATTTGCAAGTTCCATCAAATCGTTTTTAATTTCAAAGCGAGATTTTTTAAATAAATCTAGTTCGTAAACTTTTGTTTCCATAAGAACAGACGCAAATCAAGATCAGAGGGAGTTAGCATCACTATGGCTAACTAGCGTCGACTGACGTAAATCTATTAAGATTAATTCAAAAACAAAACGTAGGAGTCGTCTAGCAATATTAGAAAATATTTATAAATATTGAAATTAAGCGAACTGTATTTACATAAATAATGATACAGTTTAGTTACTAGGATCGGTCGTTACGTTGCGGTTTTCAAAGATTTATTTTCACATCATTTATACGTAGTAGAGCCTTGCTGCAGTTATATTATGGTTGTAGCACCAATCGGTCGGCTCGACCGGGGAAGGACCACGTTCTCACAGAATACCAGCGTAAATAGCAGAATTGCTGCTGTGTTTCGTATGGTGAGTGTAGAGAAATGGAGACTCTTTTTACTGGAAACGAGACATTCCATATAAGTCCTCAGTGGTGACAACATATCTGCATTTTGATTCTTAATATGAACTTACATATTATGTACAATAATATTTTTTACATGAACTATGAACCTAAAAATAAAAACCTTAAAAAATATATTGTAATAACTAAAATATATTATTAAAAATGAGTCCCTTTAGGCAAGGTTCCGAAGATACTGGCAGCGTTCCCCCTTTGGATAGCTAAACTAATTCTTTGTCCGAGGTAGCTGCCAGCTCTTCGATCTCCTGTGACGTCTACTAACCTTTTTGCTATCTCCTTAAAAAGCCTTATAGCGCTAGGACCCCACGGACCAAGGGTCTCGACACCGAATGGGACAAAAACATATTCGGAGCCTAGACCCCTGTATTTGCATGCTTTAGCTTTTTCAGCCACTTCACAAGCCGCACCAGCTCTGTTGTTGGTTCCATGTAGATGGAAAGGGGCCAGTGTGTCTGAACAGGTTGCATCCCATACCAGCACCCGGCCCATCTTCCATGGAATCAAACTCATACCGTCCGGTCTCTTGCCATCGTCTCTTGCAATACCAGACGGCTCAAGTAGACTTGGCACGTTGACGGTGGCAAGGGACCGGCGTATGATATCGTTAAGTGCTGCATGTCTCGAGAAGCGGCCTGCACTTTTTTGGCATGACAGTCCGTGATGTCCTAGCTTGTCGACGTCACTGCCTCACGGACATTTATGAGGAGCGCAGACCGGAACCCCAAGTCGTAGACAGGTTGCGATTCGGAGCGTGTCAGGCTCAAGAAATGTTCCTGTATTTGACGAAGGGTACGCGTGAAGCCAGTAGCCGGCCTCATGCGTACCCACGGCCAAAAGCCTAGCACGCGCCGAACCTGTACTACAGCTCAAAAGATTGTCATAAGTCAATTTAGAGTTTATGTCGTCCCAGCTCCTCTGTGAATTTGGAGAAACTGGAAAATTTTGAGCTGGGCATGCAATTAAGAAAGCGTTTCTAGCTTCTTCCAGGCCAGCAATCTCAAAGTTTGAAGGGGATGAAATCCCTTAAAATTTTACTTATGAGATTTGCTGAACTATGGACAGAAGATAGGAAGGCTGGTAAAGAGACGCTGGAAATTTTGCGAATCCCTAAACCACCATAACGGATGGGTAGGGATGCTTGGGTCCAAGATTGCTCGTTCAGGTGCATATTAAGAATCGATTCTAAACTAATTTTGATTAAGTTGTCTACTTGTGTCAAGAGATCTGGGTGATTCCAAAAGGAGCAGCAACGGAGCACATACGTAAATTTTGGGACGAAAAGACAGAATTTTAAGATTCAAAGTGCATAATGTGGACTAATTTCAAGGAGACGGTCAGCAGAATTTTGAAATTTAGTAATTGAATTATTAATATATTCAGAAATAGATTCATTAAAAATTGGAGAACCTAAAAGGTAAAGGGAATTACTGTTAACTATTGTAATATTTGGAGCCAAAATATAAAATTTTTGTTTTACGTCATTTAAATTTAAGTTGCAGTTCTTTATAAAAAGTTCGCATTTGCTAAAATTAAGCTCCAAACCAATGGCTTCAAATTTATTTTTGATTAAAAAAAGGTCCGAATTTTTGATTAAAAAAAGGTCTTAATTGTAAACAGATGTAGACGTCTATGTGCCACAGCATCCATTTAGGTACCATCAGGTAAGTGAAAAAACATGGGATTACGTGCATGCATTTGCGTTCGTAAAAAATTAAATAATTTATATGTAAATATTAGTTTACTGGTTTTCAAAGTATTTCCAATGACATTTTAAATTTTTTTTCATTCGTTCCAATAACTTGAAAAACATTAGGTCTATTGATCGTTTCTGGCTCTGTAAATGTCAAACCTGTTATTAAATCTTTGATTTTTGGGAAAACAAAGAAATCGCATGGTCTCGACTGTGAGCGGGATGGGTCACGAACTCCATCTTTTCAGAAGCCAAAAATGTGCAAATGTGTTATGGTGCAATAGGATGCGACTTCTTGGTCATTTTTCAAAGACACTAGGCAAACAAATGGTGGTATACCACTCAGCATTAATTGTTTTTTGCTCGTCAAGTGGGGTCATGCATACAGTAAATGTAAATGAGGGAGAAAAAAATATTTTTATGCCCATGCTTCTTGCCTGTCCCAATTTTGTTGGTTTGCCGTCGCCTTCGAACACCCATAAAGGACTTTTGCTGTCTTTTAGGACAGTAACAATATACCCATATGTTTCATCTCCTGTCATAATGTCATACACCGCATTTGAACGTCCGCTATAATACTTTAACAACATTTTTTTACAACAATCAACTCCAATCCAGCGGCAATAAAGATTTCTAACTTTTTTTAAATGTTGATGTAAATTTTTCGAATTTCGCTCATACCAATAAGTACCCAAATTTCCTCGAATCTTCTCTTAGATGATGCGCCGGTTTTCTACAATCAGTCGCCTGACAGTAGCCACATTTTACTCAGTGATCGTAGTTGGGGGTCGATCTTTACGAATTTCATCATGGAGAGAAACGACCGTGATAAAATTCTGCGGACCAATGCCTTACGGTCTTCAAATGAGGTTCTTCCCTCTCAAAAGCAGTTTGAAGACGAGCAGCGCAATCTTGCGGAAGTTTACAATCATAAAAATCGCCCTAAAATCTTTTCGTGCTAATTCCATTTTTGCTACTAAAGTACGGCCAACGAGAAGCGATACCAAATGTAAACAAAACCAATGCAAGGTTATTAGGAATAGCAGGGGTGCGTAACTTTTTGATAGTTAGATTATATATTTAAGTAGACAATATAGTTTTAAAAAATGTCGAGCAAACCAAAAAAATAGACTTTTTATATTTTTTTTTATAATTTGAATTATTGTATAATGTAGATTTAAATTAAATAACTAGAATAATAATAATGTTTCTGAATTTCGCTTGCCTAACAACTGTGTGCCCGGTGTATGGTAACAGACTTGCCCTCTGTTACATATGGACTTAAATATATCAGACAAAATGTGGGTGTTAATATCTCTGCCTACCCCTTAGGGGATACAGGACTGATGATATATATAAAATACTAGCTGCTCTCTGCGCCGTCTCTTTTCTGTATGGGTATTTAATATTTATCATTAGGCCAAGTTTCTTTAACATATTTGTAGGTATTAATAACCATATTTTTTTCATTCACAGTAAAACTAGTCACCTAAAATTAAAAATTGAATTAAAATGATATACATACTTTACTTACATGCATCTTTAATAAATTAAGAAAAGTTTTATTATTACAGTTGCTGTTTTTTAAATAACTTTAAGATAACTTTAAAGTACACTCCGAACCAAGAAGTTTTAATTAAAACTACTAAACAACAACAACTCCCGAATGTTGGTGAACCCGTCTTGACCCTGACATGTTTTTGCCGGGAAAACGAGACATTACGACAAATACACAAGATGGAAAGAGATAGATAATATATTGTCAACTCCACCACCGAATAATAAATATATATAAATAATAGACTCCACAGTCGTTTTTAAGGTAAATGACCTTTCGTATCGTTGCTAGTTGGCCGTACTTTAGTGACGAACTGCAACTTGTGACAAAAACCAATTAACACGCGACTTCTTGCAAAAACAAATTTTTAATAAATACTGGTAATATCAGTTTCTTTATGTTTTAAAAATATAACATTCGAAATTCAAACATTTTTGAGCGATCAGATTTTGAAGAGAGTTTTAAAATATACTGTATTTCCATATACCTCTATTTTTCGTTTTACTTACATACCATTGCACGCAACAAGAATCCAGAGCACGGACAATTATTTCAAGGACAAACAAATAAATTAATAAAATAAATTGTACCGTACGGTATTTGAATCTGCGGCCCGCAGCGCCACCCAAACGCTTAGCCATTGCGCTACCAAGCCGTCAGAAAAGTAACCTCAGAAAATTGTATAGGTCCATACTTATGAATTAAAACATCGTAATGTAAGATAAAATAATGAAACCATGGTTATCATAAAATCTTAAATGATTATTTGAATGAATGGCTGTCTTACATTATTTTTATACTAGTTATCAATGAACAAAATAGGACGTTAGTCACACCAACTGGGCTTTAAAGATGCAAGGACAGCGTGACAAAGCCTCCGAGCAAATGAAAATAAATAACCCTGGCTAATTCCTGACACTTTGTCTGCGTTATCTTTTGTTATTGTCGAAATAAACCTGTAAGACATTATAGTTTCTTGTTTTCTATTACATAGAAGTTAAATACACAATATATTATCGCTTCGTAGTGGCGTCTTATGAGAATCCACGTCATAAGCAGCAGATTCCCGACAACTAAATTCCCCGATATGGCAATCTATGGTGGAGGCCTGACAAAATCTTATTAGAGCTTGTCTTATATGCTAAAACGTAAAAGTGCCATCTATCCGTAACAATCTACAACGACCGACAATCTTCACCGTCATTGGTAAAATGACTACCCCTGGATTTTTGTTACATATTATGTAACAATATTATTTATTATTATTTGAATATTATGTTATATGTTATTACGTGGGCCTCCTTCGGCGAGCCGAGACAATTAATACAGCGCCCGTTCTAACGCTCTGGAATATGGCTCTACCTCTAATGGTTCTATGTCTAAATTATGACCGACAGTTCTTTTGTAACCAAGGTCGTTTGGATAAATAAAGATTCTATCTATAATTCACAACCAGTAGTTCTATTATGTTTATGTAGTTCTGGTGGGAATCGTTCGCATGTGGGATTTTATTTTCATTTCATGCTTTAAAAATATCCCCCACACTAGGATTTCTCCTGTATAAAAAATAGAATGTCCGCTAACCCATATTGTCCCGTGGGTGTCGTAAGAGGCGACAGAGTGAAGCAAACCAGGAGATGGGCAGCAGCGTCTTCGTAATAACAACTAGAAGGTAGGAAGCTGTGGTTGCGAACCCGATTGCCAATCTTGGCAACTATGGTAAATATATCCCCCCTATTAGGCAATCTATGGGGGAGGCCTATGTCCAGTAGTGAGCTTTAATAAGCTGTAACGGTAACGGTTATTACAGAATACAGATTTTCTGTGGTTTTATTTACCATCAACAAACTTGCTTTTCGAAAGTATTAATTTCTCACACATGATAAAACATCTATTCTTATTATTCTTAAAATTCATAAAAAAGTTAAAGTTAAGGCCTATATACGTCCCACTGCTGGGCATAGGCCTCCTCTCATTTCCGAGAGGGTTTAAGGGCAAGGAAATGTCCGCCGCGCTGCCCTAATGCGTGTTGGCGAACTTCATATGTCTTCGAAATATTTCTTTTGACGTGACAACGTCTTATAAATTGGTTTGCCGGGTGACACTTCAAGAAACTGCGTTACGCTCCGCTCACGTTATGCGCTCACAATGAGAGCGAGTGAGAGGCACGCGTCCCTTCCACTCGGGCATGGTTAGCCCGCCTAAGAGCGAGAGAGAGACAGACATAATAAAATTATTTTACCACTCAAAGTCGTTGTCACGTAAAACTTTCGCCCGTATACCGACTTTACAATTTTTTTTTTTTCTTATTTCTCAGACATGCAGGTTTCCTCACGATGTTTTCCTTCACCGCCGAGCACGTGGGAAATCAGCACTTAAAATTGCAATTAACAATTTCATAGGTGTCGGCGGGAATCGAACCCGGGTTGCTCGCGTACTGTGAAACTTACAGCGAGCGCTAACCATCTGAGCTACCACGTCTTAAAATTCATAGGTAGAGCATTATTATAATATTTTTAAACATAACCTGTATTAAGAATAATTAATCTAATAATAACGGATTAGTAAGCTGAAGTGGCAATGGGCCGACCATATAGCTCGAAGAACCGACAACCGATGGGGAGAAAGGTTCTCGAGTGGCGGCCTCGTACCGGCGGATGAAGTGTAGGGCGTCCCCCCACTAGATGGAGTAACGATCTAGTAAGACATGCAGGAAGTCGATGGATGCAGGTGGCTCAGGACCGTGCTTTGTGGCGTTCCTTGGCCTATGTTCAGCAGTGGACTTGTGATGGGCTGTAATGATGATAATGATGAATCTAATAGTTATATCCTCTAAACATTATCGCATTTATTTAGACTACAGTGACATCTGTTATCCCAATGTGGAATTTTTGTAAGCCAAAGTTTTCCCTGTATGCGGGACATTTAGAACACATGTCTATCCTTTTATACGAAAATTCCAAGGATTATTAAATTTTTTGATTGAATAGAAATGTTACTAACAGACCACCATTATCATTATGTTAAACATGACCTGTATTATAAATTAATCTACGAATAATATCCTTATAATACTATTGTATTTATTTCAACTACAGCGTCATCTGTTATCGTAATAATCGGTGATTCGTTGCACTTAAGTCTTACAAAAAAAAAAATTAACCCTCCAGGCGAAACCTATGTATTGATAATTTTAATATATATCATTGTATTTCTATAAATATACATAAAATTGTAGTAGCTGTCTGTACTATCGAAAACGGGGTTAGTAACATAGCATGCAAATAGCCCCAGATAATTTACCCTTATAAAATGTTTGTCTGTTTTTCCGGGCAAATCTTCGGAATCGCTGAACTGATTGTGACGAAACTTTACGAACAGATAGAAAGCAATGCCAGGAGGGATCTACCTAGGCTATATTTTATCCAAAAAACTTGAAGTTATTTAAAAAAAACAGAAGCTGATAAAATATATGGTCTTTGATTTTATTGAATCTAAATAACGTCATATTAATAGACACTGTCCAGGCGAAGCCGGGGCCGGTCGCTAGTTCTTAATAAAGCTCACTTGGAGTGCTCCACGGGAGTCTTAGTACTAAATATTAATAGCGATAATAGTATTTAAAAAATGTTGATTAACTGAGGGCTATGCCCATAGATAATATACTGTAAGAAATCAGAATTGTGTAGAGTGGAGTAATCTCTTACATTTTTGATGTAAGAGATTATTCCACTTCAGATGTTAGAAATTATTCTCAAACTTATTTAAATATAAGAACACTACTCGGTAACAAACCCTCCTTATTTACTATTAGAAACCATTATGGAGAACAGCGCACTGCACTATACACTCAGTACAGAGCAACACAAATTGACCAACCGTAACATGTTCCCGTCACAAACATACACCGGCGTAACGTGAAGGGCTCAATTACATGATAACACCAAATTATGCAAACCAACAGCAACACCACCCATCTCAATGTAACACAGGGCAGCCCTCTCATCAACACAATCTTCTTTGCTTACATTAGTAGAATACCCCAACGTCATAGTAACGAGAGTGAGACTCGTAGAATTACCAACTGATCTCTCTTGGTTTTTTTTTGCGTCCAAAGCAAGGACTACCCTCCGGAAGCGGGGGAGGGAGGTGGTGAATGCTCGTAGCATACCACGCAGCCGGCTGCGTGGTTATGTGGGACTCACTATGAAGTGCCTACCCACTAAACACCACCTGTGGGACTTTGGCTTTGGCTTTGGCCTGTATGGCCTTTCTGCCGAATCGGAAGCGACCCCCCTTAGGGAAAGGGGTCGCAGGCATCTCTCTTAGTCGCCTGCGCGATACTTTATACTGCTAGGGACAAGTGGGAGATTACCGATCTACCTTCATTTGTTCGTATGTCCTTTTATTTTTTTACCCTCTTTCAGTCCTTCTAATCAGAACCTTAGCTTATGTCAATAGATTTATTTATAATTGCAGACTTCCCGATACCAAAATTGTATCTCACTTGTATTATTTATAAGAATTACAGCGTTCGCAAAATATAATTTTACAATGTGGTCAGCAGGAAATGTTCCCTGAGGAATACAATACTCTTAAATGTTATAAAATATTACACAGTAAAAATAGATTGATTAGCTTCACTCCTTGTATTGATTCTTGCAACATACTCGTATTAAGTGTAGGTGGACGCCTTCGAAACTAACTACACTTACGATGTAAAGCATCCCATTTTACTCTGTAGTAAACATCACCTAACTAAAATAATATTTAGATCGTACCACCTTTCTCTCTTTCATGCAGGACCTCAACCACTTTTAGCAAATGTAAGATTAACATATTGGCCGCTCGGTGGTAGAAATTTAGCAAAGCAAATCGTACGAACTTGTATTCGATGTACTCGCGTAAAGTGCAAGCCCATTCAGGTCATTATGGGTAACCTACCTAGTGATAGGATGCAGCTTGATTTTCCATTTTTAACCACAGGCTTAGATTTAGCCGGGCCAGTGCTAATAACCGATCGTAAAGGCAGAGGTAGTAAGCTATTGAAGTCATAAATTTGTGTTTTTGTGTGCTTTGTTGTTAGAGCCGTCCACATGGATTTGGTCTCCGATCTAACAAAAGATCTTTTCTTGCCGCCTTTAGTCGATTTGTCGCACGTCGTGGCAAGCCTCAACGCATGTACTCCGACAACGGCACTACCTTTGTAGGAGCTTTCAATGAGCTTAGACGATTTCTACAATTATCTTACAATGATATAGAGTCTGACATTGCTAACTGGGGCATAGAGTTTAAATTCATTGGTTAAATACAGTGAATAAGGTGGTACCTTATTCACCTTATTTTGGAAGCATTTGGGAGTTAGCTGTAAAGTCGACAAAACATCATTTACGTTGTGTTTGTTTTATAGGATAAGGCTGACAAGCGAGCACACAGCCCACCTGATGGTAAGTGGCTGTTGTGGCCCATAGACAACTACATCTATCCTCGTTTGCGAATAAAATGCAGATGCTTTGTCAGGCCAGCGAACATCAAACCGGTTCTACGAGCGCTTCGCGGCCCCACCACCATCGTGGACACAACGCTGCACTACAACGCACGCCACTTGCTCGGAACCACACGGTCGCGAACGCCGTAGCCGTTATGGCTACCTCTTATATAACATCAGAACCAATAAAATTGCCTATATACAGTCTACATAATAAAGTATTTATTTAAGTCAAGAATTCCACCAGCACAAGTGGAGCTTGATACTCAACAGTGGTCCTTCATCACCATAAAGAGATCGCCGTCTTATTTGCTAATTCGCCCGTGGACTTTGGACAGACTGCCGGCCTGCCGACATTTTGGAGGCATTTAGAGGACAAGGAGTCAAAAACAGATTTGACTGAGTGAGTCCGTTCCAATATTTTAGTTATCCTGCTTTTCTTCGTTTAATTTATCCAGAAATTTAAAACGGTACTTACTATCATTGATAATTACTATATGGGTTATCGTGCATTGATCTTTTCATAAGTATCTAATTATTAAATTATTAAAGTAAAATTATCTTACTGTTTTTGCATACATTTGTATGGCAAAGCATCCCTTTTATTAAGTTTTATGACCGTAACGCCTTTGTTCGCGCTCATACTTTTATTATACCCACGCGTTCGCCACACTTTTTGCTTTGACGTTCCTTACATTGTGTGAATTAATTCAAAGGCCTATTACATTACACGAGTTATCGCCGATAGACAGGGCCCGATAACTTATCGGGCCCTGTCTATCGTGTGCCCTGCCTTGGAGGCAGGGCGCTGCTTATTACATCTCGAACGTGGAAACGTTTGCACGTCTAGCATTATGGCACCGACTTTATCTAAACGTCAAAAATTTTTTTATCACTTGCACAGTAACATCTGGCCGCCTTGTTTTGCTTTCTTAGCTACCTGTTACGCTTATTATTTTTCACATTTTTATTTTTGTTTGCCTTTTCTATTGCATTGAATTTGTGCATAGTAAAATTAAATTTTTTTATGAATGCAATTTATTACCCAAATGTTTAATTGTACTCGTTTGTTATTTCAATATTCCGTCATTTATACTTCTTGGCATGTATGTCGTTGTATATTATCTGTATTTTTAAGAGGATCTGTGATTTCAGATACTATGTAAGTAAATCTTTTATTAACTTTGGCTGTGATTTCTGTAGATAACTCCACAAATGTTATAAACATTATGTAAATCTATGACTTATATTGATTACAATTATTTAATTGTGATGATTTGTTTTTTTTTTGTTTTAAAAACACTTCTAGATCTTACAATTTGCTTATGCCAGCCCTAGTGGGGAAAAGTGGACGAGGTTTATTTTAACAGTGTAATTTGTCCCACCAAGAAATGATTAGTGGGGAAAAGTAGACGAACACATTTCAATGAGTCCACTTTGTCCCACCAGTGAGAAATTTGGTGGGAAAAAGTAGAATAAACCCTATTTTACGCTGGTATTCTGTGAGAGCGTGGTCCTTCCTCGGTCGAGCCGACCCATTCGGGCTACAACAATACTATTAATATAGCTCGACCACGTATAAAAATTATTAATTTTTCTTCACCATTTATGAGCTAAACGTAGTGATTATATTCTCTTTGTTTGCACCATTTGCCTATATTATTACTTAATCTGCACCTTCTCTGCAAATTTAGGCGAATATTGAAAAAATTCAAAATAATAATGTAGTGTAGTGTATAGATATAATATATAATTGTATTTGTAAATTGTAATGCATACCGTTCTACACGAAAGCGTACAACGGTGACCAAAAATTACACCACTAATGCTACTAACATTACTAACACTTATAAACGCTCTTGTTCAATCCTCAAAGTTACAAACTTCCAAATGGCATTACTTTCTTCCGAATTAGCCAATCTATATCGCCTTTTAAAATACAACTAGCGCCATCTATTTGATACAATAATAACCAATGATATTCCAAGACAAGCATTTATATTTTGTAATGTGATAAGTGGAGGAAGCCCAGCTAGTTGAATAATAGAATAATATAATGAGGAATTGCAAACGACAGTAAAATAGATGTGTTCGTAACATGGTTATTCGTTTACATACTTACAGGTATTTTTACAAAATAATAAACTAGAAAAATTGTTATCTAGATCAATGACTGACCTGCAGAAAGAAGCAGGTCCAAGCTCGCATTTTGTTGATAAATCGACTTGGGACAAAAATTAGATTGTTTATATCAAAACAATGATTATTTCTGCCAATTCACAACTTTCCTGACATCATGGCGGCGCCTCTTAGGAATGAGGTGAAATACTTGACAGATTTCATAGCGGGGGCAGTAAATTTGTTAGAAAGGTGTAGGATATTAAATATTAATGATTTTTTTCTAAAATATTAGAAATATTTAATATTAATTATATTAGAAATGGATAAACCAAACTACAGATATTCCTAAAGTACTTAAAAGAATTTTAAAAAAATGCAAAAAAAAAAAAGAATACAGCACTGAGGCATTGTTTTGTATATATACATAATACAAATACTAGAAACCTAAAAAACTTATAATTAAATCGCAACCTTTCAATGATGATGACACTATGTGAACATCTGCGTAACAAATAAGTTCACCTTAGTCCCAACTAGTGACATCTGGCGAGCGTAAAATTAATTATTAGCCCCTTTCGCTGAACACAGGTGAAAATGACCACAATGATGATGGTGATGGTGACCGTTTGTAGGTAGTGTGGTGGTGTGATTTACCATAACTTCCTTAAATCTGGTACATCGATAACAGCTGCCTATATAGTAGTCAAAATAGGCTTCACAAAATAGTTTTTTAGGAATTTTAGAGCTTCAAAAAAAAATATATCATAATCTTGATCATATTTAGGGGCGGACCATTGTGTTCAAAACACATTTTTGGTCAATTTTATCGATAGAAAAAAATCATAAAATAGCCATTAAAATTGAAACTCTAGCAATTGTAACTGTATTATTTATGAACAAATCTTGATAAAATGAATAACAGTGATGTAATATATAATAATTAGAGGAATTGTTGTTTTTATATATCGATTAAAATAAGATATTTGTAAGTATTAATATATTTAATGATAAATAACTCGAACGAGTCGAACAAAACATCGCGCCATCGCTGCCTCTTTTTGCTTCTGTTTTATTCCTACGCAGAGCGACAGGGCATACAACTTAGAGCATTATTTTATGAACAAAATGATTTTTTTTGTGCCTCCATCTACATTTCGAAACGCTAGGCTAGACTTATTTTAATCTCACTATAGGGCACGCTTATATATTAAGTCTATACATATACGCAATAATCCATGTGCCCTACGCAGTTAGTGGCGATTACTGTTAGCAACTATTATTTATTCTGTGCTGGTAGTTAAGCTTAAATTGATATTAATAATTATTGAACATTATTCCGATTTCTCGTGTGTTTATGTGTTTTCTTTTATAATAATTAATATTTCCGCGGCCCTGATTTGGTTTTGATTATTCGATTTTCGCAATACTGTGACGAAAGCAATGTGTTTTTAAATGTGAGCAATTTGGTAAGTACTTTTATAGTATTCCCATAATTTCCAGTTTTTATTCACTGGAAAACAGCCACAATCTAAGAAATTTAAGGTTCAAGGCATGGGCTGTAATAATTTAAAGTCCACTGCTATGCATCCACAGATTGCCTCATAGGTACTATTTGCCATAGCTGCCACGCTTGGCAAGCGGGTTGTTGCCCATCTCCTGTTTCAGTTTCCCTCTCTCGCCTCGAAATTAATGATTATATTCTATCATTTCAGATATTTTACACTATTTTCCGAAACCTGAATATCAAAGGAACAATGTACAAAAAGTGTTATTATAATATCAAAGAATACATCATTGAAAATAACCCCTGGGAATGAGGTGATCGACCATTCTATGAATGTGAATTATTTAATATTCGTCTGATGAATCTGTTACATAATTCCTCGATAACCTTTTCTAGAAAACAAATATTATTGATTAATTATTTTAAAGTTAAGAAACCAATAACATGTAAATATTTTAAAAATAACAACACGAGAATATGTAGGTATATAACGTTTTTAAAATAAGAAAACAAAAATACGTACATATTTTAATAATAAGAACATGAAAATTTGAAAAATCCAAAACAATATATGCGTCTGATGGGATTCCAACCACCAGTTACTGCGCAAACGCGATGCGAAGCCGGACTGCAGCGCTCTAGTCTAATCGTACATTTTATTTGAGATACGAAATTCGCATATAACTGTAAAGCCTCTGAGTTACCATGGCTCTATTCTTAACTTCAACCCAACGCCTAAGTTCAGCCACAACTAAATGTGAGGAATGCATATAGACAATATGGGTAAAATTACGCATGTACCGCCTTAACATGTTCCCATCATCATTATCATTATTACAACTCGGGGTTACAAGTCCTTTGCTGAAGATAAGTCTCCGCCTAAGAACGCCACAAAACACGGTCGTGAGCTACCTGCATCCATCAACTTCCTGCGTGTGACGACTTGCGTCACGCCATTTTGTGAGGGGCCGCCCTTTTTCTTATTTATTATTTTTAAAGGGCTTTGTTGCTGAGCGACCACATCGTCCCGTTCCGACTACAAATAATCACTACAATCGTATAACAAAATAAACAAAATTATAGAATAAAATATTATAGTAACAAAAGTTCTGTACAAGGAACACGCGCGGATATAAACAGTCACACCTATTCCCTACACAGGATCAAGTCTGCTAGGTTGCTCCGACATTGGATAAGCCAAAATACTGCTCAAGGTGCCAATGTGAAAATTCCTATCACTACCAAAACATAACATTTAAACTGCTGCATTCCGGACACATGCCATCAAAATATTTTTTCTTATGTGATGACAAACGAGTACACAGTCCACCTGATGGTAAGTGGATGCTGTGGTCCGTAGATATCTACATCTATCCTCGATTAAGAACCAAAATGTAAATGCGTTGCCACCCCCGAGGACTAAGATGGAATGCCTCTTTTCCAGTAAAAAGGGTATCCGGTTCTCTACACTCATCATACGAAACATAACAGCATTATTCTTAGAGAGATTCTTAGAAAGGTCCGATCATTCGTGCTGTATCTACATAAAGCTGCAGCGTGGCTCTACCACGTAAAAATTCGCTTCGCAATCTCATTTTCGCCGAAAACCAACTCCTTAAATCAAAAATTCGAATCTGAAATTCTACTTCTATGTTTGAGCAACTTTACTTTGTCACTATGCCGAATTTCCATCATCTACGTATAAATAAAGGCTCTCAAAAAACGCAAGAGATATTCAAAGGTTAAACAAGCGGAGACCAATGTAATTTTATGTTTTCCGAGTTTGAATTACGTTAAGGCGCATGGTTGCGTGTCGCCTTAGTCGTTATTTCTGCGGTTTTTAGGAGCTTATCTACTTTTTATTAAAAATATATACCAACTAATAAAAAACACATAATTCTACATAATATTGATTCCATAATAGTCATATCCATTTTTTTTAAAGGAGTAAATATTTGAATAATCCTCCTTACAACGAAACCACATAAATGTGAACATGCATCTCCTCGTAAAGTAAACATTATTTTATTTTGCGATTGACACTAATGGATAGGCAATTTATTAATGAATATTTCGATCGATAAAAAATTTTCAAAAGACTAAAATTTGATTTTATTAAGAAATTGTTTTAAAATCGGGGCGTATTCACTGCCCACGGGCCACGGGGTTAGCGGGAGTCAGTGAGCGGCAAGCTCTTGAAGGTTAAACTTGTGTCGTTAGTCACCGCGTCGGCCAGCGCACATGCTCGCTTACGTCATCTTATCAGTAGATAATATTATTACTTATTAGGTTAGTTATAAGTTATGGTTATTATTAGTTAGTATTATTTGTTTGCTTTGGGTATAGTTTTATATATTAGTTATATATTTGTTGTTTTTTACTGCGCGAAGAAGTTTTTTGTGTGTATTTTTTTTTGAAGTAAATACAAATTAAAAAAAATGAAGCACCATTAGCATGTAAGGTTCGAATCTATAATTAACATTTTGACAAATTTTATAATTTACACTATAAAAAGCTAATTCAATATTAGCAGTATAGTATATAGTTAAAATAATCCTATTACCTAACAGCAATATCTTAGTAGGTATAGTAATTAGGTAAAAAGTATCTAAGTAGGTATGAATATACCCACCCAGTATAACTAATCAGAATAGGTACCTATGTAGGTTTATGATTAGATAAAAGGTACTTAGCTAAATAGTTACCTACTTTTAGTAAGTAGGTACTAATACGTACCCAGGCATCATTTAATTACAACCCAAAAACCCCCATAACTAAGCTGACCATTTATTTTTTAACTCAAAACGGGACGTGGTAGACATAAAATATATTTGATTAAAATGAAAAATGAATTATGTTAAAGATTGTTGGTGCGAAAGAGTTTGAATACTTCCATCCAACAAGTTTTTGCGGAAACTTTTAAATTATCCCATTCGGTTATTTTTGGTCGGTCCCGCTCTCGCACTGACGTGACGTCTGACAAACTTCATAATTTTAAATTTTCGCGCGGTTTCGGAAAATGGGACAATTTTGTGTCCCGGAGCTTTGTTTGGGGACAACGGGACAGGTGACCGAGAAAAGGGACAGTCCCGTTCAAAAAGGGACGTATGGTCACTTTATCTATAACCCTTATACCCTTTACCCGTTGGTTTTTGTTTTTAAATTACCTTTATTATAACCCTTATGTATAAATAAATATAATTACGTATGTAGAAATAAAATTGAATAAAAATAAAAACAAACATGTTTTTTTTCATCCTCATCAATCATTCATCAATCATTGGGGTGAGGATAATGTCAGCCAGCATAAGTAATAAGCAGGCTAAGTTACAAGGTGCTCAGTTCAAAAATGTTACTTTTCAATACGAGACACGTAAAAATTAACAATAATAAAAAAAACACATCTGCGAAACATCTACTAAATATAATATACCTACCTAACTACCTATTTACCTATAGTGAGTAGGTATCTTTTAAACTCACTATTTTCAATGCCTCATTTTCTCATGTTAGATACCTTCCCGGGCGTTCGAAATGAATGATGTAATTTTTATTAATTAGATAATGTGTGAGAATACATAATTCTAATATAATGCAACTAATATACCGAATTAAAAAAATGAAAATACATTTATCATTGTCTGCCGTGTCTATTTCCATAAAATAGTTTATTGATGTTGAAAAAAGAATACTACGTTTGTACAATAGGTGGCGTCTTCCAGATTTCTCACGCGATATATTATAGCGAGAGTCGGCGGACCGAATGCTCAAGGTCGTTCGCTAGGAATAGCGCCTTAACAAAAAAATTGGTATTAATAAATAAATTAAATAGTTATGTAGCGATAGTAAATAGTAGGTTGAGAAATAAGTTTTCGGAATAGGACACTTATCGATGAGTTATAGAAATGCGTTCAATTTTTTTTTCGTATCATAAATTCATTAGTAACCAAGGCAAGGAAAAACTAAATTAAAAATTATATCCAATATTTTTTTCAAACTTCACATATGGCAGGAATTTGATTCGTATGCAAAATAGAGAAACTCAAACTTCGTGCGGTTATTAAAAAAAATTGTACAAAAAGTGTTTTTGAAAAACTGCAGTCTACTTTGGCAGACAATGCTACGTCTTATTCTACAGTGGCATACTGGTGCGCTGAATTGAAACGCCTGCAATGACGACACTCGCTCAGGGCGGTCTACAACAGCCGCTACGCAAGAAAACGTTAAAATAGTCGAAGAGATTGTTAAGGTAGATCGACGTGTAACCATCCGGTATTTAGTTGAGATTCTAAAGCTTTCGCTTGGGACTATTCAGTTTATTTTAACTCATACTTTAAAATTCAAAAATTTTAACAGACGTCCAAAAGAAAGCAAGAGTTGACATTTCAAAGGTAAATTTAGCAATAATTGAAGAAGATCCAGATTCGTTTTGCGCACGTTTTGTAACAGTAGATGAAACATTTGACCCGGAGACGAAAAACGAGATTCAAGGTATCTGTGTCTGCTGGAAAATAATGGCCTCTGTCTTCTGGGATGCGGAAGGTATAATAATGATCCACTATTTAAGTAAAGGAGAGACAATAACCGGAGATTATTATGCACCATTAATCAAAAAACTATGCAAAGAACTAAAGAAAATTCGAAAACACGAAAATTCGTCGAGAAAAATTGCGTACTGGAGTGCCTTTTTCATCATGATAATGCCCCTGCCCATCGATCTGATGTTGCAGGCGCTGCTATCGGAACCGTTGGGTATCAGTGAATTCAACACCCATCATATTCTGTGGATCTAGCGTGGTATAAAATTCGACGGCGACGATGAGGTGATGTGTGCTGTAGAGGCATTTTTCGAGTCTAGGATCAAGCCTTTTTTCCCAAGGGAATTAACCAAATTGCAAAATGCTATTCAAGGTGTATTAGCTTGAAAGGCGATTACGTTGAAAAATAAATACAATTTATGTATACTTATCCTAGAGTTTCATTGCGTTTCCAAAAACTTATTGATTAAGCTAGTAAAATAATGGCTGATATACACAGGGACAGTAACTGGCTCCAAATTCGAGGCAAGTTAGTGCTGACATGCTACTGGCATAATGTAAATTGATTTGAAGTCAGTACAGCACTGTCTGCGCGACTACTGACTGCGTGTAAACGGTGCAAGTCAGTCTTCGGCGCCAGCACTGGCGCCTGTTACTGACCCCGTGTAAATCAGCCTTTACTTGTGTACAGAAAATGTATAGTATTGTATAAATTTTTAGCACGTTGAATAATTTTGATGCTTACATGTTTCCTATCTATATCATACAATTTTAACGGTGTAATATTTTACCACCACCTGATTACATCTAAGAGCCCTGCTGAAAGATTTCATGGAAATTATGTAAAAATACTCCTTGAAGCCCCTTATATCCTAGTAGTTTATAATGTGACCACCACGACCAAATTAACTCTGCCAAATGAGTGAGATGATGACAGATACAGATATACATTTTTTTTAATACTTTCTATTTTAAAAATAAAGTTAGATATAAAATATTATAATAATAAATCCATAAATATTTAAGGCGTTATTTAATTTTAAATATTTTTTATATCAACTGAAATCTTTTGTACAATATCAAACATTATATGGTTTGTTGCGGCTGTGGTTACATAAAAAGTTTTCCACGTGTACTACACAGCCCCGCTCCTAGGTACAGTAATAATGAGCGACGTCGTTCACTCTAGTAATATTTACCGTTCATAGAGAGGAAGGACGCTGTAACCAGTGAAAAGCTGAAAACAAACTCTTTCATAGCTCTGAACGCCTAGTACGAGCGTCGCTGAAACTACCGTTAGCGCCGCCTGAAAATTTCTTTATTTTTTTACATATTAGCTTTTCAAGTGCAATCCTGCCCGGTTTTGAGTATCCAGCATCTATCGACTCCCTCCCTGCATGTGTAAGAAACGATTGGAAACGACAAACGACGACCTATGATAGACACACAGATTAAATTAATGTAGGCACCAGTAGAGTTTCTATCGCTGCTTTCAGAGAGTATATTATACCTAATCACTACGTTATAGCTGGTCGGAGAAACCTCATTTTGAAGCTATATCAACTTAATTTTAAAAAGACGTTAGTCATAAGAAATTCTAATTTAAGAATTTCGTTGAGAAATACATATTATATTTTACTTGGTATGGTAGGTAGGTAATTTATCAAATTAAATAAAATCGTTTTGTTTAAAAACTGTTTATAAATTATTGTTGACAATTTGCAAGTTCCATCAAATCGTTTTTATTTTCAAAGTGAGGTTTTTTAAATAAATCTAGTTCGTAAACTTTTGTTTCCATAAGAACAGACGTAAATCACAGATCAGAGGGAGTTAGCATCACTATGGCTAACTAGCGTCGACTGACGTAAATCTATTAAGATTAATTCAAAAACAAAACGTAGGAGTCGTCTGGTAATAATGGAAAATATTTATAAATATTGTAACTAAGCGAACTATATTTACTTAAATATTATGATACAGTTTAGTTACCAGGATAGATCGTTACGTTGCCGTTTTCAAAGATTTATTTTCACATCATTTACACGTAGTAGAGCCTCGCTGCAGATATGTTATGGTTGTAGCACGAATGGGTCGGCTCGACCGGGGAAGGACCACGCTGTCACAAAATATCAGCGTGATATAGTGTAGACAATTGGAGACCCTTTTTACTGGAAACGAGGCATTTTACCTTAGTCCTCAGGGGTTGACAACGTCTCTGTATTTTGATTCTTAATCGCGGATAGATGTAGATGTCTAAGGGCCACAGCATCCACTTACCATCAGGTGGACTGTGTGCTCGTTTGTCACCCTAATTAAATAATAAACAAATATAGGATTACGTTGTGTATTTGCGTACAATACGATCACCACCACAGCATCGACTCAAAACTCAAAAGACACATCCAACTTAGTTAATAACACTATATGTGCGCAAATCCAACGAGATAAATTTCTAGGTAAAAAATTATATTCGTGGGGTACACTGAAAGTTTTGCGCAACACCTAAATAAAATAATTTATATGTAAATTTACTGCTTTCCAAAGTATTCTCGATTATATTTGAAGCATTTAATCATTCGTCAAATCATTTTTAAAACATAAGTACCTGGTCAGGAGGCGTGTTTTCAGATGCTGGTTAAAAGCTATCGTATATCTTTTCTGGCTCCGTAAATGTCAAACCTGTCATCAAATCTTTAATTTTTGGGAAACTAAAGAAATCACATGGTGCGAGATCTCGACTGTGAGCAGTATTGGTCACGAGCTCCACATTTTCAGAAGCCAAAAGTGACTTTGTCTTGTTCGCGTTGTATGCATTATGCGTGCGTCATGGTGCAATAGGATGGAGTTTACTTGGTAATTTTTCCTTAACTGTTTCAAAGACACAAGACAAACAACTATGGCAAATATATTCCCCCTATTAGGCAATCTATGGGGGAGGCCTATGTCCAGTTGTGAGCTTTAATAGGCTGGTAACGTGGTAACGGTTATTACAGAATACAGTTTTTACTGTGGTTTTATTTACTATTGTCAAACTTGCTTTCCGAAAGTATTAATTTCTCACACATGATAAAACATCTTCTCTTATTATTCTTATAATTCTTAAAATTCATATTCATATATACTTATATACTTAAAATTTATAGGTAGAGCATTATTATAATATTGTTAAACATAACCTAATAATTAAATCCTCTAAATATTACCGCGTTTATTTCGACTACAGCGACATCTGTTATCGTAATGTGGAATGTTTGCAAGCCAAACTTTCCCATTATGCGGGACATTTAGAACACTATTCACACACACAGTCTATTCTTTTATAAGAAAGTTCAGAGGATTATTATTTTTAATTGAATAGAAATGTTACTAACAGACCACAATTATAATTATGTTAAACATGACCTGTATTATGAATTAATCTACGAATGATATCCTTATAATACTATTGTATTTATTTCAACTACAGCGTCATTTGTTATCGTAATAATCGGTGGTTTCTTGCACTTACGTCTTACAAAAAAAAACTAACGCTCCAGGCGAAATCATAAATGATTTAATTTTTGGTGGTCTTAAGTCTATGTATTGATAATTTTAATATATTTCTATATATTATAAATATACATAAAATTGTAGTAGCTGTCTGTAATATCGAAAGCGAGGTTAGTAACATAGCATGCAAATAGCCCCAAAAAAATTAACCCTTATAAAATGTTTGCCTGTCTTTGCGGGCAAATCTTCAGAATCGCTGAACTGATTGTGACAAAACTTAACGAACAGATAGAAAGCAATGCCAGGAAGGGTCTAGGCTATATTTTATCCAAATACCTTGAAGTTTTTTGAAAAAACCCAAAGCTGATAAAATGATGATCTTTGATTTTCTTTAATATAAATAACGTCACATTAATAGATCCTGTCCAGGCGAAGCCGGGGCGGGTCGATAGTTCTTAAGGGGACTACAAGAGCTAAGTGACCTCGAATGATGCACGCACACATTTACACAATCAATGTGAGCGCCATCTAACGACAGTGAGGTTTAACACTAACGGATTAGCGAGGTTACGCCCGAGTGTTATAATAGACGAAACGCAAGTAAGATAAAGATCTAACAAAGAAATAGATGGGACAACGAAATTATTTTTAATTTTAATTTAATGTTACTTGAAAATTTAAGGATGTGGGTGATTTTGAAATAAAACTGATTCCATGAAACTTAAAACATTTTTATTTATATAATAATAGTAATAAACTTTATTTATATAAAAGTGATTGTAGTACATGGGTAGGACATTACATCGTTTGTATTATATATAAAATATTATATTCAATCTAGTGGATGTAGCTCTGCTCTCCTAGCTAGGTTACAGAATAACCTGTGTTAAGGAGTAACAGTCTCAATCCCCGTAATAGTAGGTATATAATAAATACATACTTACAGTTGTAAGTGCTACAATGATAACAAAATCTAGTTTTCAAATTATTAAATATAAAATTGAGAAATACATGCACATGTATGTGTGTCTGTGTATATGTGTGTGTTTGCGTGCGCGCGTGTGTGTTTGTGGGAGAGAGAGTAGGTAAGTCAAGTAAGCTATTTAACAATAAGTTTAGGTATTTTTCTGTTTCGTCATAAGATTTGTTTTGAAGGTATGAGTGAACAATCTTCTTGCAGTTATAGAATGATAACCCATATATTGGACATTTTCGCTTATTTTATTGTAAAGAGACCCAGGAAATAAAAATTGGACATCAAATTGCCTTTCAGGAGTACTAGCCACCTAAAATTCCATTATTCCATTATTATTTTCAAAATCAATTTTAAAAATAAACGTGTTTGTGGCAAGGTGATGTTACATTACAACGTGCGGCTGATGTTATGAATATTACCTGTGTACTATAGGCTTCTTCCAGTACATGCTTATATCAATAATTTCCTCTTTACTTATATCAATAACTTCACAATGATGATGTTCCTGTGGTACTGTTTCCAATCTATGGAAAAATTGAATATTTCAAATTATGTAGATAAATGTCAATTCTAAATATTCTAGTCCTATGGTTCACAAGATAGGTAATAAAAATTTGCATTTCGTTGATTTTTTGTATTTGCCTTTGAAAAATTGTTAAGCTACAAGTAAAATACCTAACATTCATACATAATTATAATTCCTACTTATAAACAAAATCAATAAACCTAAACTCTTACATGTGATAAGTAACATCGCAATTTTCAGATGATTCTGTTATTTCGTCATGCCTATTTGTTAATTTATCAATAAGCCATGGTCTTTTAACAAAACATTAGGTATTTTAGTTTTTTATTGTTATTATAGCTTAGAAAAGTTGTAGGTACTTACACATTGGAAATACTAACTTCCGTGTTGATATTTTCAACTTTCTTTCTCCTGTAAAAAATAATTACATTTCAAACGTTTTTTTAGTTATTATTTATAAAGGTAATTAATAAATTTATCTAAATATATAATACTTAAAATAAAAAATAAAAAAGAAAATTTGACTTCATATTCCTGGAATCGAACCCAGGTACTCAGGTATACACTACGTTTCCAAATCATAAGTTTATTGTTATAAAAATAAATACTTAGTAATAATAAAATGTTCTTACCTTTTGATATCGTTCATATGTTGGGCGTTTGAGTTATATGAACGTTTTTTAGTCTTCGTAACGGGTTATACTTTATTTCCCATATTTACCAATTATAATTATTAATTTAATTTAAATTAATCTAAACTTAAAATATTTTATATTTACACGAAAGAAGAATATTTATGAAAAGAAGAATATTTATGAATATGAAACAATAAATTTAAAAAAATATACAAAAACATTAAACAATCTTTACGTAAATAATGCGGCAAAAAGAGCGACACGTCTGCATGGCATCGGGCCTCGGCCAGCAGTGTCGGTAGTCGGTACACAGGCGTTTACGCACACATCCGTACATATTATTTCAGAAATAAGAAAATGCGATTTAAAAAAAATCTATCAATTTGATTAAAAAATTAAAACAATATCACGTTAGTATGTTGCTTGTAGAATAATCTGACAAAAAAATCAAAATGATTGCATGTTTATTAGTATGGTTTTTACTCGTTAAAAAATTTTTTTAGAGGTATCTTTATGATTTTTTTCTATCGTATCAAATTAGTAGTATCATGTTTTCATCACACTAACTAACTAGCATATATACTAAAAAAATATCATATATTTTTCTGATTTAGTTTACTGCATTGGATCATATACTCTAAGGCAATATAAAACTTGCGTTTAGCTCCTGTAGTCCCCTTAATAAAGCAACTTGCAGTGGTCCACGGGACACGGGAGTCTTAGCACGTAATATTAATAGCGATAATAATATTTAAAACATGTTTGTTAAATGAGGGTTATGCCTATGTTCTTAAAATTTTTATTAAATCTACGAAGTTTTCTACAACCAGAGCGACACTACTTATGAATTAGGTGAAATATTTAACAGATTTCATTTTGATATTTAATTTCTTGTAAAAATGTAAGTGTTAGTGTTTTTTTTTAAATATTAGTTATATTTTTAAAATAATTAGTTCTGAAATGAATAAAGCAAACTACGGATATTCCATAAAGAAGAAAAATATAAAGAGAGTTAAAAAGTGTGCAAAAATTAAAGAGCATACCACTGAGGCATTTTTTGTGTATTTTCATTCTCTATTAAAAAATATTTTCTTACTTTATTATAGAAGAAATCTGAACTTCCATTTAAAGCGCAAATTATCAATTATAAACATTGCGTAACAAATAACTTTTCTCAGTCCCAACTAGCGACATCTTGTGAGCGGAAGATAAGTCTCATTGCGACGGTAGAGTTTAAAGCATCGTGGGAACACCCAAGCGGCTTGCGGTGGCAGCTAACCGCGAGCCGCGGCTCCATCCGCTGCAACTGTTGCAGTGCAACAACACAGCACACCACCACACCGCGGTCGCAGTGGCGGCCTGAAGCGCCATTCGCTGTGGTGTCTGTGTTACGATCGGAGTCAGACAACATGGCTAACCGTGACGAAGTCAATTAACAAGAAGCAATATTATCCCATATTTTGTTTTTAATCCTAATGCTTTTGTAATCACGGTGTGAAGTATCATAAAGTACTGGATAATTTTGCACTGTTTCTACTCGTTTTTTTTTTTAATTTATTAAAATAAATTAAATACAAAGCTTAAATTAATTAAACACGGTGTCACCAAAAACCTGACAAGGTTTATCTGTACACCATGCTTCATCGACGGCACTCTGTGCTTAACATACGTACAGACATTGTCTATTACATATTACGGTTGATATAATATGCTTTAAATTCGTATAATATGCTTTGAAGATCTACACGCTCGCAATGCGTACAATTCACGTGTAGTAAAAATGTGTCATTACTCATTACTCAGACGCACAAAACCGGCTGGCCAATGAACGTACACAGGCTGTTTACAAGCGGTAGATTTTAACTGTACTACGGTTGGTAAGTAATCTCCGTTTTGATAATGTAGTATTATAATACATAGAAAATCATCGGTATTTATGTATAAATACACACACAAACATACACATACATACATACACAGAGTAATACGCACATATACACATACACATATACATATGTATATACACATACAAAAATACGTACACATACATACATACATGTTCGTACATTCATACATATTTATACACGCATACCATATGATTTTTTTATTTTTCTTTTATCTTTAATTAATTTATGTATAATATGTACATTTATTACATACATACATAAATATGACATACTTAAAGTAAAGGGTAATTCATGACTAAATAGACCATCATAATTGTTTCTGTACTTGTCTTTTATATGAGGTGATACGATGGTTTTAAGAGTTCTTAGTTGGAGTTGATAAATTAGGTCTAGGTGTGATTTGTATGTCCTTCCATAACTACTCAGCCGTAGGATATGACAGATTCTCCTAATGCTTTGTACAGCAGCATTTTCGTTGAAAAGGGTATTTTCCATTTAATTAGTGAAAACTTTGCCAAAATTGCTCTCAATTTATCGCAAACAGAGTTGATGTGGTCGGTCCATTTAAAGCGGTCATCAATAACTAGTACAAGATATTTTTGCGTTTTTACTACTTCTACTGGTTCACATGCGCAGTTGATATGGTCTGAGTGAAGGCAAGCGTGATCGTGGATGATTAATTGAGGACTTTTATTAATCCTATTTTGGCTGGAGCTGATATATATAAGCTTAGTTTTGTTGGCGTTAAGAACAAGCCCAGTATCATGGGACCAATTTGTTAGAAGGGTGAAGTCCGTTTGGAACCGATGTAGCGCGACATTTATGTTAACGTCTGCGGATACTAAACATGTATCGTCTGCTGTCTGCAAATTGATATACTTCACAGTTCTTAATCAGGTTAATCAGATCGTTAACATATGTGATGTAGTGCATTGGCCCCAATACAGAGCCCTGTGCTATGCCCTCTGATACTCTCACCATAGAACTGAGTTCCTCTCCAACCTTGACATATAGGGTTCTGTCTTGCATATAATTCTGACACCATTTGTTGAGAGGACCTCTTACTCTACAGTCACTAACTTTTTCAATAACCGTACTGTGCCGCGGGGTATCAAAAGCTTTGCTGTAATTGATGAATACAACTAATATATATTTTTTTATTATTAAGGTATGTGTAAATGGAATCTGAAAATTTACTTAATAGTTGTGTAGTGCTTTTTTTAGGTTGGAAACCAAATTGCTTTTCTGTTATGATACTGTTGTCTGAATAGAAGTTTAGTATTTGTCGAGTGATAAAATTTTCAATAATTTTGTCAATTATTGGCAGTATCGTGATGGGACGGTAGTAATCATAATCTTTGGGACTACCTTTTTATAGATTTGACGTACTAAGCCTGTTTTTAGCTCTGATGGATATGTACCACTTTGCACAGATGTATTTATGAGATTAGCTATAATGGGAGCAATTTTATCACTTATATTTTTAAGATCAATAGTTCTTATTTCATCAAAACCAGGAGCTTTTTTAGTGCTTAATGAATGGATAATTTTTTTAACAGATTCTGCAGTGGCTTTTTGAAATCTAATAGAGACGTTAGCTGGACGGCGGTAACTAGCTGAATCCAGAATACTAATGTTACATTTGGGTATAATATTCTTTACGCTATCACTAAATGTTTTCGCAAAATTATTGCCTATATCGGCAGTTTTTATAGTGTTCGTTTCCATAGCATTTCTTATAACGTTGTCAACTGAAGCAATGACTTTGCCTATAATTTTGTTTAGAATGACCCATAGATTTCTTATACCTTTTTTGTTGTTAATAATTTCAGATTTTATATTTTTGTTTTTGTATTCTTGGATAATTTTATTAGTTTAATTTCTAGCTTTATTGTATTCTAATTTTAATATTTTATTGTTTGTATCTTTAAGCCATTTTATAAATAATTTGTCTCTATAGTTGCATGCCGTATGAATTTTTTTATTCATCCAATTATTATTATGTCGTTTGTAATAATTTTTAATTTTAATTTTTATTTGCGATTCATGATAACATGTCTTAATGTTTTTTAATATCAAAGAGTACAATTTCAAAGGACAAAACATATGTTTGTTATTTTGCCAGTCGATATCCTGTAATTGCGAAACAAGTATTTTATTATTATATTTTACCTTAAAAGTTTGAAAATTCTGTGTACGCACTTTGCCAGTTTCGATGCATGCTAAAACTATTGCACGGTGGTCAGCCAGTTGAGTTGAGTACACGCCGTTGTATACACGCCTTGTGTGGGGGATCTCGCATAAATATGATCGATACAAGTCTTGCTTAATTTGCTATAAACTATAGTTGTACAATGCAGTATTATATTTATGTTTTATAGGACTACTTATCTTAAGATCTATGTTTACATCACCTAACAGAAATAAGTCGTGATTCTTATTTACAGTTTTAAGTGTGCAGTGCAATTCATTTATAAACAAGTGTTCACTAAAAGAAGGTGGGCGGTATATCGCAAACAGAGTTGCCGAATATTTATTTGGGGTGGTTATTTGGCCTAAAATGCATTCAAAGTATTGTGTTTTTTTATTGTGAACTCTAACTTTATGTTTTTTATGAATATACATAATAATACCTCCTCCCTTTCAATTATTTCGCAACTCTGTGTACATAGTATACCCTTCCATCTGGTACAAAGAGATGAGTGATGATGATATATTCGCTTCAGTAACAATTATTACATCTATCAATTTCGTACATGAAATAATTCTTTTCTCAAGCGCAGAAAAAATTTATTAGTGAACGTATGTTAACATGTAAACAAGATAGATTAATATTAGTAGGTAAATTATTTATAAAGATTTGGACATCGATACAGTTTTTAATCTCTGTTATATCAGAATATAAGCTATTCTAAATGAGAAAGTAATCATACACAATTTTAACGTATTATTAGCTTATACATAAATACCTATTTATTCTAGCAGCTGGTTATATCATTTATAGAGTAGATAATAATAGGTTTTCATACTGCCCTTCTTTGTGTACACGAAGAACTCCTTTTCATCCATATTTATTTATAGGTACTCTTAAAGTACACTAGTCGCCAGTGTTGCCACCTTAGTGGATTTTCCACTAAATCTGGTGGTTTGGAACCCCTTTAGTGGCAAATTTTTGCTTTTAGTGGCTAGTGGTTTTTAGCGGATTAGGAATTTTATAATAAATTATAAGAAACAGGTCGTTTCATATAAATAGTCGTTTCAAACGTCTATTTAGCCATATTTTATACTTTCAAATATAAACCTATATATTTTAGGAGTATATTTTACTACATAGCAACACCAATCCATTTCATAGACATTGGATTGAAAGCATCACGGGGTTCCCCGTTAAATATATTTAGTATAAGGCAACTAATATAAAACGATGGAATGCAAGGCGAGATCTATCTGTATCTCGCTCTCCGAATACTAAATAGTTGAGAGGGATATAATTTCCGCTTTCTATTCTATTTGACAGCATTTTACAATACTTAGTCCAATGTTTTTGAACTCGGTCACGCACGATCACTCGGATTCAGTGCCTCAATGTGCGTTGTTGTTTGTTTTGTTTCGTTTTGCGATTACATTTTAAATAAAAATATTATTCATACGACGTCATGCCGAAACCTCAATATTCTAAAATTTAGGATTCTTGGCTTCAAGATCCGATTTAAAAGAATGGCTTCAAGCAGTTGAAAGTACCACTGGCCAAGTAGCAAAATGCAAGTTTTGTGGAACGATATTAGAAGTCACTACGGAGATTTAAAACACATGCTCTTTCGAAAAGCACCAACAAAATAGAAAGGTAAATTATAGCTTTGTCTTTGTTATTATAACGGTTCGAACTTGGTCAATTAATGAGGTTGCATTTAAATTTTCTTATATATTTCATTATTTGTTTATAGGTTATCACCAAACAACCTAAGCTGACATTCAAAAGGAGTCTACTGATAATAAAAGAAAGATGAAGCCAGAGTTGCCTTATTTACAGCAATGCATACAAGTATACGAACAGTTGATCATTTAGGAGAAGTTATTAACCATAGCCATGAAAAGAAATAAATAAAATGCAGATGCACTGAACTAAGTGCACGTATGTAATAAAAATATTTTAGCATCTCATTTACAGAACTTATAAAAACGACATTAAAGATCAACCATACAGTTTATTAATAGATGAATCCACAGATATTGCTGTACAAAAATATTTGGGTTTAGTTATAATTTATTACAGCACTACACATGAAAAATAGTTTCAACTTATTTGGACCTTGTTGAACTCGACGCATGTAATGCTGAAGGTATTGTTTCTGCCATAAAGCGGACGCTTAAACATTTCGACTTGCGAATTGAAAACTTAATGGGTATTGGCACAGATAATGCTTCGGTGATGGTTGGCGTAAATAATGGAGTTTTTTCCCGATTGAAACAAGAAATACCGCACTTAGTTTTGGTACGTTGTTTATGCCACTCCTTGCAACTGGCTGTTTCAGCAGCAGCAAAGGAATTTCTTCCATGAAATCTTGAATTTTAATTAGAGAGACATATGATTGGTTTGCTCGCTCGTCTTCCAGACAAGTTATCTATAAAGAGCTATACAAATCCATCAACGATGGACAGAAGCCTCTTAAAATTGTTCAAGCCTGTCAGACTAGATGGTTATCCATAGAGTCTGCTGTGTCGAGAATTTATACGCAATGGCTGGAGCTTAAAACTCATTTTCGATTGCTAAGTTGCACGAAAGGTGCCACGTCAGAGCTATTGCACTCTATGTATGCGAATGATATAAACTATGCATATGTATCATTTATTTATCCAATTTTGATTGATATAAACAGAGTTAATAAAATGTTTGAGTCAAAAAATACGGACCACACCTTATTGTGCGGTGAATTAACAAACTTGATTGATACGCTTGTCACCAAAGTAACGTTGCCTACACATAAGATAGATATCTTTACTCAAAATATTCGTGACTATTTGGACCAAAGATGCTACCTGGGATTCCGATTCGAAAAACATATTCAAGAAATGAAAGAGAAAGGTTTTCCCCGGGAAGAGGAAGAAGTATTGCGGAATAGGTGCATACAGTTTATAGTTTGTCTCATTGACGAAATAAAAACAGATTGCCGTAAAATATTACTCTCATGAAACAAATATCCCGTATAAGTGTCGAAAAAGCCCTGCATCACAACAAAGAAAATCTTGTTGATATAATGGCTCGGTTCGTAACAAGTACAGAATTAATTGCAAAAATTGACGATCAATGGCAGCAAATTCATTTACTGAGATGGAATGAAACAAAAGATACAAAATTTTTGGGCGAAGTCTTGAAATTAAAGATGCACAAGGTGTTGCTCGATTTCAAGAATTAGCAACATTTGCGATTACACTTTTGGTATTGCCACATTCGAATGCCGATGTGGAAAGACTTTTTAGTAGCATGAATATTATAAAAAACAAGCAGCGAAACAGAATGAAGCTAACTCTTTTGAAATCAATTCTAAAAATACGCTGCGGTATGCAGTTAATGGGAAAGTGCTGCAACAATTATGAAATTCCTTTAAATCTTATAAAACAAATTGGGACGAAGGAGTCATATCAGTCCGATAAGGATAACAGTAAGGCTGAAAATGAAAATGCAGATTCATCTGAAGACGATTTATTAATGTAAATAATATCTTAAGCAACTTTATTTTTTTAATTACTAAAAGTAAAAAAATTATATTAACAACAATGAGATTTTTAATAATAAACGTACTTTTACTTTTTTTTTGCTTTAATCATATTCATATATCTTAGTGGAAATTTTAGTGGTTTTCAGAGGGGGACATCTTTTTGTTAGTGATTTTCTGGTGGTTTGAGGAGCCTTGTCTGGCGGATTGCTATTTCATCCGTTGGCAACACTGCTAGTCGCTCGTTCTTCCATACAAACGTAGTCTGGCGACAACTCCACTGTTTAACGGTGTACGTACAAAATAAAAATGATTTCAATTTGTCTTATCATTATCTAGCCCTGTATGGAAACAAAAGTAAAAAGATGATGTTTAAAGTTATAAGCGTCGAAAATTCCGAATTTCAACACTATTTTAACACATCTTTGGGCGGAAATAAATACCATAAGAAGAACGAAAATTGCAAAACACCTTACACAGGATAGATTAGTTGTTCAAGAATGCAAATAATTTTATTTTAAACAGATACATTCAATAGATTTTCATGACACCCAGACTACCAAAGGTCTGTTTATAAAATTTCGCGCGCCCGTTTTTGTTATAAAACATCTTGCCTTTCGCTACAAATTGTTTCGATCAGTGGGACGGACGGAGGGGTCGCAGCGCGCACCACACATGCTCAGTCGGCTGCTGCATACGTAATCGTAATTACGCGCGTACTGTGTATGTAACTGATAGTGTGCTAACGTATTCGTAAAATATATTTTATAACATTGACCCTGGCTTGAACTTTGATTCTGATATTCCTTATTGATAGATATTTTGTATTATTTTGATTTGTCTTAAATTTTACTGACCCTGGCATTGGACTTTGGATTCCGATTTAATAGTTTTAGTGATTTAGTAATTATATTAGACGGCATTTGAATTTGAACTTGTTGTGTCAGTGAAGTGAATTGAAGTGATCTTCAGCAATTCAGGAACAATGGGTAAGTGTAATCTTTGATTGAATTTAGTAAAATTCATGAGACAAAACAAGCATGATGTGACTTTTATAAACTTTTATTTATACCTGCATATCTATTTATCTATTTATGGTGGTAATACCTATTTTATCTACATCTATAATTAGAAAAATTGCTTCCTTTTGTTTGTGTCAACTGCTGAAGAGGGACCGAATATGGCTGCTAAAGTGTACCAAAAAGTTTGTTGAAGAACATTGAAAACAGGTAGCTACATAATAATGAACTTTCGATACAGGTAGTACATTAGGTAACTAACTTTGCTAACTAACGAAAACATCTACAATAAGCACGATTATCAAAAATCTTAAAATTATAAAAATAATATATTTCGACATAACATAACAATATAAAAATTATAATAATAATAATGTCCTCCAGACCGAATTTCGGCCACGGCGGCCTGCCTCAAAGGAGGCTAGCCATCGGAGCAGGACAGGATTATAGTGCCCAAGTATGCGCAAGCACAGGTGCACTCTATTCCCTCACTCATAATAGATTTTTGTCCCGACCGAGATTCGAACCCAGGACCTCATGATCAGCAGTCGCACTACTACAACCACTCGACCAACGAGGCAGTCAGAAATTATATAAATTAGTTAGTTACAGCCTATACGTCCCACTGCTGGGGCACAGGCCTCCCGCTCATTTCTGAGAGGGTTTTAGGGCAAGTGTGTCGCCGCGCTGCCCCAATGCGTTGTGAACGTTTGCGAACTTCACAGGTCTTCGAAATATTTTTCCTTATTCCTCAGACATGCAGGTTTCCTCACGATGTTTTCCTTCACCGCCGAGCACGTGGTAAATGAGAACTTAAAATTTCAATTAACAATTTCATTGGTGCCGGCGAGGATCGAACCCGGGTTACTCGCGTTCTGTTATATTTACAGCGAGCGTTAACCATCTGAGCTTTACATTTCTATTAATAAATTATATAAATATTAATTTAATTATAATAAGAAATTTCTAGATTTTTCATAATCGTACTTATAGGAATCTAATATACCTAATCCAATTTATAGAAGTAGGTACATAAAAATCTAAGAAGGCAGTCAGTGATAAGTGAAATTTGTTTTGTATGTATGTTGTAAAAAAAAAAACACTACACAACAAAATACTTTGTGACATGAAGTAGTAATATAATATACATTCGTACCTAGATGCCTATTACTAAAGAAAATAGTAGTAGCTTTGATATGGTATATATAGTATATTTTGGAATAAATTTCTTACAGATTAGATTTCTTACAGAATAATACGAACTACATAAAACTAAGGAGCGCAGCAACCTACCTCAGATATTACGCATACGATATAGTTTATGAGTTGTACATATTTTATAGCCTTCGTTATCAATAGCATAAACAGGCCGGCCCCCAACCGTTACACAAAGTTTCGTATCGAATCTCTTTCACGTCTTTTATTTGTTTGGACTGAACTCGTGACTTACGTTCAGTGACGTCATTCGTTATCGATTGTAGTTGTCAACTTAGCTAGGGGGGGCGTTGTGAAGAGAATCACAGGTATTTTGCTGTAAACCTTTTGTTAACTGCTTTTATGGCATCCTTGGTCGGTATATTTAATTGAATCCTGTACACATACAGAATAATCTTTTGTGTTACAGAGCCAAACAAGGATAAGCGAATGGGCAAAAAGACCAGCGTATGGCCAAGTATCGGTCGTAAGCAGAGATGCAGAGTAAAGGAGATTTTCAAATGCAAATAAAGAAAATATTCCTGCAAGAATGAATATGTCTGAATCAAGTTCTTTTCGTATATAATAATTATTTTCATGCCAATAACATTGTCGATAAATGTACAGTTCACAGTTTATAATTTCTCAAGCTTTAAGTTGTATTCGAGTTTATAATCTCAAGATACTTTATTATTTAACGGAGTTTGCAATCATCTGGTGACATACACCTTTCTTTTTAGGTGCTCTACGGGTATATCGTAAGTGATAAGATTAGAAAAGTAAACAGTGTGAAAGAAGTAATATTTACAGAAGAACCCATAGCAAGTATTCGTATTCACTTTTTAATCCTTGTGATTTAGGTCATCGAAGCAAATGATAGTTCAAGGAAGTACATAATGCACCTCAAGTTCAAAATGGAAAATGCTAATAAAGATGTACTAGAAACAGATGTTCACGAAGTACCTCGCAAAATGATGCACCCTATAACTACCAGCATCAAAGCGATTGGGATATCATAGAGCCTGACGTTGCTTTGCATAACACACCGGATTTGTGAGTATAATCAGTTTCAGAAATCAATTTCGTAAACGTATGTTTTGGCGGTTCTGATAAAATATTGTGTTTACAGGATCACACCGGTCACGCAGACAGAACTGACGTCACCATGCAACCAATCCAGCGATTTGAATATAAATCTACCTGTTGAGATTATTAGTAAGGATAATAGCAACGGAAATACAAGTTGGAAGGTAATAGGATAGTTAATATAGCATATCTCTTCGAGCAAATTAAAATATATCGCACCATCCCTTTCAATGTAATTTTCAACATTTAGATTTTGTAAAAGAGCTAAGAACTGGATTTTATTCAGAATTTTATTTTAAATGCCGGTTGTGCAATAAAATGGAAAAATTAGATCTCAAACATGCTATCAAGGATCTAAAGAAAACCCAATAAATTTAAATATAATAGAGGCGTTTCACAAACTGGTAATGGATGGGCTCCTTGACGAAATATAAGTATAAACATGCCCAACATGAGTGAAACATATTATATAAAAAAAATAAAAGCTTTATACAATTCAAAAGATATAGCATTGCAGTTTATGTTAGAAGCAGGTGCGGAAGAAAGGCGTCTTGCTTTTGAAAATCATGAAGTCGATAGTCAAGGTGTACCCTGTATAACCGTCGTAACGGATGGCTCGTGGGCTAAGCGGAGCTATGGAACAAATTTTAACTCTTTGTCTGGTGTGGGTTGCATTATAGGGCATCGGACGAAAAAAGTTTTATTTATTGGAGTCAAAAATTCTTACTGTTGCATTTGCGCGTTAGTAATAATAAAAAAAGGCCAATACGAACGCATGAATGTTTTAAAAATTGGTCTGGTCCATCTACCGAAATGGAGACATCGGCCATTGTCGACGGTTTTAAAGCCAGCATGGAAATGCATGGGGTAAAGTACACAAAAGTAATAGGAGACGGAGATAGTAGCGTAACGAACGCTCTCAGAGATTCGTTGATATATGGTCCCGATGTTCACATTAGGAAAATAGAGTGCAGCAACCATTTACTTCGGAATTATTCGAAAAAACTTAGAAACATCGGAAAAAAAACTGAAAATAAAGTTGGTTTTGTACCTGTAAGTAATAGGAAAGTACTTTTAGATAGACTACGGCGCTTGTATAATGCTGTAACTGGCGCTGTTGCACACGCAAGGCAACTTGAGATCCGACAGCAGAGAAGCTTTTAGTTCTCAAAGAAGACTTACGAAATGGTCCATGCCACGTATTTGGTTGGCATGATATTTGCAAACCATATTACTGCAGCAAAAATGGAAGAAAATCTTGTTCCGCAACTGAAATCCAGGGATGTGGCACGATATTTATGATAATCTTGGGTTGCTTCAAAATGCTGAAAGTTTACTGTTGAAGGAAACAAATAATCCTGCGGAACAATTTAATGCAATTGTTGCCAAATTTCTTGCAGGAAAAAGAGAATTTTACACTCAGAGGCACCTACGAAGCAAGATGTTTTGCAGCAGCAGGACATTATAATTCAAAAGATTATACTTTTATGTAAAGTGCAATGCAATGTCCAGAGGCGCCTGATAATACGTATACATACACCGATAAATTTGTACAAAAAAAAACTAAAATACTAACAAAACAACGAAAAAGAACCGCTGCAGATAAAGCGCAAGGTAATAAAAGAGCTAAGCGCTTTAAAATGGCAGACAAACATTACGGTGATGTAATCAAGGTTCCTGATATGCCTCAGGAAGAATTCGAAAAAAGGAGAACGGAATTTATCCATGCCCTTAAACTGACTGCTGAAGAAATTTGTGTGTTAGAAAAAAGAACAATCGCCCAGGGTAATTCTGATTTATGGATTGTTGAGCGCAAAAAAAGATTAACAGCTTCCATTTTTGGCCAAGTTTGCAAAATGAAGGACTCAACGCCTTGTACATCTTTAGTAAAAACCATTTTATATTCAACTTTACAGGTAACGACGCAACAAGATATGGCAAAACTCATGAAGCGAATGCAATAGCAGATTTAGAAAAAAATTGATCAAACGGTTACACCATGCGGTTTATTTATAGACAGAGAACCCGTATCTTGGTGCGTCTCCTGACGGTTTACTAGAGACCGACAGTATTGTTGAGGTGAAATGTCCAGCGTCAGCAGCAGCTTATACACCAATGGAGGCAATCCATTTAAAAAATAACATTTTGTACGGAGACCGAATACGGTATAAAATTAAAACATACCCATAATTATTACCAGGTACAAGGCCAACTCAAAATAACACAAAGAAAATACTGCTATTTCGTAGTATGGACACCAAAGGCATCGAAATAGAAAAATTGAATTTGATCCAACATTTTGGACACAAGAAAAATAAATAAATTAGAAAAGTTTTATTATAAATGTGTGCTACCTGAACTGATAGATCCTCGTTTCTAGAAAACTGCCTTTCAGAGATCGATTTTAATTTTACGTCAGCGGTTTGTTATTACCGCCACTAAAAAAGTTAAGTTACAGCCTATATACATTCCACTGCTGGGCCAGGGCCTCCCGTCATTTCTGAGGGGTTTTAGAGCGGAAGTGTCCGCCACGCTGCCCCAATGCGTTGTGAACGTTTGCGAACTCACAGGTCTTCGAAATATTTTTCCTTATTCCTCAGACATGCAGGTTTCACGATGTTTTCCTTCACCGCCGAGCACGTGGTAAATGAGAAAAATTGCAATTAATATTTCATTGGCGCCGGCGGGATCGAACCCGGTTACCGCGTTCTGTTATATTTATAGCGAGCGTTAATTCATCCGAGCTACCACGGCTGAGCCGTGGTACCGCCACCAGCTCAAAATAAATAATTCCTAATGCACAGAAAAATAGTTAGGTATTTATGATGCTAGTTTGGAAATTGTTTTTTCTTTACAAACGAGTAGACGACGATTGTAAGCTCAATTTACGCACGTGTGACAGACAAACATTTTTCAACACATTTGCGAGGAACAAATTTAAAGATCGTAAAAAGATCTAAATTTTATTTTTATATCGCTAACCGTGTCCGTACTTACATGAATTTGATTTACAATCGATCTCTGAATTGTAGTTTTCTTCTAAATACTTCCCTTGTCTAGACGTGTTCTTTGGACTTCTGTACGGAAGTCTGTGCTGTTAGTATTCCGTTTAGGTACGTTACCAGGCTGCACTAAAAGTATCGGGAATGGAATATTTCCACTGTTTCTGTCATATTAAAATCTTTTTAATCGAAAACTCCTTGGTTTTAAAAATCGAATACCATTTATTTATTTAAAAAAAGATTCTCGGTCTTGTTACAAAGCTTTGTCAAACTTGTTTAGTCGTTGAGAAAATGGAATTGAACCCGAAACACCAAAAACCAGTCACGAGTTTGGGTGTTCGAAAATGAGTTAAAGCCAACAAAAATTGTTCTTTCACGGATTGTTGCAAAAAAATGGTGGCCACGTTTGTCTCCAAAAACGGGCATGTCACGACTATTCCTCTTGAGGGACAAAGAACGGTTGCAAAGTGGTATCCTAGCATTTGTTTGCCACAGGTCGTTTCTGAACTCCGTAAAGAGAACTGCAACCGCCGCATCATCCTCCATCACGACAATGCCAGTTCTCACACCGCACACAGAACAAAGAGTTTTAGAGCAAGAAAACATAGAATTATTAGACCATTCGCCGTACAGCTCCGACCTAAGCCCTAATGATTTATACTTTCCTAAAATAAAGAATAAATTGCGTGGACAGAGATTTTCATCACCTGAAGAAGCTGTGAACGCCTACAAAACGGCCATTTGGAGACCCCAACTTCCGAATGGAATGGTTGCTTCAATGATTGGTTTAATCGTATGGAAAAATGTGTCAATTTTCGCGGAGAATACTTGAAAAGCAATAAATACATTTTAAATAGTAATGTTGTGTCACTTCCTTGATTGCTGAAAATTTCAGTGCCGCCCTCGTACCATTTTGAAAGACGTTTGTGTTTGTCCCCGTAGAGACACAATGCCTATTGTTGATAATTTGTAAGTACTAAGAGAATATTACAAACCGCTATTTTGTTATTTACACAAACAATCAATAAACAATTTAAAACTAACATTTTTTATTTAATTAACCTACATAAAAGACTCACTAACATCAAAATCGCGCTGTCGAAAAGTAGTTATCCTGACACTGGCTGGCATATACCTACTTGGGGAGTTGCCTGTGGGTTGTTATAGCTAACTAGCTATGGTAAGTAAATACCTATTTAGAACATACATAAAAACCAACAAATTGAGAACCGCCTTCTCATTTCAAAGTCGGTTAAAAATAAAAACAAATCATTGAAATGCCATCAAAACAAACTTGTAAAAGAACCAAGTCTCGCAACTCAGTTCTTCTACTGTAAAAGTTGTGAGATCCATGTAATAAATACCAAGTCGGTGAATTTATTCAGGTCCTACTTAGGGTCGTAATAGTAATTAGCTAACCTAACAACATCTTATGGTGACCATATCAATAAACATCTTTTATGTTTTAAATAAATAGATAGACTTGGTCATCGCATGAAAACATAATACATCTCAAGTAATTAGATTGTTTAGTGGATGGATCTCATAACTATTTACGGTAGAAAACTGAGTTGCGAAACTTGGGTCTTTTACAAATTATGTTTTGAATGGCATTTCATTTATTTTTGTAGATAGTTCTACTTTTTCCGGTACCTTCCACTTCTTGTATACCAAAACGTACCTACACCTATTACTTACACATATACACCGATTCCTTCACACTGATCCTTCATCATATGTAACTTTGTAATCCTATATTTTTATGGGATTACAAAGTTATCTATGCAGTTGGTGTATCTAGAAAACTGGACGGTAATTGAAAATATTTTAGTTTTTCCTTGATTTATATACTAAAAACTAATTGTATTCTAAAAGCTTCTATGTCTGCTAGAAGTGCCTTAGTTTTGATGATCGGTCAGTCAGTCAGTAAATGACAAAACTTTGACTTTAGTTATAATTCACTGGTTCAAATTGAATGACATTTGAAATATATTTTGCTTTGAATTGGTGGGGCAATTGCCCCCCAGATTATTTGTTGATAATAACAACATCTACGTAAATTCACATAAGAACTTTCATGATAAAACTAAATTGGGTTAGTAATAATTACGTTTCACACAGCAGATCCTAAGTTCTAATAATATCAATTTGTTTATGTTGTCATTCAAACTCGCATAGTAGGCGCTACAGATAGTAGGTACGCGATGACGCCGTCTATGTTTTATTATACTGTGCCGTCGCGCCACACACGTCGAGCGCTGGTCCAAGGAAATCGCGCAATGCGTCATTTAGCGTAGAGCGCGTGTGTGCATTAGCTTTACTGCTCATCACAGCGTCTATCCTTTCGCACGTGGTCGGCTGAAATAGCATGCATTTTAACCCCGCCCACCACTTAGTTCGTGCCGACTAGGCAACCGTGTCGTGTTTTTTTATTGTGAACTCTAACTTTATGTTTTTATGAATATACATAATAATAGCTCCTCCCTTTCAATTATTTCGCAACTCTGTGTACATAGTATACCCTTCCATCTGGTACAAAGAGATGAGTGATGATGATATATTCGCTTCAGTAACAATTATTACATCTATCAATTTCGTACATGAAATAATTCTTTTCTCAAGCGCAGAAAAAATTTATTAGTGAACGTATGTTAACATGTAAACAAGATAGATTAATATTAGTAGGTAAATTATTTATAAAGATTTGGACATCGATACAGTTTTTAATCTCTGTTATATCAGAATATAAGCTATTCTAAATGAGAAAGTAATCATACACAATTTTAACGTATTATTAACTTATATAGAAATACCTATTTATTCTAGCAGCTGGTTAATATCATTTATAGAGTAGATAATAATAGGTTTTTCATACTGCCCTTCTTTGCGTACACGAAGAACTCCCTTTTTCATCCATATATATTTATAGGTAGGTACTCTTAAGTTCTTGCTTCGCGTACCATAGTAAGTGCTTCTTGTAGGCTGTCAAGGCTTCTCTGATTATTAATGAATTAAAGCCTAGCGAAGTAGTTTCGATATCGCTATTAGCTTGCTCTGTTATGATTCCCTTGGCAGCAGGGACATGAACTTTTTTGGTAATTTGTTTGTAGGTCTTCAACCACATATCTTGAGTGATTTGTGATTTTAATTGAACCCTTAATGGTCCTGGTTGTTTTTCTTGCCAGGTAAACGTTCAGCATAGACGACGTCGCTAGTACGTTGTTTTAGCTTACCTGCTATCTCTTGAGCAATCACCATAGGATCTTCATCGTCTTTTTGGGTAAAATTAACAATTTCAACACACTTAGCAACCTTCTGTTGCTCCATATCTTGATACAATAATTCCATCACACAATTTTTTCTATCGACTTCAAAAAGGAGGTACTCAATTCGGCTGTATGTTTGTGTGTTACCTCGTAATTTTGTTTTACGTGAAACGATTTCGATGATATTTTTTTATTTGAAAGCTGGTCCTTCTCATGTGGTCCCATATAAATTTGATCAAGGTCTGACCAATAATTTTGAGTTATCCTTAATAATATACTGACGTCGGTTGTACAAAATTTTATATGGGACCACATGTGAAACACCAGCTTTCAAATAAGAAAAGAATCATCGAAATCGGTTTGCCCAGAAAAAAGTTATTGAGTTAACACACATAAAAAAATATAAATGTTGGTTTAATTTATTTGCTAAGCGCCGATTATAATCGGCATATTTTGCCGATTATGTCCATCTCTAATATATATATATATATAATTTAAACTTGTAAACTATATAAATAATGATATACTGTTATTGCAGTTTTTGAAAAAACGAGTAAATAAAGCTTCTACTTTTATTTGAAATCATCCCAAATTGAATGTGAATTATAGATCAACAATGTTTTTGCCTACCGACCGTACGAATGTGTGCGTGCGCAGTAAAATCAGTTATAATAAAGCATTACCATATGGCATTGCCGCGTATTTTGAATTTAAAAGATAAAAAGGAATGAATGTTTGAGTTTTTTTTATTGGATAAGGGAGACAAGCGAGCACACAGTCCACCTTATGGTAAGTGGTTACTGTGGACCATAGACATCTACATCTATCCTCAATTAAGAATCAAAATGAAGATGCGTTGTCACCATTGAAGACCCGACTATTGAAGATCGAATGCCTCGTTTCCAGTAAAAAGGGTCTCCGGTTCTCTACACTCACCAAACGAAACACAGCAGCATTAAGGTGCTATTTTACGCTGGTATTCTGTGAGAGCGTGGCCCTTCCTCGGTCGAGCCGACCCATTCGTGCTACAACAATACTATTAATATAGCTGTAGCATGGCTCTACCACGTATAAAAATTATTCATTTTTCTTCAGCACTTATGACCTAAACGTAGTGATTATATTCTCTTTGTTTGCACCATTTGCCTATATTTAAATATTATTACTTAATCTGCACCTTGGTACCTTCTTTGCAAATTTGGCCGGATATTGCAAAAATGCAAAATAATACTGTTACTGTACTGTATACTGTATAATTATACGTAATTGTAATACCGTTGTTCTACACAACAGCGTAGTACAACGGTGACCAAAAATTATTATGTAACTTGTAACTACGGCTACTAACTTGTAACCACGTTACCCAATAACCAAAGTTCTAAACTTCCAAATGGCATTACTGTCTTCCGAATTAGCCAATCTGTATCGCCTTTTAAAATACAACTAGCGCCATCTGTTTGTTACAATAATAACCAATGATATTCCAAGACAAGCATTTATATTTAGTAATGTGATAAGTGGAGGATGCCCAGCTAGTTAAATCGATAATGAGGAATTGCAAACGACAGTAAAATAGATGCGTGTCATGGAAATATGGCATTCGTAACATGGTTATTCGTTTACATACTTACAGGTATTTTTACAAAATAATAAACTAGAAAAATTGTAATCTAGATCAATGACTGACCTGCAGAAAGAAGCAGGTCCAAGCTCGCATTTTGTTGATGAATCGACTTGAGACAAAAAGTAGATTGTTTATATCAAAACAATGATTATTTCTGCCAATTCACAACTTTCCTGCCATCATGGCGGCGCCTCTTAGGAATGAGGTGAAATATTTGACAGACTTCATAGCGGGGGCAGTAAATTTGTTAGAAAGGTGTAGGATATTAAATATTAATGTTTGTTTCTAAAATATTAGAAATATTTAATATTAATTATATTAGAAATGGATAAACCAAACAACAGATATTGGTACCATCATATTCAAGGGCAGCTCCACGTAACACGTAGAGAAAAGTACTTGTTTGCTATGTGGAGTGGTGAAAACAAGCCACTAAAAACGGAAACTATAAAAAAGATGATGATTTTTGCGAAAAAAAGTTGAAGGAAAAGCTGGAGTAATTTTTCATGGACTGACTTTTGCTTTTGCCTGAAATAGTCAATACTCAGCGAGCGCGTGGAATGCCGTGAAATGCGTGTGGATAAAAAAGAATCGTCATCGAAATATATCTATAAGAATAAAAGTGATTGTTTTTATAAATTCACAATTTTGACAATTTGCCGTTTCGAGAATACGCCATTTCTAGAATAGACCATTCTACGCCAGCCATTTTATTTATGAATTATTTAATATTCGTCTGATGAATCTGTTACAGAATTTCTCGATAACCTTTTCTAGAAAACAACAATTATTGATTAATTATTTTAAAGTTAAGAAACCAAAAACATGTAAATATTTTAAAAATAAGAACACGCAATATGTAGGCACATAATGTTTTAAATATAAGAAAACAAAAATACGTACAAATTTTAATAATATGAACATGAAAATAAATGTAGGAAAATTAAAAAAATCCAAAACGATAATATTCGTCTGACGAGATTCGAACTAGTTACCGCGGATACGCGATGCGAAGCCGCACTGCAGCGCGTTAGGGTAACCGTACACTTTACTAAAGTTACGAAATTACGCAATTATATGTAATGGACGTCGAGCATTGGCGAGATTCGCGCGGTGAACCCCGCAGTGGGCGGGTCCCCACTTCATCTGCTTCACCCCCTCAAATACATAAAAGTCGTCCATTCACAGCGCCTTAATGATGTTGAAGTTGACGGAAAGCAACCTTTTTCATCGACCCTTACCTTATAACTGTTACTTCGCGATAACGTAAGACTACTAAGCTTAACAAGCCATTCAAACACTACAACTTAGATAGGGTACCATTTGCACTTGCCTAACTGTAAAAGCAAAGTAAAGTCACACTCTATGTACGTCCCACTCTTGTAAGGAAGAAAAAGTCTTGCTGTAGCTATACTATGGGTGTAACACGAATGGGTCGGCTCGACCGGGGAAGGACCACGCTCTCACAGAATACCAGCGTAAAATAGTAGCTTAATGCTGCTGTGTTTCATATGGTGAGTATAGAGAACCGGAGACCCTTTTTACTGGAAAAGAGGCATTCCATGTCCTCACGGCTGACAACGCATCTGTATTTTGATTCGCAACGAGGATAGATATAGATGTTTATGGGCCACAGCAACCACTTACCATCAGGTGGACTGTATGCTCGCTTGTCACCCTTATCCTATAAAAAAATAGAATAACAACCAAAGGACTAGTGAAGAATTATTTTCTTTCATTAAATTTCTTTCATTTGTATGAATTCTGGTCAAATATATGGCAAAATAAACAACTCAGCATGGACGCAGAATGGAATCAAACACAAGGATGACCAGAACAGTTATTTTAAACATATGGAATTTCAGTTCATACCTATTGCAAATATTGCAAACGCAGTTTGTAGACTACATAATTGTAAATCATTGGGAACTCATAACATTATGTTTTCTTATATTTACGCGAAGACTACACATTAAATGAAACTAATTTTTTACGGATTATATCGCGTTTAATTTTAACTTTTTAATTCCCGATGTTTCGGGTGCTTTACAGCATCCATGGTCACGGGTGGGTCATAACATTTACAATTGTTGGTACAACAAATTCATAATTATTACCTGAATACTGAATATATTACAAACGCAATAACTTACATGCTATTTGAATATCAAACCCTCACCAACCGAGCTGAATACAGACAATTTATAAAATTATCACAGGTTGCATTTGCCATCTTATTTACACTCATATTGTGAAAAGTAACATTTTAGCTGAACAACGAAAAGGATGTCACAAATCTGGTCAAGGGTGCAAAGAACTGATGTTAAATCAAGTGGTACGTAGTGTATGTGGAGCCTGCGGCCTATAGACATCTACATCTATCCTCTCCCACGTTGTCTCGACGTTGAAGTTGAAAAAAGTTGAAGAAAGTTGTCCCGAGGACTAAGTAAGTAAGAGTAAGTAAGTAAACAGTAAAAAGCGTCTCCGGTTCTCTTCACTCATCACACGAAACACAAAAGCATTATTCTGCTGTTTTACGCAAGTATTCTGTGAGAGAGTGGTCCTACGTCGGCCCGATCCATTCGTTCTGTAGCTATGTAAAGCTACCACATAAAAATTCGCTTCGCAATCTCATTTTCGCCGAAAACCAACCCTTTAAATCAAAAATTCGAATCTGAAATTCTACTTCTATGTTTGCGCAACTTTATTTTCTCAGTATGCCGAATCTTCATCATCTACGTATAAAACAAGGCTCTCAAACAACGCATAAGATAGTCAAAGCTCAAACAAGCAGAGACCAATGTAATTTTATAAGTGCTCGAAGTTTGCAGTATCTACGTTAACAAAAAAAAAATATGGAGATAATTCATTGATTTGAATACGCAGTAATTTAAATTAATCATTCAATGCGATAAAGCTGATAGCTCGTAAATGGCCATTTTAAATTTTTTTGTTTGTCTGTCTCCCTGTCTGTCACGTGCTAATTTTCGGAATGGATGAATTACTGATTGTGATAAATTTACGACGAGATAAAGAGCAGTGCCAGAAGGGATATTTTAAACTTTTCGTTTATTGTTACATGTTTTAGTTTTTTCAAAAAAAGTTATAAGGCTAAAGTTTCCAGCAATCTTCTATGCAATGCAATAATTATATAAGTGCCTATTTTTTTTACAAACTTCACATTTGTCTGGCGCTGCCATCCGAACTGCTGGGTTTCAGTTTATGCAGCACCCACCATATTCTCTGGATCTAGCTCCGAGTCATTTTCATCTTTTTACTCACATAAAAAAGCACTTGCGTGGTATAAAATTCGTGGTACAATTTACGTATACTTATACTAGAGTTTCCAAAAGCGTATTGACCAACCTGTTAAAGTTACTTGTAAAGAAAATGTATTGTATTGTACAAATTTTTAGCACGTTGAATGATGTTAAAACTTTACAAATCTTAATTTTGATGCTAACATGTTTTCTATCATGACCTCACACAATTTTAACGGTGTAAAATTTTGCCACCACCCGATTACATCTAAGAGCGCTTATGCAAGTCTATTACTACCTGAAAGATTTCATGAAAATTATGTAAACAGACTCCTTGAAGCCTCTAATATCCTAGTAGTTTATTTACAGCACAACTACTTTTTAATGTGACCCACCACGACCAAATTAACTCTGCCAGAGAGATGATGACAACAGATACATAACCCCAATTACATTCTTTAATTTTTTATATTTTAAAAATAAAGTTTGATAACAAAAATTACAATAATAGATAAATAAATGTATAGGCGTTATTTAATTTTAAATATGTTTTACATTAACTGAAATTGTACATTGATCAAACACTACGTGGTTTGTTACGTGATGAAAAAAATTCCGCGTGAATTACACAGCCCCACCCCTATTTACAGTAATACTAGAGTGAGCGACGTCGTTCACTCTAGTAATATTTACCGTTCATAGAGAGGAGGGACGACCTGTGAAAAGCTGAAAACAAACTCTTTCAGAGCTCTGAACGCCTAGTACAAGCGTCGCTGAAACTACCGTTAGCGCCACCTGAAATTTTTCTTCATGATGAAAATTTGAAACAAATTGATTTTTTATTTACAGAGTCGTGTCGATTGTGTTTGGCATCTGAAAAATGTTTTAATTACATGAAGCCTTGTGTTTGAGATTTTCTTTCTTTTTATCTTTTGTACTTTTTATTTTTACATATTGGCTTTCCAAGTGCAATGCTGCACTGTTTTGAGTATCCAGCATCTATGCACTCCTTGCATGTGAAAGAAACGACTGAAAACGACCAATGACGACCTTAATATTTAAATTAAGGTAGGCACCAGTAGTTTCTATCGCTATTTTTGAAAATCTAATTTAATTGAGAAATACATATTATATTTTATTTGGTACGGTATCACTGGTGAACTTTTATCAAATAAAATAAAATAGTTTTGGTTAAAAACTGTCCACATTATTAATTTATAAATTATAGTTCCAACAAATTCTTTTTCATTTCAAAATGAGGTTTTTTAAATAAATCTAGTTCGTAAACTTTTGTTTCCATAAGAACAGACGCAAATCACAGATCAGAGGGAGTTAGCACCACTATGGCTAACTAGCGTCGACTGACGTAAATCTAGTTAGGCTTGAAGATTAATTCAAAAAGAAAAACGTAGAAGTCTTCTGGTAATAATAGAAAATATTTATAAATATTGTAATTAAGCGAACTTTATTTACATAAATGATGATACAGTTTAGTTACTAGGATCGGTCGTTACGTTGCGCTTTTCAAAGATTTATTTTCACATCATTAACACGTAGTAGAGCCTCGCTGCAGTTATATTATAGTGGTAGCAGAAATGGGTCGGCTCGACCGGGGAAATGGCTAAGCGTTTAGCCATTGCGCTACTAAGCCGTCAGAAAAGTAACCTCAGAAGATTGTATAGGTTATTTGTATTACGATGTTTTATGAATTAAAACATCGTAATACAATAAAGTAAGATGAAATAATGAAATCATTGTTATCTTAAAATCTTAAATGATCAATTGAATGAATGGCTGTCGTATCGTACATTATTTTTATACTAGTTATCAGTGAACAAAATCGGACGTTAGTCACACCTAACTGGGCTTTAAAGATGCAAGGACAGTGTGACAAAGCCTCCGGGCAAATGAAAATAAATAACCCTGACTAATTCCTGACCATTTATCTGCATTATGTTTTGTTACAGTTGAAATAAACCTATAAGACATTAGTTACTTTCTTGTTTTCTATTACATAGAATTTAAATACATAATAAATTTATTGCTTCGTAGTGGCGCCTTATGAGATTCCACTTCATTAGCAGCAGGTTCCTGACAACTAAATCCCCCTACATGGCAATCTATGGTGGAGGCTTGACAAAATCTCATTAGCGCTCGTTGTCTTCATTGCTAAAACGTAACAGTGCCATCTATCCGTAACAATTTACTACGATTGACAATCTTCACCGTCATAAAATTACTACCTCCTGGATTTATATTACAAAATATGTTATACTCGTAGGTATATTATTACGTGGTCCTTCCTCGACGAGGCGAGACATTTAATGCAGCGCCCGTTCTAACGCTCTGGAGTATGGCTCAACCTCTAACGGTTTAATGCCTAAATTATGACCGACAGCCTTTTCGTAACCAAGGCCTTTCGGATAAATTAAGATTCTATCTATAATTCTATAATTCACAACCAGCAGTTCAATTTTGTAGTTCTTCATATGTGGGATTTTATTTTCATTCGTCATGTCGTAAGAGGCAACAAAGGGAAGCAAACCAAAGAATGCTTCCCTTTGTTGCCTCTTACGACCAAGCAACAAAGGAGATGGGCAGCAACGTCTTGTATTCATCAGCACGTCAATAACAACTAGAAGATAGGAAATCGTGCTTGCCAAGCCGCTTGCCAAGCGTGGCAACTATGGCAAATATATCCCCCATATGAGGCAATCTATGGGAGGCCTATGTTCAGTTCAGGACTTCAATAGGCTGTAATAGTAACGGTAATTACAGAATACAGATTTTCTCTGGTTTTATTTACTATTAACAAACTTGCTTCTAGAAAGTATTAATTTCTTACACATGATAAAAACATCTACCCTTATTATTCTTATAATTCTTAAAATTCATAGGTAGAGCATTATTATAATATTTTTAAACATAACCTGTATTATGAATAAGTAATCTTAATTATTAATCTAATAATTATATCCTCTAAACATTATCGCATTTATTTAGACTACAGCGACATCTGTTAGGGTAATGTGGAATTTTTGCAAGCCAAAGTTTTCCCTGTATGCGGGACATTTAGAACACTATTCACACACACAGTCTATTCTTTTATAAGAAAGTTCTGAGGATTATTATTTTTAATTGAATAGAAATGTTACTAACAGACCACAATTATAATTACGTTAAACATGACCTGTATTATGAATTAATCTAGGAATCCTTATAATAAATACTATTGTATTTATTTCAGTTACAGCGTCATCTGTTATCGTAATAATCGATTTAATAACTTACAAATTTAATTTCTGGTGGTCTTAATTCTATGTATTGATAATTTTAATATATAACATTGTATTTCTACAAATATACATAAAATTGTAGGAGCTGTCTGTAATATCGAAAGCGGGTTTAGTAACATAGCGTGCAAATAGCCCCAGAAAATTAACCCTTATAAAATGTTTGTCTGTCTTTCCGGGCAAATCTTCAGAATCGCTGAACTGATTGTGACGAAACTTTACGAACAGATAGAAAGCAATGCCAGGAGGGATCTACCTAGGCTATATATTATCCAAAAACTTGAGTTATTTAAAAACCCAAAGCTGATAAAATATATGGTCTTTGATTTTCTTAAATCCAAATAACGTCACATTAATAGATCCTGTCCAGGCGAAGCCGGGGCGGGTCGCTAGTTCTTAATAAAGCCACTTTTAGTGGTCCACGGGAGTCTTAGTACGTAAAATTAATAGCGATAATTGTATTTAAAAAATGTTCATTAAATGAGCGTTATGTTTTTAAAATGTTTATTAAATCCACGTCATTTTCTACAACCAGCGACACTACTTAAGAATAAGGTGAAATATTTGACAGATTTCATTTTGATATTTAATTTGTTAGGCAAAATTTAAGGGTTAGTGTTTTTATATTTATTTAAAATAATTAATACAGAAGCATTTTTCTGTATTTTCATCCTCTATTAAAAGTTTTTTCTTACTCTATTATAGAAGAAATCTGAACGCTAATTATCAATTAAAAACATTGCGTAACAAATAACTTTACTCAGTCCCAACTAGCGACATCTTGTGAGCGGAAGAAAAGTCTCATTGTGACGGTAGAGTCTAATGCGGATGATTCTGGATGACATGGAAACCCAACCGGACGCGGACGTCACGAATAAGGATATAACAAACCTTTTTCTGTATATATTCGGCGTAAGCTGTGCGTAAATTTATGAATGTCATTTATTATTACTACCAACAATGATTTTACCAAATGAGTTTGGTGGGAGTCTTTCTGCTTATTCTTCGGTTAGAGATACCTCATTTTGGAATAGTAGCAAAGTACAAATGTCGTTTGTTCAACAAAATTTTAATATCTTACGTCGAAGCAATAAGCATATTTTATTTCACTCCATTTTCAAAGTGACTAGGCAGCAAAATATTCAACGCTCTACAATTATCCCTAACATATTTTTGTCCATATGGCGATTGTCTACTAAATTAGATTTAGTTATCCTACTAAACTATTAAATTAAAACCCTACTAATATTATAAACTCGAATGTGTTTGTTGGTTTGTCCTTCTTTCACGCAGCAACGGGGCAAGTGATCGACAAGTTGGCTAGTTGCATAGAAATAGGAGAGTGACATAGGCTTATCCCAGAAAATTGGACGGTTCCTGTGGATAGATAGAGCGTCTTTCTATAATTGAATATTTATGCTGTCTTAGGTCTTGTTATAACACACTGGTTGTGATTTTTTAAAATGATGGCGGCAAATAACACGGGCAAAGCCGCGGGCAAAAGCGAGTGTTACGGCCGCCTAGATATTTAGAAAGAAACTCTTTTGGAGCTCTTTTGGAGAGTTTTAGCTTCTTTTACAGTATAATCTAGTACTTTATTTATTATATTCAGTGGGAATTCGTTAAGTAAGTACCTAAGGGGTTGTAAGTTTTCTTATATTTTTAAAAGTTTAGTTTAGATTTTTTGATGAAACATGGTGCTCGTAACAGGAGTACAGATTTTGGTCTACGTCCGATTTATTCCCTTTAAATTATTTAATATTTTCGATATGATAAAAATTCATTAACTGTAATGGAGTGACGAAATTTGATATATGCGCGTCGATATAGATAAGTGTCCGCAATAAGCCTGGCTATATACTGGTAACAGTTATCAATCGATGGGCACTCGAAAAATGAACGGCGTCAGAGCTTTGATTTGAAGTTATCTCCTATAGCCACTCCATATTCCACCGCCTCGTGCCGTTCAAGTGTTTGCTGGGTGTTACAGGAATGACTTTCATTATTGTGTTTCCCAAGTTGCTTAAAAATATTAATACGGTATACGTTTGTATACGTCGTGTAGTGGCGGTGTAAACATCGTTTAGTGACGGTGTAAGAATATCCACTACCCCATATCATGCCGTGGGTGTCGTAAGAGGCGGCAGAGGGAAACAAATCAGGAGAGGGGCGGCAGCGTCTTCATAATAACGACTAAAATTAAAAACAGCGGTTTTCAACCCACTTACCAAGCGTGGAAGCTATGCCAAATATATCCCTTATGAGGCAATCTATGGGGGATGCCTATGTTCAGCAGTGGACTTTAATAGGCTGTAATGGTACACGATTGCATATAAGTTTGCATTGCTTATCATATTGACGAAATGTTTGCGTGCGTGTACAAGAGGTGGTACGGGTTATATTTTGCCTGGTAGTCTAACTGACTACCGTCAAACAAAAGGGTTTTTTTTAAATAGGATAGGGTGACAAACGAGCACACAGTCCACCTGATGGTAAGTGGTTAGACATCTACATCTATTCTCAATAAAGAATCAAAATGCAGATGTGTTGTACCCGTGAGGACTAAGATGGAATGCCTCTTTTCCAGTAAAAAGGGTCTCCGGTTCTCTACACCACCATACGAAACACAGCAGTGTTAAGCTGCTATTTCACGCTGGTATTCTTGCACTTTATTGCTACTTCCCGCTGAGTGACAAGATCCGGAGACCCTTTTTCAGCGTAAAATAGCAGCTTAATGCTGCTGTGTTTCATATGGTGAGTGTTGAGAACCGGAGACCCTTTTTACTGGAAAAGAGGCATTCTTCTATCTTAGTCCTCACGGCTGCCAACGCATCTGCATTTAAATTCGCAAACGAAGATAGATGTAGATGTCTATGTGCCACAGCAACCACTTACCATCAGGTGGACTGTGTGCTCGTTTGTCACCCTTAATCTATAATAAAAAAAAGACGTCTGATACTGCGATCACTGTTCTGCTTGATCACGGCTGATGAAGGAGAAAGAAGAAAGTTTCTGATCCTCGTCTCACTGTGTAAATGATACATTAAAAAATAATATCCCTACCAGGACACCATGAATTAAAAGTTTTTTGCACAATAATCCTTGGTTATTATTTGGTCCCGTCACATTGTCGTGTAACTAAATAATTGCAGTGTAACTATAAAAGTTTAAAACTGAGACAAACTGTAAATATCATACGATATATTATGGTGCAAGAATAGTTTGTGAACTCTAAGAAATGTAAAGGTAAATAAGTGACTCTACATCGGTAGAGACAGCGGTGTGGCAGCGAAATCCCGGTACCCAATATATGTTTTCAAAGGCTTTTTTATAAGGATAAGGGTGGCAAACGAACACACAATCTACCTGATTGTGAGTGAATTTTGTGTTCTATAGACTTCTACAAATATACTCAATCAAGAATAAAAATGCGAATGTGTTGCCACCCTTGAGGACTTAGATGAAATCCCTCTTTACCAGTAAAATTTACCGTTTTTCTTCACTTACCATACGAAACACCAGTTATGCGACTATTTAACGCTGGCATTTTGTGCGAGCGTAGTCCTTCCCCGGTCGTACCGAACTAGAGAATGCAGCAGTGTGGTTACTTGGTGTAGTTTTGTGATATATTCGATATTATGTAGTAATTCTATAAATAAGAAATATATATAGCAGGATACTGTATGATATGAGTTAGCAACTCTACTTACCACACCTATGGGACGAAAAATATAGAATAACAAATATGACAACGTCTTCTTTTTTCCATTAGCTCGTGACAGTGCACTGGTACACATGGAATAATATTATATAGACTTTTACGTTACAATATATTAATTTATTTTTATTTTGTAGAAAGAAGGGTGGCAAGCGAGCACACAGTTCACCTGGTAAGTGGATGCTGTGGTCCATAGACATCTACATCTATTCTCGATTCAGAATCAAAATACAGACGCGTTGTCACTCCTTAAGACTAAGATGGGATGCCTTGTTACCGTTAAAATGGTCCCCGGTTCTTTACACTCATTATACGAAACACAGTAGCATTATTCTGCTGTTTCACGCTGGTATTCTGTGAGAGCGTGGTCCTTCCCCGGTCGAGCCGACACATTCGGGCCACGGTCATATAAAGCTGCAGCGTGGCTCCACCACGTATTCTATCAGAGGATGAAAAAAGAAATTCGTTAATTCATCTATCAAAAGTCCGAGCCGTGGTAGCTCAGATGGTTAGCGCTCGCTGTAAGTTTCACAGTACGCGAGCAACCCGGGTTCGATCCCCGCCGGCACCAATGAAATTGTTAATTGCAATTTGAAGTGCTGATTTACCACGTGCTCGTCGGTGAAGGAAAACATCGTGAGGAAACCTGCATGTCTGAGAAATCAAAAAAAATATTTCGAAGACATGTGAAGTTCGCCAACACGCTTTGGGGCAGCGCGGCGGACATTTCCTTGCCATAAAATCCTCTCAGAAATGAGACGAGGCCTGTGCCCAGCAGTGGGACGTATATAGGCTGTAACTTTAACTTTTAACTTTTATCAAAAGTCCATTGCTGAACATAGCCCTCCGTACAGATTGCGTCATAGGAAATATTTGACAAAGTTCTCACGCTTGGCTTGGGCTTTTATTTTATTATTTAGAGTTCTTATGAGTATCAGGGAGGTGCTGCTAGGCTGCCACCCATCTCCCGTTTCATTTCCCTCTGTCACCGCATACGATACTCACGGGATGATATGGGTTAGTGGATTCTTTTAAGCCCTCACTACACGGCTATCATGAAATTCGGTGATAAATTTCATTACGCAGCCGCCACATAAATCTGCATTGAAATGTTTGGTCTGACGTAATTTCTTTTAAGTTTCAATTATTTAGTTTACTATTCGAAAATAATTAGACATTGATTTCCCTCCTCTAATACAATTACTGCCTTAATTCCGTCGGACCCTCGAGACGTCCCCGGACACGTTTTTAATTACAATAACATCTGTGCCAATTAAAATTAATCTTTTTATTATTTTTGGCTTTATTACACATTTTAATTAAACATTGTGATGCAATTACGTTTCTTTTTATTGAAGAGGTGGCAAACATGCGGCTCACCTGATTGTAAGTGATCACCGCCGCCTTTTTGAAAGGAGTAGGTCGTAACAGAAAATATCTCTTAAAACTCACGATGGTGGACCAGCAACCATCGATATGTGGATATTTTTCCGAGTTCTGCCGCAGAGTATGATGGTGGGAGTCAGCAGCTGTTCTGTTCTGAGTCTGAATTTATCCGAACAATTCCTCAGAGCACTACTGAGTAGTATCAGAATTATTTATAACAAATAATAATATGTAGATCATCCAATGATATGGTAAATGCAAAATCCGTTTCTTCTATAAAAAGAAAATTGAATACACGCATAGCATACAGAATTACCACATGAATTTGAACTAGGTATATTATAATTTTTGAAGAATGTGCCTTTTACGAATACCGCCGCTTTTTAAGGTTCCGTACCCGAAGGGTAACCAACGGGACCCTAATACTAAGCCTCTCATGATCCGTAGAAGGTAGACAGTTGAAATTTTCACAGAATGGATATTTCTGTTGCCGCTATAACAAGAAGTAATAAAAATAAAAATAAATTAAAAATTAAAGGAACCCCCTACTAGAAACGTGTTTTTTGCATACATAATATTAAATCTTGTACGATGGTACGGAACCCTTCATGCGCGAGTCCGACTCGCACTTGGCCGGTTTTTATTGTTGTTGATTGTAAAGTAAGACAAATGCAAAATTCTTTTGAGAATGATAGATTCTCTAACCAAAATTATTTAGAGCCGTAGTCGCTTGGGGGTCAAAACACTCGCCGTAAATTTAACAGTTTGCGAGCAACCCGGGTTCGATCCCCGCCGGCACATCATAAAATTAGAAAACACTAATTCATCTTTTTTATAGAATGGGGGTGACAAACGAACACACAGTTCACCTGATGGTAAGTGGATGCTGTGGCCCATAGACATCTACATTTATCTTCGATTAAGATTCAAAATGCAGATGCGTTGTCACCTCTGAGGAGTAAGATGGAATGCCTCGTTTCCAGTAAAAGGGTCTCCGGTTCTCTACACTCACCATACGAATCACAGCAGCGTTACGCTGCTATTTTACGCTGTAGTTTGTGAGAGCGTGGTCCTTCCCCGGTCGTGCCGTTCGTGCCGATTCGTGCTACAACCATAATATAGCTGCAGCGTGGCTTTACCGCGCAAAAATCATCTGCGTGTTCCAGGAATAAAATATTTTGGGGAGGCTTCAATCCACATGCACTAAAGCAGCGCAGTGGATTTATTACTACAAAATCTTATTAGGAATCTGTAACGTTTATAAGCTGTAACCATGTTTATGTGAAATCACAGGTGTACTCTCTATTTCCTCATTTTCATAGTCCAAACGACTGGAGATAGATCAGGCGCATGGCCTACGACATTACGTGCTTTCCGAGGCACGGGTGAAACATCGCCAGCTTCCTGACTCTAGACTGCTACTGAGAATTTCTTGGCATCGAACCTGGGACCTCATGATCAGCAATCGTGTTTACTAACACTAGACCAACGAGGTAGTCACGTATGTGTCAGTAGCTTGCGACACCCAGAGGATGAAATAGGCTGATGGATTCTCTTAAGCCGCCATCAAACGGCATTACAAAATAACTTTTTAACGTGGTAGAGCCATGCTGCAGCTATATTAGTAGTATAGTTGTAGCACGAATGGGTCGGCTCGACCGGGGAGGACCACGCTCTCACAGAATACCAGCGTAAAATAGTAGCTTAACGCTGCTGTGTTTCGTATGGTGAGTGTAGAGAACCGGAGACCCTTTTTACTGGAAAAGAGGCATTCCATCTTAGTCCTCACGGGTGACAACGCATCTGCATTTTGATTTGTAATCGAGGATAGATGTAGATGTCTATGGGCCGCAGCAACCGCTTACCATCAGGTGGACTGTGTGCTCGTTTGTCACCCTTATCCTATAAAAAAAAAACTTTGAGAACTCCCTCCACAGTCTGCACGCATACACCCCATGTTTGATATATTTTTAAAATACAATAAATAGCCGAGAGTCCGTCTGATGGTATACGGCTTCTACGTGATAGAGACAAGATGCAGTAGTACTATTCTTGCAGCTGAATGGGTCGGCTCTACGACAGCTCGACCGAAGGACTACGCTCACTCAGAATACCAGCGTGAAATAGCAGCACAATGTTGCCATGTTTCGTATGCTGAGTGACTACAACGGGAGATCCTTTTCCTGATAACGGGGTAGTCCACCTCAGGGGTGTCAATTTTTTTTTAAATCGAGGATAGATGTGGCTATATAAGGGTCACAGTTATAGCATCCATTTACCATTAGTGGGACTAGGAATGGGTGCGCGTTAGTCGTCCTCACTTGTATAAAAATATATTTCTTTAAAACAAATATGATGTTTCACCACACTCCGCTTTAGCAATTAGTGTCACTTTAGGTAATGTAAAGAAAAATAGTTTGCAAATTGGTTTTTCCTCTTAATTTTTAAAAATCTGAAAAAGGTTCAAAAAATAGTTCTGAATACTATCCACTAAACTTATGAAGAATATAAAACGAAAATCCTACCTTACGCGTGTCTCGACACTACTATATTTCTTTTATAAAATGAGACGCCTTGACGTGCAATTTCTCCCTGAATGGCTAAACTAATCTTGATTAGTTTAGCCATTCAGGGAGAAACTGCAGTCAGTATTCCTGACACTATCACGCTAGGAGTGGGCCTATATCATTATATAAGCAGATTTTTTATACTTTAAATAACGTTTAAAAATATAGACAAATTTTGATGTTAGATGAATAATTGTTGTTTATTCTTGGCCGACTTTAAAAAAAGAAAAAGAGAAAGTTAACAATTCAGCTGTATGTTTTTCTTGTAGGTGACGCAATAGCTTCATACTGATTTTGTTGATTCTTTTTTATTGATTAGGTACTTCAGGGTCCTATATTGATTTGTAGGAAAAATTCCACCCTTAAATGTGGCGACACAGGGATAAAGTGTTTTATGTACCTAACAATTAAGACTAAATTGACAAAAGAAAAATTTAACATTTAATAAAAAGTGAAAGTCGACTTCAAAGAACTACCAAAAATAAGGTACATAATTTCATTCTGAAGTCGGTGCAAGACATATAATCTGTCACCCATGAAGTCGGTTCTTACTTAAGTTATTTTTTTATTGAATGCAAAATATTAAATGAAACTAATTTTTACGGATTATATCGCGTTTAATTTTACTTTTTAATTCCCGACGTTTCGGGTGCTTTACAGCACCCATGTTCACGGGGGGGATATAAGATCTATAAAAACCCGCGTAAAAGAACATATAGCTGACTTGAAGCACCGACGTATCGGGAAGTCAACAGTTTGTGAACATGTTCAAGATCGTCCCCGCCATTACCTACATTGGATTTAATAGACCACAAATCCTCGCAAAAGAACACCGATTCCTACCTAGGATGATTCGCGAGGCTATTGAAATTAAAAAACATCCTAATTTCAATAGAGAAGATGGATGGGTGCTGCCATCTGCTTGGGATCCTATAATTAATAAAATTAAATCCAAACCCAAGTATACCACTGCTAGACTTCAAGATACTGTAAGCTCATTCTGCGTAGATCGAACTAAAAATTAATATTAAAAAACTGAAGGTAGCCGGGCTAACTATGACATTGGGACGTCAAACACCTCAGTCCCCCGTGAACATGGGTGCTGTAAAGCACCCGAAACGTCACGAATTAAAAAGTAAAATTAAACGCGATATAATCCGCAAAAATTAGTTTCATTTAAAACATTATGTGAATGCAAAATACATCAAATAATATTAATTCACAAATATGTAGTACAATCGTATAATTTTTAACATCTAAAAGGTTTTATTGTTGGCTGTCAGATGATCTTAACAACTTACTGGTCCTCCAAACTCGTATCCCAACTCCAACGCAACCAGCTGCGCCACTTGGTCGCCTCCGTCCACTTCCACGGTCCATTCGTTGATAAGTCCTTTTGATGTCTCAAAACCGTTGTGCACTCCATGATAACCATGCTCCACTGGCACCCAATTATCGTAAGTTGAAAATGACGTCACAGACTGTATTCTATTATAGATTATAAAAATAATAATTTGCACGAAAGACATTCGCGAAATCTTTAAAAGACTACAATTTTATTATTTTAAAAAGATATTTAATTATTATATCCCAAAATAAGTGAGTGATCAAACTTTTACATAGGTTGAATGTCCGAAAAAAAGTTTTTTCGAATGATTCTTTAGCAGAAGACACGATTGAGCCCGAACGAGCGTCGCGTTTAAATGAAAACAAAGGGAAAATTTCAACCAAGTAAATGCGTTATATTATCGACTCGAACTTTAATTACAAGAATTCTATTATATTTACTTAACAAATATTTTACAAGTATAATTAAAAGTTTTATTATTCACTGTAATGGTAGGCATCAAAATTATAATTTGCGAAAGTTGTTGAGGGAAAAATATTTTTATAAAATTATATCGAGGTCTTTATGCTGCACTATATCTCTGTTAAACGTAGTGGTTAATACTTTGATCTCTAACGAGAAACTACTCTGTTTTAATAAATATCTAATCTTACAATAAACACATAATAATTTGTGTAAATAATATCATCAAGATTCTGTTCCACATTATCAGTAAAATATTTAGTTAATCTCAATCCCAATATGGTCAGAAATTCTATTACACTTTAAATTGATGACGGCTCCGTGACGCAGTGGCTTAGCAATGAGTTGCAGCACCAAGGGCCACGAGTTTGAATCCTGCACGGAACAAGAATTTGTATGGCCTACAAATAATTGTTCCGTGTCTGGATGTTTGTCCTTGTGAAATTTATGTATGTAAACTGCCCCCACGATACAGTAGAAAATCCTAGTGTGGAGGCAACGTTTAAAAAAAAAGAAAAGAAAAAAGAATAAAAGATTTTTTTTAAATGTGTAATATAATTAAAAACAGTGAAATAATAATAAAATGTGTTCATTATATTGAAGTCTAAGCGATTAACCAAAAACAATTTTATTTAAAGTTTGTTAGTGTAAAAGTCCTTTGTACAGACAGACCTTTAATCCCTCTAGTGACAAAGTATTGATTTACGCACTTTCTCCATCGGCAATTTAGGCAATTTTAGCTCTAAGGATTTTATGAAGGATTCAATGTCGGAATAACGTTTTGATAAGCCCTGTTCTTGTTTTCTCAACACTATTGTAATCTCAGAACTAGACTGGATCCAGGTTTAAAGTGTTACTGTGCCTTGTGAGCAGGGGTCTTATTGGAAGGAGGAGTCCGCATGGAGGGGTAAACACGATAACTTTTGAAAATATCAATTGTTTAACTCAATCTATTTTTTAATCTCTTCATCTATCATGTGGGATGCCATAGAATGTAAATGGCAGTTAAATTTTGTTTTGTATAGTTATAATTTTTTTTTAATCCTCTTTTGAATGTTATACACAATAGGTACCGGATTATTGAAAATATCTTCCACATTTTCAAAGGTCAAAGGGCTTTTGTGTGTGTTAACGTTCGTACCTTTATACGTTGAATTTTTAAATATAATCATTGAAGTATAATTTACTACGTATGTACGTAGTGCATAATAGCCCAATGAATATAATATACGATAGTATGAGTATCTACTCCAAATCAATAATTTTCGGCTCATCATTGTATGATGAAACGCTAATTAAGTTTTTATTAAAAGTTGATTTTATAGCCTTTTAAACAATAAAGTCTTTAAAAGTAGTCTATAAAATGGTAAGTCGATAATGAGAGCAGACTCATTGCGCGCACCTCAGATCAGATCATATTTTTATAATCTGAGGCGCCCACACACATTTTTTAATTTATAAATGTAATATGTATTTTATTATCTAGTCTGACTGCCTCGTTGGTCTAATGGTTGTAGTAGTGCGACTGCTGATCATGAGGTCCCGGGTTCGAATCCCGGGCCGGGCCAAAAAAAAGTCAGTTATTGAGTTTATCCATCAAGAAATTCTCAGTAGCTGCCCGGAGTCAGGAAGCTGGCGGTGTCTCACCCCCGTCCCTCGGAAAGCACGTAAAGCCGTTGGTGCTGCGCCTGATCTCTCTCCGGTCGTGTCGGTTTACCGTCCCATCGGACTATGAGAGTGAGGGAATAGAGAGTGCACCTGTGCTTGCGCATACACTTGGCACTATAATCCTGTCCTGCGCCGATGGCTAGTCTTCGTTGAGACTGGCCGCCGTGACTGAAATTCGGTCTGGAGGACTTTATTATTATCTAGTCTACGTAGCTAGTTGACGGGTTCAAATTTCAAATGAAATTAACTTTGTTATTGTGACACAATTCTGGTATCCATCCATCCACCCATTACAGCCTATAAAAGTCCACTGCTGAACATAGGCCTCCTCATAGATTGCCTAATGGGAGATTTTGGGGGGATGAACACAATATATGTATATTGTGTTCATATATTATGTTCTGATATTGGTCAACGGCTTTTATCTAATCTTGACTCATGGCTTAATGCATAAATTGCTTAGTTGTAATAAAATAAATATTGACATTACTGCAGGACGTCTGCACAGGGATGTACTTTGTGACCTTTGTGGACGTGCAATGGGTGACACTGTTCTCAGCTACCAAAGGTTAAAGCTTGATATTTAGAAATGTCATTAGACATCTGACTTGTCTATTTGTTTTCATCAAAATCTGTAATTTCCTCATAGAGTCAACTCATTTATTACCATAGTTTCGCCCACACTGCCAGAATATTACATTCTGAGTTCTGACGTCATCAATAGTGTGGGGTTAGCCTGTAAACTCGACAGCTTAAATGCTATCATTAAAATCACTCGTGGGAGGCATAATATACTTTGTGGTATGTATTCAACAATTAGACAGTTGACATCACCAATAATAAGTAATCACTATATATAATTCGAGTTTGTTACTTTTAATAGAGTTTTAAAACTTGGTCCATATTATTCTATTTTAAATTAAATTATATTTTCAACCAACTTCAAAAAGGAGGAGGTTTACAATTCGTCGGAATCTTTTTTTTATGTATGTACACCGATTACTCGAAGACGCCTGAATTGATTTGGAAAATTCTTTTTTTGTTTCAAAGAATATAACTTCCCAGGTGGTCCCATTTAAATTTTATCGAAATCGGTAGAGCGATTTAAAAAAAATCAACAATAAATTATATTTATATTGAAGTCGGTTGCACAAAATTTTTAATTTTACCAACCGACCTATTTTTATTTTTAAAAACATACAAATAAGATGATTATCTATACATATGAATAAAATTGAGCCATTACCTTTGATTGAGTTGAGAGGGTCCTTTGTATCCCATTAAGACATGAATAACCATTTATTCCGTCTGTCTGTCTGTCTGTCCGGGCTTATCTTTGGAATGGCTAAACTGATTGTGATAAAATTTCACGAACAAATAGAAAGCAATGCAAGGAGTTGATCTAGACTATATTTTATTTAAAAACTTGGATTTATTTTGTAAAATCGAAAATATTCACATTAATAGATCCAAGCCAGGCGAAACAGGGTGGGTTACTAGTTTGTCTATAAAAACTATGACAACGTTACACTATATTCTAATTCAATTTCTATACAACTGTGTGTTTCGACAACTCTTAATGACATTTGCAGTCAAATTTCAAACTACTTATTTTAGTACCTTCGCATATTTTGCGAGGGGCCTCATTAATTAAATAGACTCTAGTTTAAACCTGAGTCTACTTAATTATTAACTCCTTTTTATAATAAAGCGGTGTTAGTATATTTTTGTTAAAGATATAAAAGTTTTTTCTTTTAGTTTTTAGTTTTTGTAACATCATTTTATGGTCCGACCAAACCCTAATTACAATTAATTATATAAATTATACAAAGTCGCGCTCTTAAAATTTCATAGTACACGGACAAACCGAGTTTGATCTTCGCCAACATCGAAGTATTGAATCAACATATATATATATACCTGAGTATATTTGTCGTCCAAGTTGTATGTATATTATAATTGTATCGTGTGGTCACAGCGCAAGATAACCCATCAAACCCATCAACAGATTTCGTCCCTTGGGTGTCGTAAGAGACTTCCGTTTTTACAAAAAAGAGACCTAAGACCGTTTCATAAAAAAAGAAATAGCGATTCATCTAAAAAATCGTGTGGTTCGCGAAGCAGAATAGCATGTGGATTCGTGAAAGATTAAATTTGTTGGAATTAAACAGCCGCGGTAGCTCAGATGGTTAGCGCTCGCTGTTAATTTCACAGTACGCGAGCAGCCCGGGTTCGATCTCCGCCGCCACCAATGAAATTGTTAATTGCAATTTTAAGTGCTGATTTTCCACGTGCTCGGCGGTGAAGGAAAACATCGTGAGGAAACCTGCATGTCTGAGAAAATATATTTCGAAGACATGTGAAGTTCGCCAACACGCTCTGGGGCAGCGCGGCCGACACTTCCTTGCCCTAAAACCCTCTCAGAAATGAGAGGAGGCCTGTGCCCAGCAGTGGGACGTATTTAGCCTGTAACTTTAATGAGCCACGCTCATTGCAGTGAGCGCTGTTCTTTACTCTTGCTTCGTCCATCCATTCCATCCATCTACCTATTACAGCCTATAAAAGTCAATTGCTAAACAAAGGGCTCTCCCAGGTCTATGTTCTGCGGTGGACTTGATTGATGATTTTGCCATAATTGGCATGCTTGGCAGGCGAGTTGCCAACCGTAGTTTTTTATTATTTTGAATTGTTATCAGGAAGATGCTGCTGCCCATCTCCTGTTTCAGTTTGCTTCTATCGCCTCTTACGACATCCACGGGAGGATATTTGGAGCAGTGGACATTCTTACACCGCCACTACACGGTTAATCCATCCATCCATTATTCCCTATCAAAACCACTGCTGTAAAAAGCATCCCCATAAATTACCTCACAAGGGAGATATTTGCTATAGTTGCCACGCTTGGCAGTCGGGTTGGCAACCGTAGTTTTTTATTTTCTAGTTGTTATTAGGAAGACACTGTTGCCCATCTCCTGATTTGTTTCCTTGTCGGCTCTTCCGATACACACGGGACGATATGGGGTAGTGGATATTCTTACAAGCTAAATGGTTAAATACTGTTTAAAAAGCCCGACTGCGTAAAAAATTACTATTATATATGAAATTTATCACAGCTTTATTATAAGTTATGAAAATTTAAGTGAGAATAGTTGCTAACCAACTTTAAAATATCGTTATAGATCCTAAATGGTCTTTCAAAATGTATAACCGGCCAAGTGCGAGTCGAACTCGTGCATGAAGGGTTCCGTACCATCGTAATACACGTTTCTAGTAGGTGAGCCCCTTTTAAATTTAAATTTATTTTAATTTTTATTATTAGTTGTTATAGCGGCAACAGAAATACACATTCTGTGAAAATTTTAACTGTATACATATTACGGATCATGAGACACAGCCCGCTGACAGACAAACGGACGGACGGACGGGCAGCGGAGGCTTAGTAATAGGGTCCCGTTGGTTACCCTTTGGGTACGGAACCCTAAAAATGATTACAGAGACTTAACCTTCATTAATTTTGACACTCACAAGATTAAGACAAATGGATTGACGTAAGAATCATCAAAATCGGCCCACGCGTTTGGTCTCTAGAGCGCCACAAAGGAACAAACATACATACATATGTATATAGGTTTATAAACGCATTACCCTCCTTTGCGTCGCGCAGTCGCGTAAAAAGCTTATGAAAGGTAGTTAAATAAGATAAATAAATTACTCGTTGTTGACTAAGTTCTTGTAGTTGGTTGCATTATCGTATAGTGGCGGTGTAAGAATATCCACTACTCCATATCATCCCATGGATGTCGTGAGGCGACAGAGGGAAACGAATCAGGAGATGGGCAGCAGCGTCTTCCTAATAGGGCAGATATTTTAAGTCGATTAAGAGATTCTTCAGGCAGCTATACATATAGACGTTAAAACCATACTGAAGTGTGAGTAACTTTCCAAGAGCAAATCTTATTTTTTTTTTATATAATAGGGTGACAAACGAGCACACAGTCCACCTGATGGTAAGTGGATGATGTGGCCCATAGACATCTACATTTATCCGCAATTAAGAATCAAAAAGCAGATGCGTTGTCACCCTTGAGGACTAAGATGGAATGCCTCTTTTCCAGTAAAAAGGGTCTCCGGTACTCTACACTCACCATACGAAACACAGCAGCATGAAGCTGCTATTTTACGCTGGTATTCTGTGAGAGCGTGGTCCTACCCTACGAGCCGACCCATTCGTGCTACAACCATAATATAGCTGCAGCGTGGCTCTACCACGTATAAATTCGATATTATCCTGTAGATATCGCCGACGTCAATCAGAGTGAGACTAGAATGCCTGTCCAGCATCTTAAAAACGGCAAGATGTTCCTTAATTATTTTTCACTATGAAAATTGCAACCCTTGTAAATTACTGTAACTTTAGCACCGTTTAGGTAGTAGATTCGTGGTGAGTACGGTGCACATAGCAACACCGTATATGCATTCACTATTACTTATTACTATCACTACAACCAATTGCGACTTTGAACTTCCTCTTACAGCCAGCAGTTAAATATTACATCTCTATTCCGTAAGTCGAAAGGAATATCGGGCGAAAAGATTTGTCGCAGTTTCCTGAACGCAGCCCAGTCGAGTGGAATCCATCGGTTGGCCTCTTGGTCGAAGTTGGACTTACCTAGTTCGGACATTTTACTACACGATTTTTTTAGTTACACATTTTTGTCAGCAACTCTGAGCGTAGTGTTCTCAACAGTTGGCGGCATAGATGTAACCCATGTCATGCATGTCCTTAAGTTAGATAAGATTTTTGTCTTATCAACGATATAGGTTCGCTTAGTGTTATTATTTACTGCTGCCCGGCTAGCATGGGCGGGGGACAAAAATTTTATCCCCCGATTATATCCACTGACAAGAGATAAAATTACTTTGTTATGTCAAACGAGGAGAAGTATATCCCATTTTGACATAACGAGTAGACATATATCCCCGTCCGTAGCATGGAGCCAAATGAAAGATAAAAATTATGCTTTTTGACATTTGAAAGGACAATTTATCCTAGTTCATTGGACGTGGGTTGAAGTTTATATTCATACAAAAAAATATATCTAAGTCTAAGTCTATCTCCCATTTTATCTACTGTGGATATTATATCCACCGGTGTACCCATGCTCTAAGGGTGGATAAAACTAAGCGAGTGGATAAACATTTTCTCCTTTCCCCGGGGATAAAATAGTCTCTTGCCCATGCTAGCCCTGCTGCTTACTTTGTTATAGTCATAAAAGAAGCTACTTTGTTTTATTGACTTTAATAATGTTGTATTATGGTTGCAATTTTTTTTTATTAAAATTTCTTAAGACTCGTTGAGCGATTTTTGGATGAGTATAATCTTAAGTTTGCGTCACCAACATACTGTAATAGCCTTGGTAATAGTAGTATATCTGTAGTTACAAATACTATGTATAAATAACATAAATGTATAGGGTCGAGAATTGTTTTTAAAGTTTAATTACATTTAATTTTGTTCAATAACTTGTTGCCATCGTGTAGGTTTTTTTTTATAGGATAGTGTGACAAACGAGCACACAGTCCACCTGATGGTAAGTGGTTACTGTGACCCATAGACATCTACATCTATTTTCAATAAAGAATCAAAATGCAGATGCGTTGTCACCCGTGAGGGCTAAGATGGAATGCCTCTTTTCCAGTAAAAAGAGTCTCCGGTTCTCTACACTCACCATACGAAACACAGTAGTGTTAAGCTGCTATTTTACGCTGGTATTCTGTGAGAGCGTGGTCCTTCCCCGGTCGGGCCGACCCATTCGTGCTACAACTATGCTACTAATATAGCTGCAGCATGGCTCTACCACGTATGAACAGTGACATAGTCCCGTTGCTGTAGAAATCTTGGGATTTTTGATCAAACAAATGCGACAAGTAGCTTTGACAGTCCTCTCTTGATGTTAATCTAACACTACCCAAAGAATTCTGAAGAGACCGAAACAGGTAAAAATCTGAGGGTCCAAGGTCAGGACAATATGGTGGATGTATTAACATTTCCCAATCAAGCTCTGTCAATTTTTGCTGAGTGGCCAAAGATGTGTGGTCTGGCGTTACCATGATGAAAGACCACTCCTTTTCTGTTGATCAATTCCGGCCGTTTTTTCTCAATTTCTTGCTTGAGTCTCATTAGTTGTTAGCAGTAAAGATCCGAATCGATAGTTTTAACCGGCGGTAAAATCTCATAATAAACGATGCCCTTCCAATCCCTCCATACACACAGCATCACCTTATTGCGTGTTAATCCGGGTTTCGCTACAGTCTGTGGAGCATGACTACCCTTTGACCATGATCTTTTTTGCACGTTCTTGTCGTAGGTGATCCACTTTTCATCACCAGTGATCAATTTTTTCAAAAATGGTTCGGTTTCAATACGTTTCAGTCGCAAATGAGTACACGATTCATTAGGTTTCTTTCAGTGAGCTCGTGTGGTACCGAAATATTGAGCTTTTTTGTATAGCCAGACTTTTTCAAATGAGTCAAAACTGTTTTGTGATCAATCTTCAATTACTCGGCTATGTCGTAACTACTAATATGCCGATCTTGCTCCATTTTTTCAAAAATGGCATCGAATTTATCCGTATGAGGGAAAACAGAGCGAGCTGCATCTTTCACATCAAAATTCCCGGACTGAAAACTTGAACCAACTTTGTGCTACTCTTACTGACACTGCATTAAGTCCGATAAACGTCACAAATTTTTTTCGCGGCTTTTATCGCATTTTACCCTTTTTTATAATAAAACTTCAGAATGAATCGAATTTCTTCGTTTCGTTAGATTCACTCATTTTGGCGGACAGAAAAACAATTGAAAAATAGCGGGAAAGTGTTTTTTACTTTTTATTTTTCTTTTTCTTAATGTCCGATATATATTGATATAAAAATCAGCCAGATACAAACAGTAGAACTAAAGACATTTTTCTTCAATTTTATACAAACAAAATACGAAGAAACTTTTTCCCCGACCTATTATATTAATTATTATGTTAATTAATTTATTAATATTTTATTCTGGACTTGTGCAGCCCATCATATGTTTTCATTAAATAATCCATTTAAAAATTTGTATAATTGTTGCTCGGAGTGCCGATAGCTATGAAAACCAGAATAATGTTAATCTTTTTTATTTATACTGCCTCTTTTTTATTTATTTCTTTATTAAAACGAAATTTGTAAATACAATCATCGAATTGACTGTCGGATGCGGAAGACATTATTAGCAGACAACGTGTGGTCATAGAAATTTAAATATATAGATACGTGCGATCTTTTAGCCTTATCTTGCAGCTCGATGGTCGTGGAGCTCTTCTGATTCATTTTTAGAACATTTCTAAAGTCCAGTGTTCGAGAATGCCGGAACTTCCAATGTATAGCAGATACAGTCAGAATAAATTGGTATAAATAAGTAAGATCGTAGTAATGTAAACATTGCACAATCAGCAGTGTGTTAGTGGGGCGATGCGAGCAAGAGCGACCGTGAGCCGCGCGCTCAATGTAAACAAATCGCTTATATCCATGGATTATCTAGTGTGGCACCATATTTTATGTGATGTTGAGACTGATAGAGAAAATAATTTTTAACTTTAACTTTTAAACAAGTCGTTACCAAAAGCATCATGTAGCACGTTAATTATAAAATATTAAAGCGTTTTACACACACGTATATGTTTCCACAAACACACACACACACACACACACACACACACACACACAACATATATATATATATATTTTATATTACCCTTTTTGCTCGTACTCTTAAGTGATGATTTTTCAGTAATAAATGAAAGATCTTGTAATAATTGTAATAATACGGCTCCGTGGCGCAGAGGCTTAGCAATGAGTTGCGGCGCTGAGGGCTGCGGGTTCGAATCCCTTGTGAAATTTATGTATGTAAACAGCCCCCACGATACAGGAGAACATCTTAGTGTGGAGGTAAAGTTTTTTAATTAAAAAAAAGAAAATAATAAAGATAAAAAGAAAAGAAATAAAAAAGAAATAAGGGAATTCAAATTTTCGAGGTCCACAGAGTTCGGTTCTACTGTTTCAAAAGGATGTATGCTGGTGTGCGTTCGTGCGTTAGTAAATTTTTTTGTTTTGCACATCTCGACAAGACACATAGTTTTAAAATCCATTTCATTCGACGCTTCTTAATTGCACATTTAGTTTGTCAGGTTAACTGAAATGCCGCTCTACATTTCGCTTACAGGTATGAGGCTGCCGCTCGAGAAACTTTCATTCCCATCGGTTGTTGATTCTTCGAGCTATTTCGTCAGCCCATTGCATCTCATGGTCAGAGGGTTATGAATTGGGAAGGAGTAAGTCCGCTGCGCTGCTCCAGTGTGTCTGTGTGTGGCGGACTTTAATTTTAATTTTTAAAAACATTCACACGCAGTGTTTGAAATTGTGTCATCAAGACCGAAAATTTATGTCGTGATGATAGCTTACACTAGAAATTAACTTTTGTTTGAATGATTCGAACTTTTTAAAAATTGTCATTTAAAAAAAATGTTTGTACCTTTAGATGAAAACATTACTTGCACGAATATTAATATTCAATCGAAGTAAGTCAGCTATAGAAACAACGCTTCATATTTGTGATCGGTAAGTACGTGTGTTTGACAAAATATTCGCTATATGATATTGGACGTACTCCAAAATACCACAAGTACACCGTTCACCCTTTGAATCGATATCGAAAACCGTCGAGCGGGCGGGAAGTAATGTTATTCATGTTGTTTTTAAATAAGAGCTCCTTATCTAGAGGGTTTAATTTGTAAATGTTGGTACTTTGGTTATTTATTTGTTGTAAAATTGAAAGGTGTAAAAGATGAATTTCAAAAAAGAATCTCAAAATATAAAGATAGCATTGTTTGGGACAGAGTAAGTGCTTTCTACTTAAAAAAAATACTAGCAATGCTATTAACATTACTAATATTCCCTTTAACCACTCCTGGTAGGCTTAAAATGCTTGTGATAGGAGTTGTTCACGACAGTAGTCGAATGGCGGATTCGAACGATATTTTGAGTTCGCAGTCCCACCCTGCCATTAGGTTACTGTCACTTAAATCACAGAGTAAGGAGTAAGGACCTGAAACTTTACATGTGGTTGAAATTTGATCATTTATGTATTGCTTGTACTATCCCTATCATATTACTCACACCACCTAGGGCTCGTCCATTAATCACGTGGACCTCGAAACGGGGGAGGGGTTCGGAAAAAATCACGAAACATCACAAGGGGGAGGGGAGGTGTAGTGAGATATCACGTGTATTTATTTTTTCGTTAAACGCGCCAATTCTAAACAGAAAAGCGCCGTGTGATCGTTGGAATAGTTGCCGTTGCCAGGCAACGATTCCCCCGCCCGACACTTCCTCCTTACCCGATTTTGTAGTCGTCCAGTGGCCTATACAGGGTTATTTTGCAATATCAAGTTTCATAGGCAAATGGTGAAGAAAAATTTATTAAAAAAATCTCAAACATTCTGTCTTTTTATTTTTTAAATTCAAATACCGCGCAGGTAATGCGTTGTTTTAACTGATTGTCATTCATAAATAGCTAACGCCTACTATTTTACTACGCACGCACACATTCGTAAGGATCAATAGGTCGGCAAAAGCTTTGTGAATTGAATCGCACACAGAGGAGCGCGCATACACGTGGTTGTTGCCCATAAATCACATTCAATTTGGGATAATTTCAAATAAAAGTAGAAGGCTTATTTACTCGTGACGATTTTTAAAAACTGTAATAATGGTATATCATTAATCATTAAGTTTAAAATTTGGCTACTCTTTGAAAAATGATGACGCCGAAATATAGATCACTGGACGACAACAAAATCGGGTAAGGAGGAAGTGTCGGGCGGGGGAATCGTTGCCTGGCAACGGCGAGTTGAGAAAATTTCACTGATTTTTAGTTGAGAATTGGCGCGTTTAACGAAAAATTTAATTACCAATTTATATAAAATTAGTCGTGATTAGGCCATCTAGCATCTATTTTACGTACCACCTTGCGAGTCAATTTATTTTTATCCGATAAAATTACTTTAACTATAGAATGAAGTAAATAGCGCTATTACAATGCAATTTTACTCACAATTTTCTGAAGGTTTCACTACTACCACGTGTGAACTGCACTCATGTTTTTTTTTAACCAATTAAATGTTTAGGAGTGAAACTTTCAGGCTTATGATGAAGAAGAAATAATATTAAAAATTTGGTTTACCCGCGTCTGTGAGTTTGCTTAAAACATTTGTTTTATTTATACGTGGAAGAGCAACGCTACGGCTATAATATGGTTTCATGCTCTCACAGAATACCAGCGTAAAATAGTAGCTTAATGCTGTTACCTATGGTGTGTGTAGAGTACATGAGACCTTTTTTTTACTGGTAACGAGGCAATTTATCTTAGTCATTAAGCAACGAAAGACAACGCATCTACATTTTGATTGTTAACCGAGGCTAGATATAAGAGTCTATCGGCCACACGTTTATACACGTTTAAATTTTACTGTATTATCAAATTTTTGTCAATCGATTACGGAAACTGGACTTGTCTTTTATATCTTACATCTTGTTGTACAATTTTCATTGCTTTAAAAAATAATCAATGCCTTATTTTTACAGTAATGTTTTCTTTAATACTACATGTGTATAAACGTTTCACACCAAACATTCAAATCAATCAAAAAATTTGTAAGTGCGAGTATATGAAACTTATAATGCGAATGCATCGTATTAAATTATACATATATATTACAAAACAATCGAACATGCATAATTTCGGTCAGTAGATAGTACTATCAAAATGACGTTGGTTCTAAAACTGCATTATATTGTTTCAGTAAATTGAGATTTTGATATATTTAGGTAAATTTGACCGCAGCAAAAACACAAATGTGAAAAGGGGACAAGTTCGGTATTACAGGATCTAATAGGAATGTACAATATTCTTGGCACTGCGTTAGATCTTGGCACCTGTTCAGATCCCTACTCTTTAATCGAAACGTCGACAATCCGGAACATTGTTTGTACTGAACTTGGCCCCTTATTGGACCAAGTTCGATCCGTAAGTTTTTTTTGCATATTCACCGATTTCTCGGAAACTGCTAAACCAAATTAAATTATAATTTTTTTATCAATACTTCGGGGCTAGTTCCACTTAAATGTAAAGAAAAAATCCATTCCAAGGGTGGCAAATAGGGAATAAAATGAGGCAAATTAATTAAACTTTTAATTAAAAGGTACTTCAAAAAGTTAAAAAAAAATCATATAAGTTATTATTCGATACACTATGTCTTAGTACCGATTTTTTTTTATAGGATAAGGGTAACAAGCGAGCACATAGTTCACCTGATGGTAAGTGGTTGCTGTGGCCCATAGACATCTACATTTATCTTCGTTTGCGAATTTAAATATAGATGCGTTGTCAGCCGTGAGGACTAAGATGGAATACCTCTTTTCCAGTAAAAAGGGTCTCCGGTTCTCTACACTCACCATACGAAACACAGCAGCAGTAAGCTGCTATTTTACGCTGGTATTCTGTGAGAGCGTGGTCCTTCTCCGATCGAGCCGACCCATTCGTGCTACAACTATACAATTAATATAGCTGCAGCATGGCTCTACCACGTATGAAAGTTATATCACATTTATGTTTTGGTGGGTTGTCATGTGTTTGGATGGTTGTTTTAAAGAAGCTCCTTTTATTAATATAAATGAATATAATGATCTTCAACGATTTTCCTTGTGCTTACGTTTCACTGTCTTCTATTTTTAATTTAAGCTGCATCAATAACTTGGTTTTATTAACTATGTAATTTATCCATACCAAATATCGAATATTGTAGTTTTCACATTTTTTTGATTTTATGTATGACTAATATCTACGACACAGCGCCGCGGATTACTAAGCTGAAGTGGCAATGGGCTGTCCATATAGCTCAAAGAACCGACAACCGATGGGGAAGAAAGGTTCTCGAGTGGCGGCCTCGTACCATTAGTGAAGTAGTAGCCCCCCACCCCCACCAGATGAAGTGACGACCTGGTAAGATATGCAGGAAGTCGATGGATGCAAGTGGCTCAGGACCGTGCTTTGTGTCATTCATTTGGGGAGGCCTATGTTGAGCAGTGGATTTGTGAAGGGCTGTAATGATATGTATGAATATCTACGACTAACACCTAAAAGTGGCCTAAGTTTTTGATACGTTAGTCAGTGAATCAGTGAATAAGTAAGAGATATAACAGTTCGTACGTTGATAGATATTACAGTATTGGGTCTTTGAGACCCTAATAACTCAAGGACTGTAATAGGTTTAATCATAAATTTTAGATACTCGAAGGGATGCTTGTTAAACATGCAAATTTACAAGTGTATACGTCTAAATGTTTTTGATTTATAGTCGGTTCAAAAGTGGTTTGTGTGCATATTTATACTACCAGTGCGTCGCCTCTACTTTTTCGAACTTGGTTGACACGATGATATAAATTTTAGTCAAAGTTATCTTATCATAAATTTGGGAATCATTGATATCTTTCTAATATTTCTCCATATGTATAATATTACCAAAGGATGTTGGTGCCTGACACACAAATAATTACTGTATCATTATCTTATTAAGTATTGTCTTTGTTCTTACGGCTCTACCAAGCTTAGAGTATTTGTCGTAATCGCTATGCTATTTTTTAATAAAAGGTTGGGAATTAAGCTAATTCTTTAAAGAGGTACAAGTGAACTACTCGTAATATCAGAAATATTTCGTAGCCATCTGTCACCCTAAACAGCTATTTCAAAAATTGCATGCTACGATTAGCCTTAACTACCTTCATCTTTTAATTATTTTGTTTTCCCCGATCTACGCAAAATGAACTTAAATTACCCAGTTAGAAAAAAAAATCATCGATTAAGCGATGATTTTTTTGCGTGGATTATGGACTATTATATTAAATCTGCCAAATTAAATTAAGGAAATAATATCGCGTTCTTTTAGTGAGATGGTCACCACACATAGTTCACGCACGATCGTCCCTGGATACAGTAAAGTAAACTCCATCAGCGGCACGCACTAAAGTCTATTTTAAGATCAGCTCTAGGCACAGACAGCGGCTTTCAAAGTTATTGATGAGGCAAAATAAATGGAATATGAAAACCCAACGAAGGAAATTTTGTAACTGTATAACACTTTGCAATAAATAAATTAAAATATTTTAGAAAAAATGCCTAAAATTTTTATTTTATTCCTTGATTACCAATTAAAGTTGTACGCCAAAATAAGCACTTTCACAGACGTGCAGTGCGTCGACAACACCAAGGACCAATGTCGTCGATAGACGCTGGGGACATGTTGGCAACTGTAGTGGATAAATCAGCGTTAGGCGTTAATTCTAATTAAAGTATAGTATGAAAATGAATTTTCTGGAAGAAATTATTGCTTCTAATTTGTCGATGCAAACGAAAAAGATAGAAGTCGATAATTGTAAGTTGGTGAGATATTGTTGATGGCAGCTTTCTTAGCTATTGATCGATAGCTGCTGTTATCCATGCCATTGATGAAATGCGGTTCATCTGTAGGCACTGTTGTAAAATAAAAGAATAAAGCAACTATATACGTCCTAATAGGAATCTACTTTGTTTACATGGATTCTAAAAGTAACGTAAAACGTAGACTCAATTTATAAAAAACTTAAAATGAAATGATAATATACTCGTAATATCTACGTATTTTTAATTCTACAAAACGATTCAAAATTTAAAAACAATACATATTTTTTACGAACAAGTTATCATAATAGTTTCAATGAGACATGGAATAATTAATAGGGACAGTCTTTATGTCTTTATCAGTTTGTTTAGTATTTGGATCACAATTTACAAACGGGAGTAAATCAACCCATCTTCATTAATTTATGAAGAGTATTCTTTGTTACTTATAAATGTGTGAGTACAATGCTATATAGGTCGCATTACATCAGGTTTACTTCATTGGTTCAGTGTTCTAGAAATGAAAAAAGAAATATTATTATTGAATTTGTAATAATTGCATTTATTTCTTTAACTGTTTAAGAGGATTGTGCTGAAACGCGGCGCTAGTAGGTATTTTCAAAAATGTTCATACCGCACGCTCTTTATCGCCGTATCGTTCAATAGAGAGAGTGGCAAATCTTGGAAATAATTGCCTACATTTCCCTTTTGAACTATTGTTTCGGGCGATAACGTTTTCACCCCCCTGAACCTTTACGAAATGTGACAATTTTGGTCTCATTAGATTCAGTACACCTTAATCTAGGTCTGTGCGTATTTGTTTTTTTAGTAATTAAGTTTAGTTTAATTAAAAAATACAAACGCTCGTAGGTCAAAAATATAGATATTTAGATGCTAAGAACTTATAACCTGATTTTTCATTATATCTAAAACATTTCCAAAAATTATGAAAATTAGATTACGTTTACAGGGGGGAAAACGTTATCGCTTTTTGTATGACAATTTAAAAAGTTAAAGTTGAAGTTACAGCCTATATACGTCCCACTGCTGGGCACAGACCTCCTCTCATTTCTGAGATGGTTTTAGGGCAAGGAAATGTCCGCCGCGCTGCCCCAATGCGTGATGGCGAACTTCACATGTCTTCGAAATATATTTTTTTCTTATTTCTCAGACATGCAGGTTTCCTTACTATGTTTTCCTTCACCACCGAGCACGAGGTAAATCAGCACTTAAAATTGCAATTAATAATTTCATTGGTGCAGGCGGGGATCAAACCCGGGTTGCTCGCTTACTGTGAAACTTACAGCGAGCGCTAACCATCTGAGCTACCACGGCACAGTATGACAATTTACAGCTTAACAATCCTCTTAAGTATTGGTGTCAATTTTAATCTTTTGAAATATGAATGGTATATTACTATCTCTTTAAAAAGTGATGGCGTATTTCTGTCTAATATCGATCATTTTGACAGCCGAAATATAGTGATTGTGAAAATTACAAAAATCTAGGCAAATGCCTCGTTCAATATTCGAAAACCTACCTAAACCTTCATTGTTCGTTTTACTCCATACGAGTCCCAATGGATATTTTGTATCGAATTTCTGTTAATAAGCACATTCAACAAAAAATACAAAATGTAATTAGAAAACCCTAGGACACATGAATTTATTGTTTTATGTATGCATATCACTAGGGGTTAGATAAATTCAATTAACAAACCTAAATTATAAAAATCGCTTCCTTAAATGTTAATCTTTGAATATAGAACTTAAATAAATATAAACTTCGGTCCCAAGCCCCAGAAAAATTGTATTCTGATTAAATGGCTTATTGAAATACACATATTATTATTGTTTATATACAAATGAAACAAAAGTAAGAAATAGTAAACAACGTGATAATGTTAAATCTTTTCTTTGATCTATTTAATTTTTGATTAAAAATCTGCCAATTAATAATTTGCATAATATTTTCAAATTTTAACAATAAAAGTAGATTAAAAATAAAATAACGTTCACAGATTACTAAAATTTGCAATGAAACCCTGACCTGAAATGGCTCTCTTCGAAGTTTTTTTTTAATTAAAGACACCTATAAATAAAAGTTTGAATAGCTCTGTCTAAACGCATCGCATCCGTGCGGGCGCACAGTCGCAGTCGCGATGCGCGCGCCGTTCGACCCCGCGGTCTGCGCCGCTATACTACTACTTCCCCTTGTTCTCCTAGTACATTGTCACCAAGATGATAGAGGATACCACGCAGAGAATGGGTATCATGCGGAGGATGGCTACAGCCATGAAGATGCTATTGACGTGTGAGTGATGGGATTTCAGTGAACTTCGGTGTATATACAAATAATTTTTCATTTTGATCCTAGTAATCATTCGATACAAAGATGAGGATAAACTTGAAGAGTACTTAAATGTTCATCATGCTAAGAGTATGCGGTGATGAGCAAAATCCCAAAATAAAATTCTTAACGTAATATCCATCCATCATAATGTCTTCTTTGACATGTTAGTTTGCGGAAGCGATGCTCGTTAATCTGGTACGAATGTAATGAATAGATAGATATTCTTGTTTAAGAATTTTCAAGCAGTTTCAGTATGCGTTTGCAAATTTAAAATTTAAAATGTTAAAAATAATCAAATGTTACTAAACATAAAGATATCGTTCGATAAGCTTATTTTATTGAAAAATCTAATAAGTGTTTTAATTTTTATATTAGTGTGTACTAAATGGTACACAATTCATGTAGAATCTAGCAATATAATCAAAATTTAATAACTAAATAGCAGTATGTTTGGTAATTGTATTTTACCGAATAAGTATATTTTAACGAACTTCAAAAAAAAAAAGGTGTCACTCAATTCGACTGTATATTTTTTAAGTGTAGCCTCAGAACTTTTTCTAGGTGAACCGATTTTGATGATTCTTTTTTTACTTGAAAGCTGGTGCTTCTCATGTGGTTTCATATAAATTTGATCAAGATTTGCCCAGTATTTTTTGATTTAACCAGTATCTTTAATAATGCGTATTTAATTGACTTCGCGTACATTGATGATGTTCTCATTTTATTTATAGATATATTGAAGTCGGTTGTACAAAATTTTAATTTTTACCACTTGTGTTACATGCACATATTTGCAATTTGCGATTATCTAGCTATTAGTAAATTATCCAGAAAGGTGTTTATGAATGACAGATATGATTATTAGTATGATGTTGTATTTAATGATCAGAATTGTAAAAACCATAGAGGGCCGGTATGCCCGTGCCCACACGAGAATATTCTGGCGCCCATCGTAAGATGTTGGGTTACGAACCCAAGATTTTGGGTTGCCAACTAAAAAAATAATTTTACAAAAAAAATAACACCTTGAATAACCTACAGCCGAGAAAACAGTTAACATATTAATTCCACTTTGTTAATTTTAAAATCTCACATGTCATTAAATACTGAGGCGTCCCCCTCCCTCCATCTTTTATTGAAATATTTACACATTGATAAATAAATTTCTATGACGAACATTTAATGTTTTTCGTTCTATTTAATAATCTAATATAGTAATAGTTTTTTTACGTGGTAGAGCCATGCTGCAGCAGCTATATTAATAGTATAGTTGTAGCACGAATGGGTCGACTCGACCGGGGAAGGACCACGCTCTCACAGAATACCAGCGTAAAATAGCAGCTTAATGCTGCTGTGTTTCGTATGGTGAGTGTAGAGAACCGGAGACCCTTTTTACTGGAAAAGAGGCATTCCATCATAGTCCTCACGGCTGACAACGCATCTGCATTTTAATTCGCAAACGAAGGTAGATGTAGATGTCTATGGGCCACAGCAACCACTTACCATCAGGTGGGCTGTGTGCTCGTTTGTCACCCTTATTCTAATAAAAAAAAGCATTTTAAAAATTTAGTTAAATACAAAGAAAAAGGCAAAAGGCTACCGTACATAATAGTGCATACATCGTCACACTAAGAAGGCTGGCTTTCGCACAATTTAATAGATATACAGATATATACATATACCTTCATTCCTTTATATATTCATACCTTTGTGATGATTTGGTGATTGGATTGACCAATATGCTGCAGAATTTTTTGGCTATTTCAATATAAAGCTAACCAAATGCCTACCAAAGGGAATCGAGAGACTTTTCAGTTTGACCTAGTCTCTATTATCAGTAACTTTACGTTACCACCAATAAGTAGCAAATGAACGAACATGAGCTTACTCCTTTTTTAAAGGCCGGAAACGCACTTGCAATTCCTCTGTTTGATGTCCCCTGTGGATTTCCCATTTGTTAAGGGCGGGAATCGACATAACCATCACGTAAGACAGCTCGTTTGTCACTCTTCTATAAAAAAAACATGGTTCTCTACGGGATGCACCTTCACTATGAAAATGCGCTAGTCAATTGTGCGCTCTAAACGAGCGACTTTCTGTCAGGCAAACCCATCAAAGTACTGATACACTCAAATTCGTACAATGGGATTCTGCAACTCTAGGGGGAATCGTTTGCCGGTGAGAATCACTCCGGAACTGCATTATGTTCTTTTCATTATGATTACATTTTATTTTTAACTTAAAATTAAATGTTAACATATGAAATATATAATATATATACGTGGTAGAGCCATGCTGCAGCTATATTAGTAGTATAGTTGTAGTACGAATGGGGCGGCTCGACCGGGGAAGGACCACGCTATCACAGAATACCAGCGTAAAATAGCAGCTTAACACTGCTGTGTTTCGTATGGTCAGTGTAGAGAACCGGAGACCCTTTTTACTGGAAAAGAGGCATTCCATCTTAGTCCTCACGGGAGACAACGCATCTGCATTTTGATTCTTTATTGAGGATAGATATCTACATGTCTATGGGTCACAGCAACCACTTATCATCAGGTGGACTGTGTGCTCGTTTGTCACCCTATTTTTTTTAATGAAGCCTACAGACGCGCCGTAGATATTGATATTGTTAGTGATTCAATGGTTGTATGCAAAATATAAAACGGGTCACTTTTATATATTTTTTCAGTCTCGACAACTCATGCCTAATCAAAGTATTTTCTGTGGTCTTAAAATTACAAAAACAAAACATAATTTAAATATGTAAGTATACAAAATAAAAGTACAAAAATACACTATTGTTTGTCTTTGGTTAATCTAGTTTTGATTTTGATTCAGTAGACTTTGTTTTAAATCTCCCGTGAGAAGAATCGTGATGGATGTGAAGGATTACTAAGATATTAGACAAAAGTGATTACTACTACGTAGGTCACTCAATAAGTTTTGAGATATACAAAAGTATTCTAGATACTATTTATAATTATTTTACATCTTTTCAAAATATTCTCCATCATGCTCTATACAAAGTTCCATTCGCCTAAACCAACTCTGAAAACACTTTTGCCAGTCTTGATCTGACAGGTTGGAAATCGCTTCTTCGTAGGCAGCCACGGCTTCTTCGGCGCTTGAAAAAAACTTGCCTTTTATTTTTTCTTTGACTCTTGGGAACAAAAAGATTATTGCTTAACTTACAATAAGATTATTGGCAATTGGCGTATGGAGTTCTATTTTTAAATAAATTTGCTTTTTAGAAACATATAACACAGGTGCGTTCCATTTTTAAATTTCGAGCATCTCAAAACTTATTGAGTGACCTACGTACGCGTGAAACGTGTAAACGACTGAAATCCCTTAGATTATTAGAGATTAATCCCTCATAGAAATTACATAAAATATACTTTCTCATATATAATTACTTTAAAAAAATCTTTAAATACTTTAAAAGATATTCTATTTAAAATCTATATTCAACATAATTTTTATACGGGATTATAATTTACTAAGAACCCGCCCCGGCTTCGCATACCGGATCTGTGAATTGGGTAGAGAAGATACATTAATGTGGCGTTATTTAGATTAAACAAAATCACAGATACATTTTATAAAAATTTCGTTATTCCAAATAAATTCCTATCTGTTTGAAAAGTTTCATCACAATCGATTCAGCCATTCTGAAGATAAGCCCGGACAGACAGACAAACATGTTAAAAATGGTTTAAAATATATATTTTACAAAATTTTCGTTATTCCAAAAAACATGGCATTACTTTCTATCTATTCGAAAATTTTCATCACAATCGATTCAGCCATTCTGAAGATAAGCCCGGACAGACAGACAAACATGTTAAAAATGGTTTAAAATATATATTTTACAAAATTTTCGTTATTCCAAAAAAATTCCTGGCATTGCTCTCTATCTGTTCGAAAACTTTCATCACAATCGATTCAGCCATTCTGAAGATAAGCCCGGACAGACAGACAAACATTTCAAAAATGGTTTAAAATATATATTTTACAAAACGTTCGTTATTCCAAAATAATATTCCTGGCATTGCTCTCTATCTGTTCGAAAAGTTTCATCACAATCGATTCAGCCATTCTGAAGATAAGCCCGGACAGACAGACAAACATTTCAAAAATGGTTTAAAATATATATTTTACAAAATTTTCGTTATTCCAAAAAAATTCCTGGCATTGCTCTCTATCTGTTCGAAAAGTTTTATCACAATCGGACAGACAGACAAACATTTCAAAAATGGTATTAGAAGACAGTTATTTCAATATTACAGACAGACACTTCAGTTTTATTTACATGTATAGATTATAACACGGGACGTGATAATCGGTCGTTTTATAAGAATGTTCCATTCTGTGGTATCCAGTCAGACGAGCTCGTTATAAAGTACGAGTACAGAGAAGCGCAAAGAACATAAATAATGCATTTGAGAACAAAACGTCTTTGTGGTTACTGATGGCGATTAGTAAACTCTATATTTATAATTTAATTGGATGCAAGTAATTCACTGACTGCTAACCTTAGAGTATATAATTACACTGTAATTATACACTGTAATTATATACTCTAAGCTGCTAACATTATAGTCTGATGTATTAAGAACATTAAGTGAAGTGAGTTTATATCATAACATCTTTTTTTTAAATATTAGCAACTAGCTGGTCCCCGCGACTTCGCCCGCATCGAATTTATTACGATTGGATTTCATGGGATTTAATTCTTTTTTTTGCGCGGAACCCTTATTCTTTTTCTAAAATAAAAGTAGCCTATGTTACTCCTTATGACATCAGCTATCTGCTAGTGAAAGTCACATCCAAATCGGTCCAGCAGCCGTTTCGGAACAGACAAAAAATTTAAATTTTTTGTCTGTTCCGAAACGGCTGCTTTTGTTATAAGTATATAATTTTATATAAGTCTATACTTTCATATGTATTTACTATTTAGTAAAAAGCTGTTATTTTGACATTACAAACAGACACTTCAATTTTATTTATTTGTATAGATATATTATTGACTGCCTCGTTGGTCAAGTGGTTGTAGTAGTGCGAATGCTGATCATGAGGTCCCGGGTTCGAATCCCGAGTCGGGCCAAAAGTCAGTTCTTGAGTTTTTCCATCAAGAAATTCTCAGTAGCTGCCCGGAGTCAGGAAGCTGGCGGTGTCTCACCCCCGTGCCTCGGGAAGCACGTAAAGCTGTTGGTCCTGCGCCTGATCTCTCTCCGGTCGTGTCGGTTTACCGTCCCATCGGACTATGAGAGTGAGGGAATAGAGAGTGCACCTGTGCTTGCGCATACACTTGGGCACTATAATCCTGTCCTGCGCCGATGGCTAGTCTGCGTTGAGACTGGCCGCCGTGACCGAAATTCGGTCTGGAGGACATTATTATTATTATATTAGCAATATATCTAATATATTTTATACGTGGTAGAGCCTCACTGCAGCTATATTATGTTAATTTGTAGTGCGAATGGGTCGGCTCGACCTGGATAGCTCTCACAGAATACCAACTTGCAACTTAATGCTGCTGTGTTTCGTATGGTTAGTGTAGAGACTCGGATACCCTTTTTACTGGAAACGAGGTATTCCATTTTTGTCCTCAGCGGTGACAACGAATCTGCATTTTGATTCTTAATCGAGGATAAATGTAGATGCTTATCGGCCATAGCATCCACTTACCATCAGGTGGACTGTGTGCTCGTTTGTCACCCTTATTCTATAAAAAAATATAACATTACTAATATTCGCAGTTAACGGGACTCTAGGTAAGCTTAAAGTGCTCGTGTTAGGAGTGGTTCACGACGGTTGTCGAGTGGCGGACTGGAAACAGAGATTTTATGAGTTCGCGGTCCACTTAAAAAAAAAAATACCTTACAATTTTAAGCAAAACATTATGTTGAGCTACTTACTGTTACCGTTACCGTTACAGTCTATTAAATTTCACCGCTGAAAATAGGCCTCCCCCATAGATTGCTTTATAGGGCGTAGTTGCCACGCAACCGCAGTTTTTTTGATTTTTAGTCGTTATTAGGAAGACGCCATCTGCTGATTTGTTTCCCTCTGTCGCCTCTTACGACACCCACGGGATGATGGGGTAGTGGATGCATACGGCATTACCGTTTAGTGACGGTGTAAGTGGTGGCACTGAGAAACGGTATTGCATTTTATCTTAGTCTTCAGAGATAAATGCTGTATATCTTTATGTGCCACAGCATTTACATCAGGTGAAGTGTACGCTCGTTCTCGCTCTTAGTTGATAAAAAAGTTGTATGTAGGTAAAATTATGTGTAAAGCTCTTTTCGACTTTTACTATCGAGTGAGGTATAATAAAATAGATTTTCTAAAATATTTAGTAATGAAAGTTAGTTTTCGATAAATAATTTGGAATAAATAATTCGTTTTGCGATATTTCCCTTCCTCCTTTTTAAATAGTGCAATAAATAACCGAAAATAACGTGACCACGTTCAGAGTTGCCACATTAATAAATCAATTTAATATAACTTTAAATTAATGTTGGGGTTACCAACAGCGGTAAAAATACAAAATATGCTCACTTGTCTTCTCCCTACCGCGTTTGCAACTTCGTATCGCTTATGCAATAAAACTGAAAAAACAAAATCGGATGCAATGACCATAAGCGTAGGATGTCAACAACCCTAATTTTAAAATTGCGAGTAACATATTTTAGAACGAATAACTGTAGACTGAAAATAGAAGTTTATATATTTCTAAACTCTTGCTGTAATGTTTGTCTGGGGTGGATTTTAGTAATAACTAGCTGTTACGCGCGACATCGACGTGTGGAATTTATTGCGATTGGATTTCATGGGTTTTAATTTTTTTGCGCGGCACCCTAATTCTTTTCCTAAAATAAAAGTAACCTAAGTTACTCCTTCTAACATCAGTTATCTGCCAGTGAGTCTCATCCAAATAGTTTCACAGGTTTTTGCGTGATGCGTGTTCAGACAAACATCGTGTTAGAGTGTTATTATAGTAATAATAATAGAATAGATAGATATAGATAATTATTTTAAAATAATAGCAATATATATGAGTTCCACCATAGCTTCCCAGACCAGCCAATCCTAACCTACAATCGAATTGCATTAGATGCTTCTCAACTATTGGCTCTGAATTCTGTTGAACCTAGGACCCATTGCAATTTTTATAATAATACTCGAAGTTTATAAGGTAATTTGTAACTTTACCGTTACCGTTATCAAAGTCCACTGTTGAACATTGATATACATAACCTCATAAGGGAATATTTTAACATATTTGCCCCACTTGGCAGGCGGGTTGCAACCGTAATTATTTAACTTTTTTAGTTGTTTTAGGAAGACGCTGCTGCAAATCTCCTGGTGTGTTTCCCCCTGTTGCCTTTTACGACACCCACAGGACAATATGGGGTACTGGATATTCTTATACCGTCATTAGTACACGGTGAAGGCAGTAATTTTAATTTGGTTTTATTTTGTTGTTGGTAGGTTTGCTGTTTTTGGTAAATTTTAACCCTAAATTTTGAATTCAGTTATAGTTGTGACTTTTGCCCTTATTAACCTTTTAATTATCATACGAGTATGGCTGAATGCAAATAATGTTGACATGACACGCATTTCAAAGACATGGAAATATTTGTGGAACTAATCTTGTGAACGGCAATAGAAAGCAAAAAGAAAAAATAAATACGGTGTTTTTTTTCAATTCGAAGATTATTATGAATTAAAATAAATTTTTAATCATTAGCGTAGATATCAATTTTGATATCTACGCTAATGATTAAAAATTAATTCTAAAGACCCTTTTACTGGAAAAGAGGCATTCCATTTTAGTCCTCACGGCTGACAACGCATCTGCATTTTGATTCGCAAACGAGGATAGATGTAGGTGTCTATGGGCCACAATAACCACTTACCATCAGGTGGACTGTGTGCTCACTTGTCACTCTCATCCTATAAAACAAATATCGAATTTTATTTCATCTAATAATACTTATACAATACTACTACAAGTTAAAGTTTATATTTTTTGCGGCTTTCTTGTTTTTTAATACTCTGTCAGTCTTTTTCTAAAAAATTACCTACCAAAATTTTTGTTATGTTTCACAGTAATAATTTGTTAGTAACGATTTTTACTTTGTTTATTGTTATATTTACTACAGTTAAAAACTATTCTGTGTTATATTTCGAAATATCTACTTGGAACAATAGAGAACAGAACTTGAAAGAACTTGTTTGTACCTACGCAATTTAAATATTAATTTATTAAACTATGTAAAAGCTGACTTCAAAAACAATAAAGATTAAAATAATTTTGACATATTTGACCCTGAAGTCGGTGTTAAGACATAGTGCTAGAAGAATTAGATCCCGACTTCAAAAGATATTATTTGGAAATCACTTTATTCTTTTAAGGCCTTTGATGTCGGCTTAAACTTTTAATAAACAACCGACTTCAATATAAATAAAATGAGAACATCATCGATGTAGTAGAAGTCAATTAAATACGCATTATTAAGGATAAATCAAAAACTACTACTTTACAAATTATGGAATATATGGGACCATATGAGCGCAGCAATAGCTTTTAAATAAAAACAGAATCATCAAAATCGGTTCATCTAGAAAAAAGTTCTGAGGTAACACACATATAAAAATACAGTCGAATTGAGAACCTCCTCCTTTTTTTGAAGTCGGTTGAAAATATTTTTTAACCCTTTTGAGGAATATCAGAAGAAGCTTATAACAACAATTCTTGTCGTTATGAGCTTGGTCTGATAAGTCATCTATATAGTCACATTAGCAACTTCATCCCTTATTTAAAAAAAAAACCAATCGAAATCAGTTCACAATAAAAAAAATATATCGCGTTACATACATACAAGAAACACACAGTCAAATTGAGTACCTCCTTCTTTTACAAAGTCGGTTAAAAATGCAGTGAGTTCAATGCACCGCTGATGAATGAAGCGCACCGCACAATTGTGCTGTAACACGTCGTTTGTGGATGCGTGCAACTTGCGGCTATAAATAGTCGAGGCCTCTTGGAACTGCTTCTTGGAAATAACTGTCAGCGAGATGAACCTACTGTCATTGTACTGATGCACTGTAGTCAAGTTTTTAACCACCGACGAAAACAGAGGGGTGTTATAAGTTTTTATACGTGGTAGAGCCATGCTGCAGCTATATTAGTAGTATAGTTGTAGCACGAATGGGTCGGCTCGACCGGGGAAGGACCACGCTCTCACAAAATATCAGCGTAAAATAGCACCTTAACGCTGTTGCGTTTCGTATGGTGAGTGTAGAGAACCGGAGACCCCTTTTACTGCAAACGAAACATTCCGTCTTAGTCCTCACGGGTGACAACGCATCTGCATTTTTATTCGTAGTCGAGGATAGATGTAGGTCTTACCATCAGGTTGACTGTGTACTCGTTTGTCACCCTTAAAAAAAAGAAAAAAAGACGTGTATGTGTGTCTGTCTGTTGTATCGTAGCACCCAAACGGACGAACCAATTTTGATTTAGTTGTTTTTGGTTGGATTCAAGAAAATCTATTCTGCCGTTTGAAGATCATCAGCTGTTTTTGTTTCAGGGGTTTATTAATTTTTAAATTATGTAATAGTTATACATGCAGATTCGAGAAACACGTAATAAAATATTATGCTGTGTTTTGACGCAATTCTTCCTCCATCTCATCTTGAAATATTGTAAGGATCTACTAAATGCCACTATAACAATAGAGTGCAGCGTTGAAGACGCGCGACATCGAATAACACTTTATCTTCTCTAACTTGCTGCAGCGGGGCTAGCATGGGCAGGAGACAATTTTATCCCCGGGGAAAGGAGAAAATGTTTATCCCCTCGCTTAGTTTTATCCACCCTTAGAGCATGGGCACACCGGTGGATATAATATCCACAGTAGATAAAATGGGAGCTAGATTTAGACTTAGATAGATTTTTTTGTATGAATATAAACTTCAACCCACGTCCAATGAACTAGGATAAAATTGTCCCTTTTAAATGTCAAAAAGGCATAATTTTTTATCTTTCATTTGGCTCCATGCTACGGACGGGGGTATATGTTACTCGTTATGTCAAACGGGGATATACTTCTCTCCGTTTGACATAACAAGATAATTTTATCTCTTGTCAGTGGATATAATCGGGGATAATATTTTTATCCCCCGCCCATGCTAGCCGTGCAGGCGGTGTCATAAATCGTATTTGGTTTAGTGATGTGCACGTCACTCACTCATGCTCAAACTCACTAATATTAAATTACTCATGTAAAATATTAGTGCATGGTGCGGTCATTTTATAAGTCAACAGTTATTTCATTTTATGTTAAAGATAGGAATTACTTAATTTTATTACTTAAAGATAGGAAGGTTTTTTGTAAGAAATCACAAACGCTGTACATCATTAAGCGTTACCATAAGATCTGAAAGTGCGTGTGAGGACGCAATATGTTTGTGTTGATAAATACGTACAGTCGGGCTAAGGTCTTTCTTTAAACTGCGTAGTGACTCAGCCAGCTAGATATTGAATAAAGCCAGTGCAATCATTTCCTTAATGAACAATGTTTAATATAGTTTAAGTACAGGCGTCTCTTGTTTACGAGGGTGGATTGAAAAGTACTCGGCCTAACACAGATCCATTCAATTCTAAAATCAAATCTACCCACATTATTTAGTTCAGTTCAGACTAGTTCATTGTGTGAAGTTCGAAACGTGTGCGATAATTAGTTGTGATTTTATAAATTTATTAACAAAGTAATCGGACATAATTTCCGCGAATGGAGCAAATCGAGCAGCGTGCCGTCATTAAGTACCTCCATAAGAAGGGCTATCATCAAAAGCCATCCATGATGACATGGTCAGTACATTAGGCGATTGTGCTTTGTCATATTCATCCGTCAAAATGGATAGCAGAATTTAAGCGTGGTAGAGAGGTGTGAAAGATGAACCCCGCTCTGGAAGGCCTTCGACGTCAACTACTGACGAAAATATTAAAAAGTACTTGATTTAATAATGGAGACCGCAGATTAAAAATTAGAGAGATAGCCGAGATTATAGGCATCTCTTATGAACGAACTCAAAACATCATTGTCAACGAGTTGGGTTTCCACAAGGTGTCTGCGAGGTGGGTTCCGCGACTGCTTTCAGTTGAACAAAAAGGACGCGATTGACTATTTCACGCGACTGTTTGAGTTATTTGAAGCCGATGCAGATGATTTTTGAATCGTTTTGTCACTATGGACGAAACATGGGTTCATTACTGTACACCGGAAACAAAACAACAATCAAAACAGTGGAGAAGACCTGGTTCACCACCCCTAAAAGGCTAAGTCGATTTTGTCGGCAAATAAGGTGATGGCTTCAGTATTCTGGGACTCGAAAGGTGTGATTATGATTGATTATCTTGAAAGGGCTCAGACTATAAACTCTGATTACTACTGCACCTTACTACGTCGTTTACGAGAGGAAATAAAAGAAAAACGTCGAGGAATGCTCAAAAGAAAAGTCCTGTTTCATCAAGATAACGCCCGTGTTCACACGTCAGTACAGTCAATGGCTGAAATTTACAACTGTGGCTTTGAACTGTTACCGCATCCGCCGTATTCACCTGATCTGGCACCATCAGACTTCAAAGATTTTCGACAAACGACGAGGTCAAAGCAGCTGTAGACGCATATTTTGACTCTAAGGAAGAATCATTTTTTCAACGGTCTAAATGCTTGGAAGGGAGGTGGCAAAAGTGTATTGAACTTGATGGTGATTATGTAGAAAATAAAAATATTACTGATTTAGTATGTTTATTTTCTTGGTTAGGCCGAGTACTTTTCAATCCACCTCGTATAATATCGCGGGTCTCAAACCATAGGGGCGTATCGACAAAACCGTTACTTTTCAGGAGAGACAAAAACTTAATAACTTTTACTGTGATTGAGCCAGCTCGTTGTATTTTTGCATGTGGCCATATATTTATACTTCAGTTACTATGGGATGATTAGTTTTAGGGTATTTTGTCTATACCACTGGTTTTTGGTCCTTACGTCTATTTGGCATGATGGCGAAACGGTACAACTCCTTCAAAATTCGCCTAAAAATGCTTGCAATTTATGGACGTAACTTCTATTTTGAAATACTGTTGTGGGTTGTCCATTGCATTTGGTGGAGAGGGATGAATATAAGATAATGATGTAATTGGTGACATTGGGGAAGTCTGACTTTCCACATATGAAGGAATGTAATTAGAGTATGCCATGGAATCATCATCATCAGTCTCTCACTGTTTCAATTAATGTTTTATTATTTGTTTTTGATGCAGTGGTTGGTGTTTCTAATATGCTAGGTCTTAACAATGGCTGCCAGAAATATGTGTGCAACCATTGTTAAGACCAGCCAGACCATTGGTGTAGAAAGTGGTATAAGTTGTCTACTCTGAAGAACTGAAGAAGCTCTTCAAGTAGTATTTCGTTGGTATATTTTATACTGACATTGTTATCAAATGTGAGGCTAATGAAACATCTTTGGTACTATTTGAATAGAATATTTTTTATTCAATATAGATTGCAAGTAATTCTTAATAAGTCATTTTTTATTTTTACCACTGGTTCGGAAAAAGCCCCTGCCCTAAGAAGAACCAGCAAGAAACCCAGCGGGTCTTTTTTTTCAAAATAAATCATACATTGTGTACTTATTTTGTACAAAACTTATTTAAGAAACAGCTTGGAAGCGACCACCTCATTCCCAGGGGTTATTATTAACCATATTATAATAATAATTTTTCTACAGTTTTTGTTTATGAAATTCTTTAAACTTGGTAATAGAGAGACCTTGTATAGTTTCCGGGATTTTGTCGTTTTAATTACTGATTCTGTGTATATATTGGGTGTTGTCGACATGACCATGCGTCCGCGTTTTGTCAAAATCTTGATGCAGCAATATTAAAATATGTAGACGTATGTACATACATCTGCTGTGATGACTAAATATCCTCAGGATCATGTGGACATTGACAGTCGTATGTGCATACGTCTTTATGGCACGTCAAATCTGCCCCAATAAGCAATAATATTGCTCTGACGTCTACTATACGGCTATATGGCCTAAAAATAATTTCAGACTGTCTAGCTTACGACAAATGATATTTTGCAATTTATTCAAAAGGTAATTAATATTAAATTATAAGAAAATTTGACATTACGTATTGCTTATAGTAGAACCCAATGGCATTAAAACAAAAAATCGCATATTAGCATATACGCCCCTATGGTTTGAGACCCGCGATATTATGATGCATGATGTTTGTGAATATAAGGTATGTGGAAACAAGATTATGTATTACCGTTTATCTGTAACAAATTATCAAAGAAAATCTTAGATGTAGTTACTGTATGTCATTTAATAATTATAACTTTTAACAAAAAGTAAAACCGACTTCAAATCACTAAAAAAGAAATTATTTATTTTCTACCCTTAGGGGTGGAATTTTTTCTCCAAATTTATATGGGACAGTTATGTGGTTACAGCCTATTGAATAAAACTATTTTACGGATTTTATCGCGTTTAATTTTACTATTTTGATTCCCGATATTTCAGGTGCTTTACAGCACCATGGTCACAGGGGACTGAGGTGTTTGACGTCCCAATGTCATAGTTAGCCCGGCTACCTTCAGTTTTTGAATATAAATTTTTGGTCCGATCTACGCAGAATGAGCTTACAGTATCTTGCAGTGGTATGTTTGGGTTTGGATTTAATTTTGTTAATTATAGAATCCCAAGCAGTTTTATAGTAATTAATTATTTAATTATTTATTTATTTAATTAATTATTAATTATAGTTCCACGCATTAATATTCAAAAACTGAAGGTAGCCGGGCTCACTATGACATTGGGACGTCAAACACCTCAGTCCCCCGTGACCATGGGTGCTGTAAAACACCGAAACGTCGGGAATCAAATTAGCAAAATTAAACGCGATAAATCCGTAAAAATAGTTTTATTCAATGTAGTGTTCGCGTAAATATAAGAAATTATGGTTACAGCCTATTTAGGTCCACTGCTGAACATAGGCCTCTCCATTAGATTGCCTCATAGGAAGGACATTTTCCACAGTTACCACGCTTGGCAAGCAAGGTTGGCAACCACAGTTTTTTTTTAGTCGTTATTTGCAAGACGCTGTTGCCCATCTCCTGATTTGTTTCCCTCTGTCGCCTCACAACATCCACGGGATGATATGGGGTAGTGGATATTCTTACACCGGCACTACACGGTACCCAATAGTGTGATGTATCGGAATCAATGCGTAAGATTATCGCTCGTTTTTTTTTGTAATAATGTGTTTCAAATTACATTTATGCCACAAAGCAAGTCAAATTTTAAGGAACTAGAATTGGTAGAATTGAATGATGATTTGATTATGAACTTCTATAAGTTAACTTTGGAGATGGGCTTTTCCCTTTCCAGAAAGGATTTGTCTTGACTATAATGGCTACACTAAACTCAAAAACAAATTGGCAAAAAGTTGGTGTACTCACGTAAGTTTAATACAATATTTTATTCTTTACAAGCTGTTCCCGGCGACTTCGTTCGCGTGGAATTTATTACGATAGGATTTCATGGGTTTTAATTTTTTTGCGCGGAACTCTAATTCTTTTTCTAAAATAAAAGTAGCATAAGTTACTCCTTATCCGCCAGTGGAAGTCCCGTCAAAATCGGTCCAGCCATTTTGGAGATTAACCGGAACAAGCAGACAGACAGACAAAAATTTTAATTTTTTTTTGTTATAAGTACCGTATATACTTTCATATGGATTCAGCAAAAAGCTGTTATTTTGACATTACAAACAGACACTTCAATTTTATTTATTTGTATAGATAGCCTTAGTCAAAAGTATAATCGGGATTTTTCCCAGATGTTAGTTGCCTTTTTGTAAACAGAGAAAGATACATAGCAGGCTTTTTTAAATCATGAATATTTTGAAGGTTAACCTTAATTGCTAAAAGTAGTTTATGGTACCTCATAATGGCTTAAAATAACCGGCCAAGTGCGAGTCGGACTCGCGCATGAAGGGTTCCATACCATCGTAATAAACGTTTTTGGTAGGGGAGACGCCTTTAATTTTTAATTTATTTTTATTATTTGTTGTTATAGCGGCAACAAAAATACACATTCTGTGAAAATTTCAACTGTCTACCTATTACGGATCGGACGAACGAACGGAAGGACAGCGGAAGTTTAGTAATAGGGTGCCGTTGGTTACCCTTTGGGTACGGAACCCCAAAAAGGCGTATCATTTTTATACAAAATAAGGGTAAAATCGAGCACACAGTAAGTGGATGCTGTGACCCTTGACACCAAACCAACCAATATGCAAATACGTTTATCACTCCTGAGGACTAGAATAGATGTCCCGTAACCAGTAAAACGGTCTCCGGTTCTTAGACGCACCATACACAGCAGCATTGTGCAGCTATTTTACGCTGTATGATGAATAAGTATTCTGTGAGAATGTAGTCCTTCGTGATTGATCCTACCGATTTGTGCGCAGCTATAACACAACTGCAATAAACCTTCGTGTCCACACCAAAGTGTAAGTATATCAGAATGTGGGGTCTCTCTGATAACGCGCTCGCTTCGTTAGCTCATATCAGATTATAATATGAAAATATTTTTAACAAAATAGATCACTATTAAGGCTACTTGTTATTCATTGTTTTATTTTGAGATATAGCAGTACTGGTCAAAACTAAACACATAATGACACAGCTTAATATCATTTGGTTCCAGGAAAATTGCTGCTTTTAAAATATATTAAGAGATTTCTGTTGTTAAATTATTAACGTTATCATTTCTAGCCTAGTGACATCATCATCCATGAGATCACTATATTTAGAACACGTACTCCATCGATAAGATAGAGAGCTATTTTATGAAGCCTAAACATTTGCGCGTGTCGACGTCAATGTTTACATTACAATCATAGATTATAATATTGAACTTCATAATTCATAATCTTAATATTCATTAATGCGATAATTCTTTGGAGCATTAATGTGTTATGACAACGCCATCTTCTTGCAATATCCAGAATTTTACAGGTTAAATTGCCGTAAAGTCTTAAATATTCATTCAAACATTTGCCATCGGGAAGAAAGAACAGCAATATCTAGGTATACTATACCTATTATATTTTATAATTAATAGTTCAAAAGGAATTTATGTCGTGAAATTTATATTATGTTGGCATCGTAAAAACCTGAATCTTCTTCTGAAAAATCATTTAAACTTTTTTGAAGAATTTGTTACAAACACTATGCCTATTGTCGAGAATGCAAATAAGTAGAAGATACCAGACGTCTCGTACCTATGATGCGGGTTTATTTTACAACTGGCGTTAAACGAGATGTTACACCGCCATCTATCGGAATCCATGAGATGTTACTAGCATTTTCCAAAGACGCCTCCTATATATATATATATATATATATATATATATATATATTTCTTCGGTGACGTTGCAGTACTTAAAACATCTTTAAACATCTGTAAATCTACTTAAATATAATTAACTCGCAAAAACAATTATTTAAAAATGAAGTTAAGTGTTATGTGAAGAAAGAAACGCAAATCATTTTTTTATAGGATAGGGTGACAAACGAGCACACAGTCCACCTGATGATAAGTGGATGTTGTGGCCCATAGACATCTACATTAATCCTCGATTAAGAATCAAAATGCAGATGCGTTGTCAGTTGTCACCCTGAAGATTAAGATGGAATGCCTCGTTTCCAGTAAAAGGATCTCGGTTCTCTACACTCACCATACGAAACACAGCAGCATTAAGCTGCTATTTTACGCTGGTATTCTATGAGAGCGTGGTGCTACCCGGGTCGAGCCGACCCATTCGTGATACAACCGCAATATACCTGCAGCGTGGCTCTACCACGTATAAGGTATCATAATATGTCGATAAAATATAAAGATAACACGAAAGATGATGATGATGGTACCTAGGTTTTATTTTCTGCGTAGTAGTCCGTCTGGTTACCTGGATAGGTACCTACTGCCCTCTTACTTATTCCTGCCTCCAAGCGGCAGTACCTGCAACGTCCTGTTCCGGTCTGAAGGGTATAGAGCCAATATAATTAAAAGCTGGAGGCATTCCATCTTAGTCCTCAGAGATGTAAGAAGTTGGTTGCAGTTGACCATGGGCTGCAGTTGCCACTTACTATCAGGTGGATTGTAAATTCGTTTGTCATTTCAATAATATAAGAAAATTACATTAAATCACTATTCAAACGTGTACATTACAGTGATTGCTTGATTAAAAAGTGTAAAACCTATATCAAATGAAAAGTCTTGTTATTTGTAGGTCATGTTGAGAACTTCGTCTTCTTATGTCATGTTCACTTCCTCCTCTGTCCGAAAGTAGCGATCCGAGGTACACAAACTCACTCACAAACTCTAGGTTCGAGAGTTCTTCAGTCCTAGTGAGTTGACCATCTGTATATTAAATGTATTGAGAACACATTTAATATATTAGTTTTATCTTCGATAACTAATAAAGGGCTTTATGAGTGTAGTAGACTTAGTAAATAAATAAAATGGGAGACCGTTACGTCATTTACTTTATATTACTGTGTATTGTTTTTACATCTATATCCCGACTACAAGAGAACCTTAAATTCTCTCTAAAAGACTTTCGATCTTATTACACAGCGTGGTTTATTGATAGACTTTGACACGAGGGTTAAGCCGCCCGCGGCGCCACAGTCTTCGCGAAATTTTACATTTACTGTCAAATTCCATACTTTACATTTTCCATCCATCCATCCATTACAGCATATAAAAGTCCACTGTTGCTGAACATGGGCCTCTCCCATCCTCATCATCATAGTTGCCACATTCGGCTGGCAGATTGGCAACCGCAGTTTTTTATTATTTTGAGTTGCTATAGGGAAGATGCTGCTGCCCATCTTCTGTTTCAGTTTCCCCTGTCGTCTCTTACCGACACCTACGGGACGATATGAGGGAGTCGATATTTTACATTTTAGTTCGCATTTTTTCCACAGGACTTCTGTACTCTAGGTCTCTACTAAACTAGTTTAAAAACCTAAAACTAATAGGTGTTATTTAAAGGGTTAGCATAGTATTCATGTTTTTCTCAGCAGAGAAATGTAATCTAGCAGCAGAAATAGTTTTTTTTTTAAATCAAAATCTTTATTTCATAAGTTTGCTATGTTTGGAGATTCCTTAATTGCTTGTCCTAGGAAACTCCGCTCTTCCAAAAACACTTTTACAACATACATTTAGACTACTATGTTAATAAACTTGGAGACTACTAATATTGTGCAGTACTACGTAAATTATATATCCTGCAATAGTATGCAGGATATATAGGTAATTTACGTAGTGACAACGAATCTGCTACGGCATAGAGGGCATGGGTGCGGAACCTACGTTTTTTAAAGAACATAATTTAAGGTACTGTGGACATGAATTCATGTCCAAAATTACGGGACCGTTGAGTACCGCGGACATGAATTCATGTCCACATTACGTGCTGCTATTTTCGTCTTAATTAATATAAAAATACAGTATATTTTCAATTAAAAACTATTTCATTCGATTTTGAACGAACTAAAGAGTATTCCCAAGTATTATACTCACTCGGTTACATAGACAAATTAAAAAATAATAGACAGTCCCTTTCGGGTAGTTGGTGCTGTTAGTTGCGTAATTGTTTTCTTTTTGTGTTTGTGATTTTTGTTGGATTTTCTCTCAAAAACTGGTAAGAAATGTTAACGATCTTTACTAGTTAAATCAATCGGCAATTTTTGACATTCTGGACGGCTGTAAATTTTTAGTACAGCATATTAATTATATAAGCTGCAATTAGTGACTCATGTTTATAAAATTTTGATAAGCACTTAGAGGGTAAGCAACTAAAAAATAATAGACGAAGCTTAAAAGAAAAATCAGTCTGTAGTTCTTCAAGAGAACGATGTCGCCTTTCTTGAAGAACAAGACCACCGCACTTCTGCTTCACGCCTCCGTAGTAGTGCCACTCATATTATTGTAAGCCGCCTATTTATGATAAAATTACTGAACATTATCAAGATTATTTGCGAAAAAAGATTGCCCAATTTTTTTTTCTATTGCAAACAGAATCTTTGAATGCTAACCAAATGATTTAAATGCTGTTTTTAATTTAATTTTTTTTTTATTACGGCTTTACATTTAATTACTTCTCAAAACTAATTATAAACTACTTTTTGTACTAAAGCGGCATTGGTTTAGGTTTTAGGTTGTAAATGACTTTTATAGCGTTCTTCTGCAAAACAAAACAATATACCGAATTCAATGACGGACTTCGTCATGTCGAAAGTAAAGCCCAACCACTCTCGATTGTAAATTGAGGTGTGTAACAGGTTAAAAATCAGTAGTGTGTCCCCATAGCAAAATCCCATAATGATCGCGTTTGTTCACAGGGCTGACAAAAACGTGATGTGTCCGACGGACCGGTTGCTGCGGTCGCGGGAGACGTGTCGCGTGGACGGCGCCGACGCTCAGTGCATCAGGATGCATTGCTGCGACTCGCACACGTACATTGCTGGTCGGTGAGTGCATCAATACAAACTACCGCGTGTCTAGTGATCAGTGTACTTGCGTCCTGGCTTCAAGTTCAAACCGCAGTTACCATAAAACATTTGTATGTGTTTTGTAATTCCACGTGCCTTAACGGAGGGGTGTAGAAAAACATCGTCAAAACAAGAATCGGCTTGTCCGAGAAATTTAAAAAAATCAAGGACATGATGGCACGTCAACTAGGGTTATTACAGCCAACCCTACTATAAATTATTTTCTATTATTATTCTTAAAAAATATAAAGTAGGTGAAAGTCTATCTATCTATCTATTTAAAAAACAAACTGACTTTGGCGTGAGGCGGTTGAATACTCAAAGCAGTATAATGATCCCTTTGAATGAAAATATTAGTTTGAACCATGCTAAGTTTTTTTACTTGTGAAAATATAGTACATGACGAAATTTTTATTAATCAAATACTATATTTGATGTCAAATAATGGTGGCAACCCTACCGCCAATCCACATTGGGGCAGTGCGACTGGTGCGACCACATTAGCAAAGAAACCGACTAGAGGAACTTCATACAACGTGCGACGGACTCTTCCCTGCCCCAAGACCCTTTCATTCTCATAGATAATAAAATCTGAGCTTTTATTAATGATAGTGAGAGGAAGTCTGAAGAATCCTTAGCCTGGTTGTAGTATGTATATAATAGTCCACCTATATGGATTGGTTTTCGTGTTTGTCCCTGTTTCTGACAATGCGTTCTAAGGTTTCTTTAGAATTTATTATATAATAAGCGTGTATCATGATTAATGATAGATTAAGAACATTAAAACAACACGTATTATTTTTTAGTTCTACCAATAACTGAATGATGTACCAATAACCTGATTATTTCTTCTATATAGTACGGTATAGAGAAGAATCGGCAAGAAAATGTAATGCTTTCTTTTAGAAAAAGTTTATTCTGTTCTTTTTTTTGATAACGTTATGATTCCATCTTAATGAACAGAATCATATTATTACGTTGCTATTAACAATTTATTTTATTTTACCGGCCCACCACTTAAAGTTAAAAGTTACAGTCTATATACGTCCCACTGCTGGGCACAGGCCTCCTCTCATTTCTTAAAGGGTTTTAGGGCAAGGAAGTGTCCGCCGCGCTGCCCCAATGCGTGTTGGCAAACTTCACATGTCTTCGAAATATATTTTTTTTCTTATTTCTCAGACATGCAGGTTTCCTCACGATGTTTTCCTTCACCGCCGAGCACGTGGTAAATCAGCACTTAAAATTGCAATTAACAATTTCATTGGTGCCGGCGGGGATCGAACCCGGGTTGCTCGCGTACGCGTACTGTGAAACTTACAGCGAGCGCTAACCATCTGAGCTATCACGGCTCTACACACCACTTAAGTGTAGATAAAATTCTATTTCTATATGGAACAAGTTATAAAAAATAGGTAATTCTCAATGCATATATCACATTGTAACAAGCGTACTTACTGTTCTAGATGCATTCCAAAGTCTGTGGATCCGTGCAGCCTGAAGCTGTGCGAGCAGGCGTGCAACGTGCGCGGGGACCGGGTCTGGTGCACCTGTCACCCAGGGTTCCGCTTCCACGAGATTATTTTTATTCAATATTAATAACTCACCTTCGATTTGCCGACGATATAGTCCTTATGGCAGAATCGCTAGAGGACCTAAGCACTATGCTCAATGACCCTCTTAACGGATAGGTCTTAAGATGAACATGGACAAAACAATGACCATGTCACACCTATGCCGATAGCTGTTGGGGACACTATAGCTCGAAGAACCGACAACCGATGGGGAAGAAAGGTTCTCGAGTGGCAGCCTCGTACCGATAAGCGAAGTGTAGGGCGACCCCCACTAGATGGAGTGACGACCTGGTAAGATATGCAGGAAGTCGATGGATGCCGGTGGCTCAGAACCGTACTTTACTGGAAACGAGGCATTCCACCTTACCTTAACTTACTATTACGTTGCCTTAATCTTATACCTACACTTTTTACGTGGTAGAACCATGCTGCAGCTATATTAATAGTATAGTTGTAGCACGAATGGGTCGGCTCGACCGGGAAGGACCACGCTCTCACAGAATACCAGCGTAAAATGGCAGCTTGACACTGCTGTGTTTCGTATGGTGAGTGTAGAGAACCGGAGACCCATTTTACTGAAAAGAGGCATTCCATCTTAGTCCTCACGGGTGACGACGCATCTGCATTTTGATTCTTTATTGAGGATAAATGTAGATGTCTATGGGTCACAGCAACCACTTACCATCAGGTGGACTGTGTGCTCGTTTGTCACCCTATCCTATAAAAAAAACTTACACCTCAATGGGAATGTCTTTTTATTTGACAATCTTACATATTATTCGTACAACTACGGTGGGATTATCTTTATTTACTTAACAATCTTATGTCTGTTCTTACTGCTACAATGTGTTCATTCATTTATTTATTTAAACAATCAGATCTTAACTATGTTGTGAACAAGAATATGGTATGAAATCAACAGAGAGGTAAATGGAAAGCGCGGTAGAGATGGTAAGCTAGGTTTATACGCGTCGCCACACACAACGCTTTACATCGATTTATATAGGCATGGAAGAGTCGTTCATATTTTTTGAGTATATCTCATCGCATTATTGGCCTTTGGTTTAAGGCCTAAATTATATCGATGTAAAGGAGGCGGAGGTGTGTCTAGATCGTGTCAAATGGTAGTCCGTAGTCTCTGCCTACCTCTCTGGGTGACGGATGAGAGTGTTTATGTATAAATACATATACATGTATGTATGTAATTTCATAAATTCTTTTCTGTGACACTCTTATTATTTTTTATTCCACTAATATTTAACTTGAGGTGGTCGCTTCCAAGCAGTTTCTGAAATAAATTTTGTACTTAAATAGTTTGTACAACCATTAATGTAAAATTTACTTTAAAAAAAGTCCCGCTGGGTTTCTTGCTGGTTCTTCCCAGGACAGAGGTTTTTTTCGAACCAGTGTTAAAGTAAAATGATTTTCAATAAGAATTACACATGTAATCTATATTGAATAAAAATTATTCTATTCTATTCTATTCTATTTAACTTAACATATGGGCCGGCCATATAGCTCAAAGAACCGACAACCGATGGGGAAGAAATGTTCTCGAGTGGCAGCATCGTACCGGCAGGTGAAGTGTAGGGCGTCCGCCACTAGATGGAGTGACGACCTGGTAAGACATGCAGGAAGTCGATGGATGCAGGTGGCTCAGGACCGTGCTTTGTGGCATTCCTTGGGAGGCCTATGTTCAGCAGTGGACTTCTGAAGGGCTGTAATGATGATGATGATGACTAATAACTCAAGGTTTTACTCATAAAATCGATGTCAATTTAAGAAATACTTAAAGTTGCTCTCTCTTTTCTCTTTTGTTAGTGTGGTTAATGTTTTTTTAGAAAAAGGACATATAATAAGAACTAAAATAAAGAAATAACTATATAGTATGTTTATAATATAGTATAGTGCCAAGACATAGTGTATCGAAGAATTAAATCCCCGACTTTAGAAGCTATTAAATTATGTGCAAAGCAAATCATTATATTATTTGTAATTAGGTAGTTGGTTTTATTTTTATTAACAGTTTAATTTTTGACCCTTTTGAGTGAACTAAGGATAAGGAATATTACAAGCTATGTAGGCAAGGCAAGCAAGGTTACAACTAGAATGTCGTCTAAACAGTTACTTAAAAGCCTATACCTATTCTTCTACGCTAAGGGTGCATGTTTTTATCTTTTAAAGGAACTAGCGTTGCAATGTAACCTATTTAATGTAAAAGAAACATTAAAATTGGGTTACAATTGACACTGATATCGCGTGACATACGAACTTGTTTATCAACAAGCCCAATAGTTAAAATTGTAATTAAAAAACTGACTCGTGAATAGCTGTGGCTAGGACGAATCATATCTGATCATATGCAAAATCTATCAATCCGTTTAAGTTACAAAGCGTGAAACTTCCTCTGTCACATAAAATGTTTTTCTCTAAGACCGCGGGGCTCTTAGGCAGCTGTGAAAAGAAATGGACATACATATATATACTCTCGAAAAAAGTTACCCTCCTTCTGGGGCAGTCGTTTAAAAAGACAGTCAAAACCACCTATTTTGACGGCTAAAAATTAACTGTGATGCAACAGTTAACATTTTAATTTATTTGAAAAGATCTTTGAGTGCATCCCTTGGTATAGTAGCTACACACGAATAGCTGTTTTCTCTAATGCTCTCAGACGTGGACGAGTGCGCGGAGAACAATGGCGGCTGCGAGCAGCGCTGCGTCAACGACCCGGGCAGCTTCCACTGCGAGTGCGCGCCGCCGCTCAGCCTCGCCGCAGACAACAAGAAGTGTGTGCGCCGCCTCGCACTCGCCATACCTGTGCGTACGCTCATCACTTGCACTGTTCATCCCAGTTTGTGTCCTTTTTGTCCCGAGCCCTGTCCGGCAACGTACACACGGCTACGTTAATCTGGGAATCGTGGTTGGCCTTGTTTTGACGGTTTTCGTTGGATTGTGTAAATGTTAATCTTAATGAATTTCGGGCTGGATTAAGCCATGTTAAGGCCTCTAGACGTTTTTTTATGGAAGTGGAGGCAAACGAGCATATAATATATACAATGCAAGTGTCAGGCTCCTCCCCATTTTGAAACTTCCTATATCACGTAAAATGTTGTTTTCCCAAGACCACGGCCTTTGCGCATTAAGAGGCTATATGCAGTTGTCTACTTTGCTGTCAATATCGATTATAAGCGGATGATCTTTATATACCGTTTCAGTCTATCAAAAGTTCACTGCTGAAGAAAAAGGCTTCTCCCATAGAGAGGATATTTGCCATAGTTGCCACGCTTGTAACCGCAGTTTCTTGTCTTTTTTTAATAGAACAAGGGCGACAAGCGAACATACAGCTCACCCGATGGCAAGTGGATCTGCGGCCCATAGACATATCTACATCTATCCTCGATTACGAATCAAAATGCAGATGCGTTGTCACCCCCTAGGACTACAATGGAATGCCTCGTATTCAGTAAAAAGCGTTTCCTGTTCTCTACACTCACCATACGAAACAACAGCATTGATCTGCTATTTTACGCTGGTATTCTGCGAGAGCGTGGTCTTTCCCCGGTCGAGCCGACCCATTCGTGCTACAACTATACCAATAATATAGCTGCAGCATGGCTCTGCCACGTACAAAGTCTTCTAGTTGTTATTAGGAAGACTCTGCTGGCCATCTCCTGGTTTGCTTCCCTCTGTTATCTCTACCTACGATACATACGACCTACGAGACTATATGGGGTAGTGGATGTTCTTACACCGCCACTAAAAAACGGCCAAAACGGTACTTTATATATTACAGTAAAACTCGGTTAAGTGGGACCTGGATAAGTGAGAAACCTCCATAGCTGGAACTCATGCTTAGGTCCCGACACTTTAGCACTGAATTACCTCTGTTAGCGGGACAAAACCAACCTCTATATCTGGGATTAGTTCTTTCGATTTTATCGTCATAATTACCTCTATAATTGAGACAGCGAGTGTACTTTACCTCTTTTACTGAGACTATATTTTAGGGATTAGTTCTTTCGATTTTATTCGTCATAATAACCTCTATAATTGAGACAGCGAGTATATTTTACCTCTTTTACTGAGACTATATTATTTTGTGTACCGTTTCGTTTACTAATTCTTATTCTACCCGTAAATCCGCACTTGACTAATTGTGTAAAAGTGACCTCCAGTTTTAGTCACAGAGTATCTTTTTATAACCAAGGAGTTTTAGTTTGGTTTTGCTATCGTCCGGATGTTTATTTGAGAATGATGAAGCGAAGGCTTAAGTCTTTATCAGTACGTGAAAAACTAAAGTTCAGATTGTTAATAAAGATTACAACTCATGTATGATGTTTACAAAATACGTTACTTTATTTAATAATCGCATCTCTATAACTGAAATAACCTCTATTAATGGAACCCTCTGTAAATGAGACAGATATTTATTTATACCTGGATATCTGAGACACTGGGTAAGTGGAATACCTCTTTAAGTGAGACAAATTTGCAGGTCCCTTAAGGTCCCAGTTATCCAGGTTTCACTGTATTATCTTTTTTTATGCAGGAGAAATCCTAGTCTGGGGTAATTTTTAAAGCATGAAGTCAAAAAAAACAACATATGAACGGTTCCAACCAGAACTACACGTCAGAACAGCTGGTTGTGAATTATAGATAGAACCACCTCTAGAACCACCTGCATTCCCTCGCGATTCGTATGAATCTCTTAACAAAATATCAAATGCTATCATTAAAAGACCGACGCTCTTTCATCGACGCCACCACTTTAGAATGTCTGTGTTGGTGAGATTAAGTGTTCTGATTATTGTCGAGTAAGGTTTCGAATACCACCAAAACACGATCAAAAATTTATTTCATATACAAAAACCAGGACCAATATTGATAAAAGAGCACCAGTACACAGAATATGTGTCCTCCACAATAAAATGCTTAACGACATCGATATGTTCTCTATCTCGTTCAGCTTTCAAAACTAAATTAAAAAGTATTTTAGTAACAATTATGAATTAGATATATAAGGATATTGAGTATTGTACATTTTAGTGTTCAGATGATTGTTTTCTTTTTATAAATATAGATTTTAAGCAGACGATACTTCATAATATATGAAAGACCTTAGTATAGAAATCCTGTCGGTCATAACTTTAGACTTGGAGCCATCTGTGGTAGAACCAGCGTTATGATGGGCGCTGTAAGATTGGTCGGCTTGACGGGAAGGACCAGGCTCACAGAATACCAGCGTAAGATAGCAGGATAATGAAGTGTCGAGTGTCGAGAACCGAGACCATCGAAGCGTTTCATCATAGTCGTCTGGGGTAACGTGTTCTTAATCGAGAATAGATATCGGTGCCTGTGGTCTTCGGCATCGACTTACCATTTTCCGGACCCATACGACTTAGGGACCTTCAAGAAAAGAGCCTACTCTTTTAAAAGGCCGGCAACGCACCTGCAATTCCCCTGGTGTTGCAGTTGTTAACAGGTGCCATTTACATACCATCAGATGAGCCACGCTCGTTTTCCTCCTCTTAAATATAAAAAATCAGGTGGAGTACGTGCTCGTGTAACTCTTACTGTATATAAAAAGCCCTTACTAGTATATTGTTTTAAATTGGTATGGATCTACCACGTTGTAATTTTTAGATGACTCTGCCACGTAAAATTTTTACGTGGTGAGATGCTCTTTACAGCAATTACGGTTGTGGCACAAATAGGTCCCCTCGACCTGGGAAGGACCACACTCTTACAGAATAGCAGCGTAAATTAGCAGCTTAATACTGCTGTGTTTTGTATGGTGAGTGTTCTTTACCGGATACCGGAGAGGCATTCCATCTTAGTCCTCAGGGGCATACAACGTATTTGCATTCTGATTCTTAATTGAGGATACATGTAGATGTCTATGAGTCACTGTGGACTGTGCTCGATTGCCACCTTTATTCTATAAAAAAATATAAAAGAAACTAATGAACTGTGAGTTAAGACATGCAAACCAAAGTCAAGTCTTTAATTCCAGGAACCTTTGCCACTTGTACGAGCGTCTTCAAGATGCTATGCCCCATGCGACACGGTGTCCTGGCTGTCTCGCAAAGTGAAGCAGCTAAGCGATCAGCTGCACACAACGCAGCTTGCGCTTAAGAAGTTGTTGGAAAACCCGATGCTCAAGGGTGAAGGTGTGTATACTGTAAATAACTATTGAATTTTCTTCCAGAATCCACTAAGGTGATGTGATGTCAGGAGTAAGATTTAGCAAATGACTAGACAAGTGATCTCTTCTATCTGGGCGGCATTTGGTCGACACAAACGGTTTTCTCTATTCTCAGACTGAACAATGACACCAAATATTTTTAGAATATAATTTATATCTGCCGCTGCCATTTTCTTCTGGCTTGTTTTTTTTTATAAATTATTTATTTTAAATCTTCTAAAATTATAAACTTTTAAATTATAAAAAAATTCCAGTTATACTACCGTGAGACATCCAAAACCAAATTAGACCAACATAAAAATAAAAGAAAAACATATAGACACAGTTTCTTTCTTATATTGTTCTTGGAAAAATAATCGGCCCATTTTTTGAGGAGGATACATGAGAATACGGATGATAACTTGGTCAATTTTTCATAGGTATAATCAGTCAAAACTGTAGTTACGAGTTTCTCTGTTGTAAAACTCGGTTTTTAACGAAATCACACGTTGCTATATTTTATACTTCATTGGTGCAGTTGTATTGGCTGCAGCATGAATAACACTTTCAGTGTACCCCATATAAAGAGTTTTTTATCTAGAAATTTATCTCGTTGGATTTGCGTACATTTAGTGTTATTAACCAAGTTAGATGTGTCTTTTGATTTCTGAGTAACAATAAAAATAGAACAATAAGAATAAAAACAGAAATCTAAAACTATTTTCAATAAAGAATTAAAATGCAGATGCGTTGTCATCCCTAAGGTCTAAGATGGAACGCCTCGTATCTAGTAAAAAGGGCGTTAGGTTCTCTACACTCACCATACGAATCCACAGCAGCATTTAGCTGCTATTTTACGCTGGTATTCTGTAAGAGCGTGGTCCTTCCTCGGTCGAGCCGACCCATTCGTGTAACAACCATAATATAGCTGCAGCATGGCTCTACCACGTACCATGAGAACCGACGAACCTTTATGGTAATGAGGAGTACCATCTCGGTCCTCAGGGATGACAACACATCTGCTTTTTGAATCTTAGGATAGATGTATAGATAGATGTGGCATTCCTTTGTCATTCATATTCATAAAAAAAATTATGGAGTGGATTAAGCTGTACGTGAAATATTTGTGGAAGTCGTTGACGTCTGGAAGATTGTTGCTTGTGACCTATGCTCTACCTTGCGAACCTTGTCCATGTAACATGCTCTAAAGAAAATAATATATATTTGATATTACAGATGGTGATCGATTCCCTGAGGGTACATTCACATACAGGGTGCTGGACTCCACGGCGCCGCTGGAGGGTGGGTACTGCCGGTGTGAAAGAGGACCCAGAGTTAGTAACACGTTTCCTGTCATAACGAAATTAATTTTTTGTAGAATAGAGGTGTCAAACGAGCACACAGTCCACCTGACGATAAATGGATGCGGTGATCCGTAGACACCTACATCTATCCTCGATTAAGAATCAAAATGCAGATGAAGACTAAGATGGAATGCTTCGTTTCCAGTAAAAATGGTCTCCGGTTCTCTCCATTACGCAATATTGAAACTTTCACTGTCCGATTTTCAGACACAATAGTAAGACACTAGCAATGACCTATATGTAGTAGGGGCAGCGAAAGGGCTAAGCTCCTATTTTACGCTGAGATTCTGTAACAGCGTGGTCCTTCCCCGGTTGAGCCGACTCATTCGTAGTAAAATCATAATATATGTAGCTGCAGCACGGCTCTGTTAAAAATATTTCTGTAATATGAATATAAGTATACGCATCTATAATGGTTAGATGTGACTTTGTCTATCGTACTAACGTGATTTTGTCTCTCGTTAAACGAGCTGATAGAATAGAGAGATGTTAAATAGAGATAAGATTTTTAGATTATTTAGAGATTTTTTTTATTATGTTCGATTTTTAAAGTAAGACTAAGAAGTAAATATTTAGGTATATACAGGGTTATTTTGCAATAACCGGCCAATTTTGCAGAGAAGGTTCAGAATAAGTAATATAGGATGGTGAAGAAAAATTAATAAAAAAAAATCTCAAACATTCTGTCCTTTTTATCTTTTAAATTCAAAATGCGTGGTAATGCATTATTTTAACTGATTTTACTGGAGAGGATTCAGTTAGGCTGGGCAGCATTTAGAAAGCTCCGTCGGGTTTTCTCGTCGCCCATACCGCAAATTCTGAAGACAAGTCTTCAACCAGTGCGTCCTGCCCGTACTCGCTTACAGTGCCGAAACGTGGACACTGACAATACGGCTACTCCACAAGCTCAAAGTCGCTCAGCGAGCGATGGAAACAGCTATGGTCGGAGTTTCTCTGGTAGATAAAATTCGAAATGAACAAATCCGCCGGAGAACCAAGATTACTGACATAGCCTTCCGTGTTTGTAAACTGAGTGGCAAAATGGGCTGGCCACGTCTGTCGCAGAAGTGACAAGCGGTGGAGTAGACGTGTTGTGGAGTTGAGAGCCCGTCTACGCAAACGTAGTGTGGGACGCCCCCTAACCAGACGGAGCGACGATCTGCGCAAGGTGGCTGGTAGAAATTGGATGCGTGTAGCCGAAGATCGGGCTAAGTGGCTCGCCTTGGGAGAGGCCTATGTCCAGCAGTGGACTGCCGGAGGCTGATGATGATTATGATGACTTTCGTAATTCAGGTTGCTATGCGTTGTATTTTCGATTTTTTTGATTGTTGGATTTTTGTTTTAGGGTCCCCCAGGTCCTCCGGGTATGGAAGGACCAAAAGGCGACATGGGTCCCAGGGGCCCAAGGGGTGGGCGAGGACCCAAAGGCTCGCTTGATCTGATGCTGCTGCTCATTGCCGACATAAGGCACGACATCCGGAACTTAGAGGCTCGAGTATACAAGGAAGGGGAACAGTAAGTTTACTTTTTTAAACAAAGATCTTTAAAATCCATCCGACACATCAATGACAGAATAGGACAAGAGTTATTCGTTATCTGTAGGCTTGGGTAAAAAATATAGATATATCTAAATATCGATATTTTCTCATAAAATTATCGAAAATAATTAAAAATTGTCGATATTTTTAATCGCGATATATCGATATTCGATATTTAATTTAGAGTATCGAATTCGTGTCAATTTCGATATATTTTAAAATATATTAATCGACAAAACATTAAGCAACAAAAGCATTGATGTGCTGTTGTCGTTTTTGTTTCTTGTTAGTTAGTTTTCGTTTTAGTTATTAAATTTTAATTTCAGTTAAGTTCATAACTAAAAGTTTCTTTTAATCTATCATCCATTACAGTCCATAAAAGTTCACTGCTGAACATAGGCAATAGACTGCTTCATAGGGGGGATTTTGCCATAGTTGCCATAGTTGCTACGCTTGGCAGGCGGGTTGGCAACCGCAGTTTTTTATTATTTTAAGTTGTAATCAGGAAGATGCTGTTGCCCATGTCCTGCTTCAATTTCGCTGTCAGTCTTACTACACCCACGGGATGATGTGGGGCAGTGGATATTCTTAACTTGCAACTACACGGTGAAAAACTTTGTTTATAAAATAAAATGCCTCTTTAGATATTTAAATAGGCACCTTCATCCATTACATATTGTATTTTGGGACTCTTATCATTATGGACTCAGCGGGGAGAAGCATCTCCACTCCATCCTTTACAACGCGGTAGATCATTGGAAGGCACCGACTGTCTTCAGTTTTAGGGGTGGATTTTTAGATTTAAATGACTGACGAACTTACTTCTGTTGGACTGATGTTAAATGACTACAGTTCATGGATACTTTCAACCAACTTCAAACAAAGAAAGCTACAGACGTTGTCACTTCCGAGGTTTGGCTTTAAATGTGAATTATACTGGCTCTCTGTTTCACGTCTACCGTTTTTAGGGTTCCGTACCCTAAGGGTAACCAACGGGACCCTATTACTAAGCCTCCGCTGTCCATCAGTCTGTCTATCAGCGGGCTGTATCTAATGATCCGTAACAGGTAGACAGTGGAAATTTTCACAAAATGTGTATTTCTGTTGCCGCTATAACAACAAATATAATAAAAATAAATTAAAAATTAAAGGGGGCTCCCTAATTGAAAAAAGTGTTTTACGTACGGAACCCTTCATGCGCGAGTCCGACTCGCACTTGGCCGGTTTTTTTTTCGTCTGTCTTTCCAAACGATTATGATGTGGGTTTTTCATGGCAAGAGTAGATAGATATGCTTTTGTTAATCTTAGTCCGTGCGCTTACGAGGATATCCGGGAGTTGTTTAGTCTATACAAACGTATTCCCTCATTTGCTTCCTAGATAATATTAGAGTATCGTTGACATTAGAGTAAATATGTTTACGATACAATACTACTGTCATGTTCCTCTTATTTTTATTCCTCTTAATTAATCACTTTAACAAGTGGTAAAATTAAAAAAATGTTATACAACAGACTTCAATATAAATTTTTAAAGATAACTCAAAAACTACTGGTCAAACCTTGATCAAATTTGGGGCCACATGAGAAGCACTAGCTTCAAATAAAAAGAATCATCAAAATCCGTTCGCCTAGAAAAAAGTAATAAGGTAACACACATTAAAAAAAAAAAAAAATCAAATTGAGTACTTTCTCATTTTCGAGGTCGGTACCCAGTTATACCGCCGTTGTTAGATATTCAACAAACATATTTACGAACAAAAAACACTAAAGCAAAATATATAGACATAACGACAATTTTTCTTATACCTATTGTAAAAAAAAATTTTGGAGGCAACAGGGGAATTTAAGATGATGATTTCGTCACTTTTTAACCGACTTCAAAAAGGAGGACGTACTCAATTCGACTGTATTTTTTATTTATTTTTGTTACCTCATAAATTTTTTCTAGGTGAACCGATTTTGATGATTCTTTTTTTTATTTGAAAGCTGGTGCTTCTCATGTAGTACCATAATTTTATATAAATTTGATCAAGGTCTGACCAGCAGCTTTTGAGTTATCCTTAATAATTTATATTGAAGTCGGTTGTACAAAATTTTTAATTTTACCACTTGTTCATAACTATCACCAGTTTAAACTGCAGTTGTCTTGTTTAGGCACAACACAACAGCAATAGATCATTTAACAGTTATTCATCAATTCCCTTGCCACCCGGATATCCTCTTAAACATCTTCGGCTGTATCTTCACTTATGGCCTATAATAGGTGAATAATTGTCCATCTAAATAGATCCAGTTTGTTATTTCATTTTCTAGTCCCGAGCGCTTCAACCTGCAGAAAGCGTGGCGCAGACAACGCAAACAAGAGAAGTTAGAACGAGAGAGCCACGCCGAGGAGTTGGAGGCGTACACCGCGCCGCCAATACAAGAACACGACGGACGCGTCGAGATATATCCTAATGGTTAACTGCTGTTCTTATTTAACCTGGTCTTCATACGTGGTAGAGCCACGCTGCAGCTATACTATGGTCGGCTCGACCGAGAAAGAATAGAATAAAATTATTATTAAACGTGGTAGAGCCGTGCTGCATCTATATCAATTGTATAGTTGTAACACGAATGGGTCGGTTCGACCGGGGAAGGACCACGCTCTCACAGAATACCAGCGTAAAATAGCTGATTAATGCTGCTGTGTTCCGTATGGTGAGTGTAGAGAACCGTAGACCCTTTTTCTGGAAAAGAAGATTCAAAAACGAGGATAGATGTAGATGTCCATGGGCCACAGCAACCACTTACCATCAGATGGACTGTGTGCTACCTTTTTATAGGATAGAGAAAGTCAAATACTCAATAACTGCTTTTGGCCCGACCGAGAATCGAACCCAACGAGGCAGTAAATCTTAGATCATAATATTATAATTTAGATTAAGGTAGACTGTTACCACGTGCTCAGTGGTGGTGTAATCTATATAACTAATGCCCAAATACTCAAACGTTACTCAATTTTAAGATGCCGTTAAGTCTTGTGCTGTCTCTATCACTTTAAGTCAAAGTGACTGTGACACCACGAGACTTAATGACATCTTAAAAGTAGCGTTTGAATATTTGGCCATAAGAAACTTAAAAATAAATGATTCAGTCGTTATAGTGACAGGTTTTTTTACGGCTTAATAACACTCAAAATTAACATCAGGCCTTTGCCCAGAAGTACGTAGTATTTTATTGTTGTTAATTTTTACGGTGAAGGTTTGAATGGCGAAATCACCCACAAATCAGAAACTACCACAGATTGGGCGCGGGTGAAGGGCGACCGCGAACCTCCCGACCCCGTATTGAACCTGGCCGACATGGACGAGAAGCTGCGCCAGTTTCACTTGCTGGCCAACACCACGAGCCCCGGCGACGAGGAGTTGGACACGGATTACGATTATAGCTTCTATTAGGAATAAAGTACAAAAGGAAAAAAAAAATGTTTTTTTTAATGTTTTCTAGTTAATTTAGTGTCAACAGCGACATCTTGCGATTACTATAGGAAGCTATTAGTTATTGGAAAAGGCACATTGTAAGAATTTTTTTCCAAACGCGCGCTATACTATCCTCTGCACACGCCGCACACTATCAGAAATTTAACAATAATCATATTTATCACCAATATTAGGTATAGATATTTTTGCACTTCTGTATAATTGAATTGTCTTGGACAAAATGCATGAAGAGCGCCTCTTCGGAGATTCTGACAAGACAAACTGATGTGCGATTGGCATGCATTCGGCGATCGTTAAAAGCGGACGATCGGTCGGGCAACTTTCTTACAGTCTTGGGGGGTATAGTATAAAAAATATGCGAGGTGATGAGAAAATTCCGTATATATACCAGCCGCACATTGTTACAAAATATACATGCCTTTGGAATATTGGTGATATATAGGAAATTTCTGATAGTGTACGAGGTGTGCGGATTGTCGCCTAACGCTTTAGAAATTATCTGATAGAACATTTCTCACAATGTGCGAACGGCCTAATAGTGCTAAGTAAACATACGCTGTCTCTATTTATCTGTGACAAGCGAATTTATATTAAACGACTAAAAATATTTCTGGAGTCTTGTATCCTCCAATAGATGGCAATCATCTATTATTTATTTTTTATTACGATCGCTTGTGACCCTGTCAAGAATGACGAACTCAGCAAGCAGTAAACTCGGTGAGGATCAGAAGTACTTTACGAACTTTTTCACTGTATAATAATATTAATCATAATAATTTATTTCAGACCTTTTAAATAGTTTATAAGAACTGCGGTTGCAAACCCGCCTGCTAAGCGTGGCAACTATGGAAAATATACCCCTTATAAGGTAATCTATGAGGGAGGCCCATGTTTAGCAGTGGATTTTTAATAGTCTGTAATGGATAAATAATTAACTTTTTCACTTCAGATAACAAGGAGTGGATCACATTTAGAGAGAAACTATGTATGGTATATGCGAATGTAGTGTCTGCAACATTTAATATTAAAAACACGTAAAGAATACAAAACACATAATATATAATATAATTTTAACTAAGAAATACAAAAGCAATTTTTCAATGGAATTATACATTTAATACTCTCTTGCTCTCCTCTTAACATACCACTTTTTACTTTAAAAGAAACATTTATTACAATAATTTTAAGACTCAATTTAACTTGCAACGGACGGCTGATATTGAGCCGCAAGTCGCTTGAACTCGTTAGTCTTTGCGTTGTACTCCTTCGTGAAGGGATGATCCGGGTGAGTATCCAGCAACTGAGCTAGATAACGCGATGAAATCTGGAAAATAAAATACAAAATAATAGCATCAAGAATCAATCAATAGGATCATTTATTTATTTTGGGTTATTCAAACACACAAACAAACAATCATCATGCTTTAAAACAGCTATTATGCTCCCTATCACCTTGGGATTTGGTTTCGGCATTTTTGATTGAATATATTATTTGTAAGCCGCCAGAGCCTCGTTGGTAGCTAGCGTAGTACAAGGTGTTGACCCGGGTCGCATCGAAGTATTGATGATTGCAATTACATTTTTAGAACGTTCCAGATCAGAGTATAGTAATGTCCGACGACCGACATTATCAAGCGGGACTCACAGATCACAGAGTACTGAGACTCGAACTGACGGCGCGTCGGCGTACGCACGCACGCACGTACGCACACACACACACACACACACGCACGTACCTCGGGCGGCTTGCCGCTGTGCGCCGCGGTGACGGCGCGTCTGCGTACGCACGTACGCACACACACACACACACACACACACACACACACACACACACACACATACACACACACGCGCACGTACCTCGGGCGGCTTGCCGCTGTGCGCCGCGGTGACGGCGAGCGCCAGCAGCAGCTCCGGCTGCTGCGGCGCGCGCGCCTGCGCCTCCGTCACTAGCTGCTCCGCCTCCTCCCACATCCCTGCAACACGCACGCACACGTACACATGGAGTACAAATGGCTCGCCTCGAAGGAAGAAGGGCCATGCTCATACATAAGCGTAGGATAATGTAAAGTTACAGCCTATACAAATTCCATGGCTGAACACAGGTCTCATCTCATTTCTGAGAAAGCTTTAAGACAAAGACATGTTCTTTCTCGTCGCCCCAATGCGTGTTGGCTAACTCCACGTCTTCGAAATATTTTTTTTAATTTTCTTAGACATGCAGGTTGCAAATCAGGACTTATAAATTACAATTAACAATTTCATTGGTGAAGGGGTGATTAAACCCAGATTTTGCTTGCGTACTGTGAAATTTACAGTAAACGCGTAACCCCAGACCAAGGCTCAAAGTAAAACAGCAGCATAGTACTGCTGCGTTTTAAATGGTGAGTGATAAAAACCAAGACTCGCTATGCTGGTAATAAAGTATTCCATCTTAGACCTCAAGGTGTCAATGCATTTTGATTCTCATTTGAGGATAGTAAGTGTCTATAGATCACATCGTCACACCTACCATCGAGTGGACTGTGCGCTCGTTATTTAACCCTTACTTCTTTAAAATTGATTAAAGGGAGCGTTGGCTATTTCTCAGGCTCCTTTCCCCGGTGGTAGACCTCCTCTTTACCATTCAAAACATTTGGCAGCGTCTAACAAATTTTCAGTTGATAGTTCTATTCATATCATGCACAAAGTAAATACCTTGGTGGTCAGTGGTTGTGGTTGACACCTTATTGCGAAAAGGTTCGTCACCCCTGGCTGTGTACACAATGTACAAGGTACATTTAATTGGTAATGTGTAGAAGGTAATGTAGTGAGAAACTCTGCTTGGAGGTTTTTGGCGGGAATTTGACTGGTGGCGGATTGCTGCTCCTGTGTTATTGTTAAAATAATGGTTTGTAGTAGATTTTGATACGTAAAAGTGGTGCGATTTTGTGTATTAAGTGCCTGCGCATGTGAACCATTAGTGGAAACGATTAAACAAATGCTTCGATGGTGATGTGGAATCTCAAAATTATCTATTAGGCGCCTTGAGAGACCATCGTCATCGACATTTGACAAGCTGCCAAAATCCAAAAAAAACTCCACAATGTAACACATAACATACTGTGAAGAAGTTTTTAAATAAATTATTATAATGGATTATTTCTTAAATACTTGATACTAGCAAAAGTACAACAGTACAAGTCCATTACCAAAGAAAAAGAAACTGCTTGGCGCCTATATGCGAAAAGGTTTGTCACCCCTGATTGTATACAAAAGAACTACAATATGAATGTAAGGTAGACCTCTGGAAGCGGCGGCGGCGGCCCCGAGTGCCGCGGGCCCGGCTCCCAGTGAGCCCAGTCGCTCCGACAGCTCCATCACACTGTAGTGTGCGTCCTGCACTCCTGGTCCGCCCTGAGTACAACACATACGCCATTTCAATTATTAATTCATTACGCCTATAAAAACCACAGCTGAACATTGGCCTCCTCCAAGGATATCCTTATAGTTGGTTTTTATTATTTTAAACTCTGAACAGGAAGATGATCTACTGTTTCGGTTTTCCTTTATCGCCTTTTATAATACTCGAGGCAGAATATCGGGTAGTGGGTTCCCCTAAGCCACCACTACACGGCAAGTTTTTATTATTCACTAGCTATTACTCGCGACTTCCTCCGCGTCGAAGTTAAATAAAAAACCTAATAGATATGGATCCGAATGATATCTATATAAACTTAGAAAGTAAAAATAAAGAGAAATTTCACTTTTAATAAAAAGTAAGTGACGACTAAGAACTAAAAGAATAAAATAATTTTCACATACTATAGTGCCCACGTTATAAATCATTGTAATCAGTCTATCTCACTCGCACTCATTGGGCTTATGGAGCATCATAATGATGTGCTTAACAGCATGTAGTCGATATCGATAAGATTTAATGAATGGATTTTTTAAGGTTTGAAATTATGTACAGTGGACCCCCGGTAATCCGACAAACATTTTGCAGGGCAGTGTCGGACTATCGCATTTGTCGGATTATAGAGTACTGCCTAAGACCCCCTATAGTCCGGAATTTTTTATAAAAGAGTACCTTGTAATCCGACAAATTCCAGATCCAATGATAAGATTCTATACAGGGTATTTTGAAACGCTCCCGAAAACGAAGAGAGATGATAGTACTAAGGATACCTATGATGATGGGTCACAAAAATTCGATCCGAGGGAAAAAATCATCTTTTCACAACGTTTTATTAACTTTATTCACGCTCCATCATGTTATTACAGTTATTTGAAACGATATTTCACAAAATAAAATCATGAAAATACTGAAACATAAAACTAGCAGTGAAACTTAAAAGAAAATCAGCTCACAATAGGTCAATATCCTCGCGGGCGCCGAACTCTTACCTAGATCGGTACGAAACAATGCATTAGGTATACTACTTACTCACTCTACCCTTCCCTTTCACACACACGCTGCTTCGTGTCGCCTCGCGCTGTGGAATTTACACATGCTTCAAGGACGTTACAATAATTTTAGTTTTTGAGACAGTGCCATGTTGACTATCACGAGCGATAGTTCAATTGTTTTGTTTATTAAATTATTGTCGTTATTACTTGTTATTAATTAATTAATGATGTTGTTCTTGTTGTTACGTTTTGTGTTTTTTGTTTTGTTTTAATAATGCCTAACGCGTAGGTACGTTTATAGTGCTCGTGAATACGGCAACATGTTAATGTGCCTTGAAGAATCTCATAAGGCCACGGAGGATCGGTAAGCTGTTTCATACCTAATTTTTTTTTAAATAACTTAGTACTGAACTGATCTGAATAGGTACATAACTGAATACATCAGAATAATAAACATACCTACACAATGGATAACAAAGCATGACTCTAACCTTGTTAACATTTTATTTAAGTATTTTTTTCATTAGCGGGGAATCGAACCAGTTATTTGGTTTATTTAACCTAATTTTTTTAAATAACTTGTTAACATTTTATTTAAGTATTTTTTTCATTAGCGGGGAATCGAACCAGTTATTTGGTTTATTTAACCTAATTTTTTTTAAATAACTTAGTACTGAACTGATCTGAATAGGTACATAACTGAATACATCAGCATAATAAACATACCTACACAATGGATAAAAAAGCATGACTCTAACCTTGTTAACATTTTATTTAAGTATTTTTTCATTAGCGGGGAATCGAACCAGTTATTTGGTTTATTTAACCTGTAATTCAATTAAAGTGGCTATGTGGAGACAAGCACAGTGGCAAAATAGTAGGTTAAGTAGATAAGTTAGGTATTTAGACAAGTGTTGTAAATTATTAGGTATTGTGGTACCATCGCTAGTTGCGGGCCGCGCGAATTCGGCGTTCGCGCGTACATTGACTCTAGTCAGCTGATTGTAATTCAGTAATTCCACTGCTGGTTTTATGTTTCAGTATTTTCATGATTTTTTTTGTGAAATATCGTTTCAAATAACTGTAATAACTGATGGAGCGTGAATAAAGTTAATAAAACGTTGTGAAAAGATGATTTTTTCCTCGGGATCGAATTTTTGTAACCCATCATCATAGGTATCCTTAGTACTATCATCTGTCTTTGTTTTCGGGAGCGTTTCAAAATACCCTGTATGTTATATATATGTACTATCTTGATCACATGTAGTCAAATTCAAACTAAGCAATCAGAATCAAAACAATAACCTACGCGTCGAGCACAATAGTGGTGGTGCGTACAAGTTATAACTTATTCAATCATGCATTTGCGAAGATTGTCAAAAAATATCTAATAATAAATAATAGACCATGTCGGATTACAGGGGGTGCCGGATTAGACAGGGGCCGGATTACCGGGGGTCCACTGTAATTATAAAATAACAATAAAGTAAATAAAATATAATCTACATTTATAAATATTTTATTAAATTACAAATTATCTTCTTCATCCGAGTCATCTGTGGCACTATCGTCTTCCTGTATATTTATAATCAAAGGTTCAACTTGATCTCTCAAAAAATCTTTTTTCAAATCCGTTTCCTGCAGGTCTTTTCCATGCTTCACACATTTAACCCAGTTTTCCCTGGTAACGTTTTCTATTGCTTTATGCAGAAGAACTTCAACATCGGCTATTTTAAAAGTATGGTTTTGCACTGCAATTTCTCCTTTTACCTGAGCCCAATAGGATTATATTGACAATGATATGGTGGCAGTCGTATCATGACCATGTTCATTTGCCAGCTTATCTATTAAATAATTTTTTTAGGCCTACTCTCTTTAACTTTTCTTAACAGTTCTTCTTTTATTTCATTATTTGTAAATGCGATGTTGTTTTTCGTTAACCACTCCTGAATCTCTTTCTTTTTTGTAGCAGATATTGGTATTCTTTCCATTTGCATAGAGTGATAGCTGGCGTTATCGATGATAATTACTGAAGGTTCTCCTAGGACGTTCAAAACATCAATAAACCATTCCTTGTAAGTTTCGCCATCCATTTCAGTATGTATAGTCAGCATCCTTAGGCTTACGGCCTTAAATATTAATTTTGCCTCAGGTACAAAATCAGTCTTTGCAGAACCAGCGTGACAAACAATCAGTCTCTGTCCTTTTCCCACTGGTTGATTTTTAAAACTACCTACATCATTTTCTCCAAGCCACATACGTTTTCTGGAATGGTTTTGACTCACCCATGTCTCGTCAAGGTGAAATCGTGGTCGTTGATCTTTTGTTTTCTTCAAGGCGTCAAATTTTCTTCAAAAATCCATCCTAACACAAACAATATTACTTCTTTCCATTAAATACTTCCGCCCTTCCGTATTTTTCTTAAATTTATATCCAATATCTTTTAATATTTTCCTCATGGAAGTTTGCCCGCATTTAAAATCGGGCATCAATTCAGAGTATTTAGCAAAGATTTTGGCCACATGGATACTCGTCGTTATCACACGTAGTGAATATAGTGCGTTCTAACACACTTATATTATCAAAATTATCAATATTGGTAACTGTTGTCGGTTTTTAAATTTTTTTGAAATCCACGTTAGAGAATAATCTTCACAACTGTCGAGACCGAAATAAAATGAAAAAAAAAATGTACAGAGGTCCTCACCTTGTTACCTTACTAAACATAAACTAGTAACGACAAATTCTATGACCCTCAGCTTTGTCCACCGCGATAAGGCGGACTGAGGTAGCGAGTGGCGCACAGCGGTGGCACATTCCTAGTGTTATTGACATTTATGGCCCGACGACCCAGTTGATAACGCGGGCACTATAGCTTCTTAAGTCAGTGCTAAGACATAGTGTGTCATAAATACGACATAGTAAGTGACAATCAGCTACAAACGCTTTCTATGCAATTTAACGCCTATAAATTCAAGAAAAAGATGTAGTCACCTGCGACAAGTTGAGCCAAGCCTGTGCCAGTTGCGTGAGAGTGCCATCATCTTCTATATCTTGTAGAAGTTTTAGTTGTTTCCTCGCTAAGTCTGGACGGTTCATCGCCAGTAAACATTGCAGTGTGAATGCACGCAACTCCAATGATTCAGCTCCGTGTAGGATCCTACAAACATATTTATAACATATTGTGCAAAAGAAGACCGGGCTAAATGGCGCCCTTGGGAGAGGCTTAAGTCCAGCAGTGGACTGTCACAAGGTGATGATGATGATGAAGATGATGATAGCGGTCAATTATTTAAAAAAAACTACAGGGTACGAGTATATCAACCCTCGTGATTAAGGCGGAATGCCCAGTCTTTAATCGCACCGGCTCTAGCGTTGAAAACTGATACAAAACGTACTACTACAGAAGTAAGTATGCTCCTTTAACTAAGCAAAAATATTATGATAATGTTATGTTTTTTTTGTTGTTGTGTTTTTTTACATGCTATATCAGTAGTATAGTTGTAGCACGAATGGGTCGGCTCGACCGGGGAAGGACCACGCTCTCACAGAACACCAGCGTAAAATAGCAGCTTAACGCTGCTGTTTCGTATGGTGAGTGTAGAGAACTGGAGACCCCGTTTACTGGAAACGAGGCATTCTATCTTAGTCCTCACGGGTGACAACGCATCTGCATTTTGATTCTTAATCGCGGATAGATGTAGATGTCTATAGACCACAGCATCCACTTACCGTCAGGTGGACTGTGTGCTCGTTTGTCACCCTTATCCTATAAAAAATGGTATAACATATACATAATAACATGTGCAGTGCCTAATCAAAACACAATACAGAGGTGAGCTATTTTAATTATAAACTCAAATAAAACAATGAGACTAATAATGTTGATAACAATTACATGATTGATAATAATAACCCCTGGGAATGAGGTGATCGCTACCATGCTGTTTTGGTAATCGAGGATGGATGTAGACGTCTATGAGCCACAGCAACTACTTACCATCAGGTGGACTGTGTGTGCTCGTTTGTCACCCTATTTCTATATTGACTGCCTCGTTGGTCTAGTGGTTTCAGTAGTGCGACTGCTGATCATGAGGTCCCGGATTCGAATTCCGAGTCGGGCCAGAAAAAAAAATCAGTTATTAAGTTTTTCCATCAAAAAATTCTCAGTAGCTGCCCGGAGTCAGGAAGTTGGCGGTGTCTCACCCCCGTGCCTCGGAAAGCACGTAAAGCCGTTGGTCCTGCGCCTGATCTCTCTCCGTTCGTGTCGGTTTACCGTCCCATCGGACTATGAGAGTGAGGGAATAGAGAGTGCACCTGTGCTTGCGCATACACTTGGGCACTATAATCCTGTCCTGCGCCGATGGCTAGTCTCCGTTGAGACTCGCCGCCGTGGCCGAAACTCGGTGTGGAGGACATTATTATTATTATTATTCCTATAAAATAAAATGTTATTTAATATGTCAATGGAGCTGTCAACGGGACACAATAACCCGTACACGTATGATCCGAATACCAACTGAAATCTAAATTGCATTAGGATCTATAAGATTTCTTATATTTACGCGAACACTATATAATCACTATATAATAAATAAAACTATTTTCACGGATTTTATCACGTATATTAACTTATTTTATATTCCCGATCTTTCGAGTACGATAAAATTTATCTGGAGGTAGCCGTGGTTAACTATGACATTGGGACGTCAAACACCTCAGTCCCCCCGTGACCATGGATGCTGTAAAGTGCTCGAAACGTCGGGAATATAAAATAAGTTAATATACGCGATAAAATCCGTAAAAACTAGTTTTATTTGAAAGGATCTAAAAAGAGTATAATTAATAACGGAACTGGTAAGATTAAGCCACGCAGAATAAATTTGCAATTAAATTTTAAAAAATTAAGTTTATTATTATAAACTAAAAACTAAATCAGATCAGGAAGTTAATGGTAACTGTGAGTTTTTGAAAAATATTTTATTGACATTACGTCCTTGACTACAAAATCACTGAATTCCTAACTCCGCTCCGCGTCACTCAACTCCACTTTGAAATACTGTCATTCATTAATAATAATAATAATAATAATCGTGAAAGCCGAAACAGATAAGCGAACAAAATATCTGGACCTGGCTCACGAGGTGACCGACATGTGGGGAGGTCTGCCAACCGAAATTATTCCTGTGGTCGTTTCTGCGAACGGGCTAATCCCATTCAGCCTCTCAGGTCACCTGAGGCGACTGGGACTCCGTGACGGACCGCTCTGGGCTCAAATGCATAAGGCGGTGCTCCTCGATACCGCCCGCATCATCCGCCGGTATCTTCCCTTTCCCCTAACCCTCGGCCGTTTGGTCTCCCCTGCGAAGGCTTCCATCCGGTTGGGTTTTATCTATTTATGTATTTTAAAGATATTTATTATATATATATATATACATATCATTATATATCATTAACAATTATATATTTATACAGCCCTACCAAATGAGGAAACTATATAAATACCCCAAAATAATAACAATATCATTTGTTCGCTAAACATGGTACATTAAGGATGAAATGCTGCTCCCATCTCCTGTTCCTGTTTCCTCCGTAGCACCTATAAGATCATATGGGTGAACCATGGTCCACCTTATAATAAATTATCTTACTTTAAAGCTGCTTCATAATTGTCTTCATGGTAGTAGATGGTGGCAGCAACGAGAAGGAATATATCATTTGTAAGTTCAGTACCTTTTGCCACCTGGAAAATTAAAGTAAAATAATTATTATAACATACTAGGTAATATTTATGTACTTTCTTGATGTTAAAATAAAATTAAAATATTCCTCATTTTGAAATAGTATGATGAGTGCAAAATCAACTCAATTATTTAAAAAGTTTATATGACTGACTGCAACTATCATTAATTTGATCTAGTTGAAAATTATATGAGACAATGCTCTTCTATATACTTCCACAATGGTGGAGTATATATACGCTATTGGTAAATAAAAAGCCACCTAAATTGTTTAACTAATGTATTAAATAAACACACGTAGTAGAGCCACGCTACAGTTATATTATGGTTGTAGCACAAATGGGTCGGCTCGACCGGGGTAGGATCACACTCTCACAGAATACTAGCGTAAAATAGCAGCTTAATGCTGCTGTGTTTCGTATGGTGAGTGTAGAGAAACGGAGGCCCTTTTTACTGGAAACGAGGTATTCCATCTTGGTCCTCAGTGGTAACAACGCATCTGCATTTTGATTCTTAATTGAGGATAAATGTAGATGTCTATGGGCCACAGCATCCACTTACCATCAGGTAGACCGTGTGCTCTTTTGTCACCCTATTCTATAAAAAAAACTGTGTTATTTATGTTACATTCATTAAAAAATCAGTCAAATAGATGTCAAGATGTCAATATAAAACTTTCTTCAACTTTAAAAAAAAATATTATTCAAAAGCTGGAATACAAGCACTACAAGCTCAAACTTACCCATACAGAATAAGAAAAGAGAAACAAAACATACCCTGACTAGTACGAGCGAAATGTATGTATAACGCCCAAACATACTCTTAACTACGTAGATATACTTTTTAAGAACACAAGAAGAGGTAATTCTTTATATACAATATTTTATTATATTTACAATATTAAGAAACTATAACTAAAAAAACTAAAACTAATAACTTAATTATCATACAGTCCTACTCCCCGTGGTATCGTGCCAAGAACGCTGGCTGCGTTTCCTCGCTGAATGGCTATGCTTAGCCTTTGAGCGAGAAAAGAACCAGCCCTCTTATCACCAGCAGTAACAACCAGTCGCGGATAGAGTTCCTTTATGAACTTCACCGCACGTGGACACCACGGACCAATAGTCTCTACAGCAAATGGCACAAATATGTAGTCATCTCTCAGAGACTCATATTTGTGGGTATTTGGGGTTGACAAATCGCCGCTCCCAGTCGGATTCCTACGGCGATGCGCAAGCTTTCACCATCAAGTAACGTGCTGAGGTTACTTTATTGAGTTACTAGAAAATTTATTACTCAACTACCTTAGAAGGTTATGTTTTTCAGGTATATATTTTTGTATATTCAATTATACATGTTAGTTATTATACATTTATATTGGCACCACTGATTATAGAATCTATGGTCTGAGTGTCTTTGGCGTATGCAGTTGCGTAGTATATCTTGAAATGTGAAATGTGTGATATTGATGATTGTCTTTAAGTTTAAGTTAATAAAAGTAAAGGTATGTTGTAAAGGTGATTAATAAAACTATGAATATATAATAAAGAAGGAAGTTTCTTTAACCAATTACATTAAAAATACATAAATACAATTGCATGATTGTCAACAGATTAAAAATAATTAAGTATATATAATTTATTTGTCTGGTTCTTTGTGACCTTCCGTAGCCTTAATGGTTTCAGGGATTATGATAAGCATGGAGTTGTAAATAGTGTTTTAGGCTACACTTTATTTTATGTTAAAATAATATAAATGTGATGTTATGCTATAATATAATTAAAAAAATCATGTGATAGGGCAATTTTATTGTTGTAGCACAAATGGGTCGGCTCGACCGGGAAGGACCACGCCTCACAGAATACCAGCGTAAAATAGCACCTTAACGCTACTGTATTTCGTATGGTGAGTGTAGAGAAACGGAGGCCCTTTTACTGGAAAGGAGGCATTCTATCTACAAAGATGGAATGCCTTCTTTCTAGTAAAAGGGTGTAGGACTACCTCAGGTGTGGCAACGCATCTGCATTTTGATTCTTAATCGAGGATAGATGTTGATGTCTATGGGCCACAGTATCCACTTACTATCAGGTGGACTGTGTGCTCGTTTGTCACCCTTATTGTATACAAAAAAATGGTGTTAGTAAAAAGAACATTCTCATAAATGTGTCAATTTATTAGTTAATAATAAAACAAGTCTGTTCAGCATGGATTTTCCCTAATAATAATAGAGATGTAATATTTTTGTGTATATTTACCCTAGCATCTATGTCTGCAACAATAGCAGGCTTGTTTGCCCCAGGGGAAAGATAATCAACAAGTGTCTTCAAGGGCTGCAGCATAGGATCAGCATTTTTTAACTCCTGCAAGACAATTCTGTAGTTTCCCTGGGCAATGTAGGAGCGATAGAGAAGAGCATCGCGTTGAAGAGACACTAGTGGTGATGTAGGCTGTAAATAAATATACAAAACTTAATTTATTAAAATGATATTTCACACATTATATTCATACCTTACGGCCATCGATCACTAATAAAAAACTAGATACACAATCCCAAGCAAAACTTCTCTAAACTGTCGCCAATTGTTTTATGTAATTCTAGTTGACATAAATATACATTAATCTAAATTCAACCTTAAATGCATTGCCTAAAGTTGTATTCACAAACTAAAATATAATATAATATAATATATAATCACGTCTCTTTCCCGTAGGGGTAGGCAGAGACCACTTCTTTCCACTTGCTACGATCCTTACATACTTGTTTCGCTTCGTCCACTTTCATTATTCCCTTCATACATGCTCTTCGGTTTAGGGTACTCTTGACCTGGCCTTTTTTCAAGACGTCCCTGATTTGGTCTAGAAACATCCGCCTAGGTCTACCCCTTCCAACACTTTCATTCACACTCGCCTTATACACTTTTTTCGTCAATCGTTTTTCATTAATTCTCTCGACATGGCCAAACCATCTCAGCATACCTTTCTCAATTTTTGTCACTACATCTTCTTTCACAAACTACATACAAATTAAAAGCGCACCCAAATGTTCGAGTGGGTGCTCATTCGGTAAGGACATTTTTTGTCACTGATTGTGTATCTAGTTTTTTATTAGTGATTGATGCTTACAACCAATTGAAAGTCCACTGCTAAACATAGGCCTCTCCATAAGATGTCTCAAATATCCCCCATATTTGCCAAATATTTGGCAGGTGGTGGTGTGGTTGTGATGGTGGTGGTTAGGGCAATGATGCTAATAGCTGGTGTATAGAAGAATTAAGATCCAAATACCAGAAGCTATTATGTGGAAATTATTTTATTCTTTTTAGTTTGTTGAAGTCAGATTTTACTTTTAACATGCTTTTATTAGCTTGGTATGTATCTATGTTTCTATGTAACGGAATTTTTGAATGTGATTTTCATCCCATTCAAAACGTCGAATTGATTTGAAACTTCACACACTTATCAAGGACTAATGACAATGCAATAATTTAAATTGTTTGTCCCATTATCCTTGCCAGGATCCTCAGGATTTGCGAATAATTCATACAACATTCAATCTACTGAAAGCCGTGTAAAAGAACTTCATTCCAAAAAAAACACACTTTAGTAGTCAGCCGCACTAAAAAATAGAAAATAAATAATATATTATTCCTTTTGAAGAAAAGAAGAATAGATGTTTCATTAGTGTAGTGGATGGAGAGGGCTATGCTTGTTCTCTGCACGATAGACTTAGAAATGAGGACATCAACAGTAGAACTAGAGTAACCGACATAAACTGGCCATATAGCTCGAAGAACCAATAAGCGATGGGAAAGAAAGGTTCTCGAGTGGCAACCTCATGCCGGTAAGCAAAGTGTAGAGTGGCCCCCACTAGTTGGAGTGTCGACCTGGTAAGATATGCAGGAAGTCAATATGTGCAGGTGGCTCAGGATCATACTTTGTGGCATTCCTTGGGGGAAGTGTAAATTCAGCAGTGGACTTGTGAAGGGAATGATGATGATGATTTGTTTCAAAATTTTTGTTGTGGTGTCCCTTATTTTCACCATTCACAAAACTAAATAACATGGCAGCGTGATAGTGCAGTTTTTATGGTGGCAAAAGGGAAAACTGAGCCCTATTAATGTTTAATTGTTATAATTACAGTCCTGAAATTTGGATATTTGGTAAAGAATATTGACCCAACACTAAATATTTTATAAGAAATTCAATTAAAGCATTTTATATAATATATACAACATGTTACAAAATACACCGTAAAAATATAATTAATTATCAAAGCCAAAAATTTTGTCAACCCTAGTAAGCTGTCATGTCAGGAACCAGATTATTTAACAGAAAGGCCTATGTACCCATTTTACCTAATAATTGTCTAAATTAATAGTTTTCTATTTTTCATTCATAAGTGTTTGCTACCTCAATACAAGGATGTCATTATACTCAAGTACTGGCTTCAAAAATGTCGAGTTGGAAAAAAAAATGTGAATGAAGATTTGAAATTGACAAATTTCAAATCTTCTAATCGATATCCTACAACTGTTTTGAGTTTCTTTTCCAACATTTTTGCAAAATAACGATGCTTTCTAACTCGGAATATTACAATATGATGTTATTTATGTGTAGGCCATGAAGATAGCAATTTAAATTGTGATCGCGAACTGTATCGCAACGATTTATCGATGGTAGACCCCACTGAACAGCGACGGCTGCCTTCGTACCAGTGTTTTCTGAACATGTCAAGACGACTACATTCCACCGGCTCTTTACATCGGTCTACTGGAAGTGGACGTCCAAGTACAGTCGACGCCAGGCAGGCTGTTATTAGTGTTAGAGCATTTTGAAGAAGAGCCAACCACAAGTACGAGGCAAGCCGAACAAGATTCGGTATAAACCATGTTGCAGTTTGGCGAATTACCCTTATCACTATCGCCGTACACAGGAGCTGATACCGTCCAATTTTGCACCCAGGAGGAACTTCTGCGAGTGGTACCTCAGGCAGTTAGAGGAAACCCTAATTACGTAAACTATGTTCTTTGGACGGACGAAGCAACATTCACGAGGTCAGGACTTTCAAATATGCATAACGATCACGTTTGGGCTCGCATGAATCCACATGCTTCACGGCAGGGCAGATTCCAACACCAGTGGCGGCTGAATGTGGGCTGGCCTTATGACGGGCATGTCATCGGTCCCGTCATTATGCCATCAGGTCTGAACGGTAGCAACTATCCAACCTTTTTACAAACGGAATTAAGAGGCGATTGACGACTTTCCTGTGGCTGACTGGGATTACTTTGAGAACCAAAGAAACATGGTGTTTCAGCATGATGGAGCTCGGCACATTTTGCTCGCAAAGTACGAGAACATCTTAACGTTCGCTTCCGCGAGGATGTATTGGCCGCTGGGGACCGTGCTAACGCCTGCTCATTCTCCGGACCTCACACACTTGGACTTCTTTTGTGGGGTTATGTGAAGGACAGAGTGTATTTCTGATTGCCCAACGGTTGCCGAGATGGAACAGCGTGTTAGATCGGTTTTCGCATCAATAACACCGACGATGGTGCGAAATGCCACACAAGCATATCCCGACGAGCAAGGTTGTGTATGGAGCACACTTTGAGCCGTTTCTGTAAATTTTTCATTGTTAAGTTTATCATGAAAAATAAGTGTTTGTTTAGGTTGTTTCGTTAGGTTAGGTCTTTTAAAATTTTTGTCATTCTGCGAATTAGGTAGAAATGTAGGTACATTCTCATGTAGTTTACTCTTTAATTTTACTGAAAAGGGTTTATACATCGGTGAAAATAATAATATATTTTTATTTTTTGGGGTATGTTATACAGCGTTTCTACTGTTCTTAAATATTGTGAATGGACTCGTTATAAGGCTCCATTTAACCTCCTTTCGCTTTACGGGTAGTTTTGTAACACCCAGTATATATATATATATATATATGAAATATGAGCCAATTTTTTTACTCTAGCATGTGGAATGTTATGTCGTTATGTCTTATGTCTAGAGATCATTGAGTAGAATACAAATTTATTTAAAATTCTTTTTTCTTTAAAAATAAATAAAAGTGGCCCACATTTTACAGTTCTAAAACATAACTAGTTAGAAATTTAAAAATTTTGTATATTATGAAGTGTATTTAAACAACAAATAATGATCTGATTCGTAGATTGTAAGTTGTGACAAAAACTTTTTAGAAACGAAGGCAATAGAACAACATATGTACAATACCCTAATAGAGTGAGGTCCAGTCCAGCTCTCACTTTATCATTCTTTTGGTGCTTTTGTTATCCAGCAACTTTATATGTTTTTGTACAGAACCATCTAGATAAACATACCTAGATCTAACCTGGACCAGAATACCTGGACACTACACTGTGGGTCTCAGGTTTAAAACACATTAGGATAAAAACACAAAATGTTAGTTTTCTGGTCTGATTGTATGAGGATATTCCTTCAATGCCTAAGTATAACATTGGGCTTATTGCTACCTTTTATTTGAAAGTTGTAGCAATGGTCAACCTTGATTAATGATATTTAAAACTATAGATACACATCCAGAAAAAAATCATCATCATTACAAGCCTTCGCAAGTCCATGGCCGAACTCTCCAAGTTATTATCAGCGGGTAAGGTATTATTAGTTGTAAAAGTCGTTGTTCAATCCAATATGATTTACTGTAAATAAATTCTCATTTATTCTTCGTTCTATTGTATTCATGGGTCGGCTTTAGTAATCTGCACGATTTAAGTGTTAATTTTAGCTTTAGTTGACAGGCAATGATGCTATTGATTACCATCTAGCTGCTTTTATGCCGGAAATCTTTAGTTTTCGAGATATCGATAATTATAATTTTGAGGTTATATCCATTTAAAATGATACGAAAACGAAACAACAATATAATTATTAGAAAGAGATAGAAATAGAGCATGGTCTGTATCTGTTTTAAAAATAACACGCAACAACAATATAACAATTAAAAGATCCTTTTATGGAATTAATTAAAGCAATTAAACATGTTTATAAATAAATGTTTTAATAATATTATATTTGGTCGTCTCTTTGATCAAACCCTAGTACCAGAAGGTATAAATCACAAAACCGAATCTGTCAACCCCGTCTTCCACGTGGTCTTTCCGCCTACCCTAGAGTGTATATGAAAACCCGGGCGGAGGAAAGCAGCCCTCGCCGCTGTAACTAAGCGCAGGCAGCATACGAGCCGTAGCGGCGAGGCTGGTCGCCGGGCGACCAAACAGCCGAAGCTGCGCAGGTGAGCTAGGTGCCTGTGCTTAGTTACGCATGGGCTAACGGGCTGCACTTCCCACTGCGCTGGAGTAGAAGCAGAATCAAAATAATGTTGATTCGCACGGTTTTTTCCTCAAAATCAATTTTGCCTCAATAGGTCACAAAACTTTAAAAAATCATTAAAAAAAAGGGGAGGTTTCCGGCACTTAACCCTTTTAGGGGAGGTTCCCATCCCTCCCCTCCTCCCCGCCCACTGGCGACCATATATTCATGCCAGATTACTATTTGCCTCAATAGGTCACAAAACTTTAAAAAATCATTAAAAAAAAAGGGGGGGTTTCCGGCACTTAATTATTTTAGGGGGAGGTTCCCACCCCTCCCCCCTCCTCCCCCGCCCACTCGGCGACCATATATTCATGCCGCAGATTACTAAAGAAATACCGTATTCATTATCAACGGATATGATACTATGTTTATTAAAATTTAAAAGATTAAACAATCATAAAGTAAGGAAACACGTCATCCAAACAAGACTTGCAGATAAGTGCATGTCGGTATGATTTACAAAGAAGAAAATATCAATTTCGACTTACATTAATACTTTGTGCTTCGTTAATAGCTTGCTGGTAATTTCCAATATAAAAAGCATTTTTAACATCGAATAATTCATCAACATCTTGCTGCTGACGTGCCATTTTGACAATAACTATACAACACTGTCACTGTCACTGTCACTGTGACACTGATGTTGTTGTTTTTATTTAAAGGCATAGGAATCTATGCCCATACAGCCTTTTTCCATGGAAAAATGCTTACGCATACTCGCCTCTCGAGTACACCCTATGTTATTCCATCTCCGCTGTACATTGGCAGGACCACGGAACGCTTTTGCACACATCAATGGCCCCATAGATTAAAGACATACACACGGTCAAAATGATCGATTAACGATCACGATCAGGAATCAAATAGTATACGTAGTTACGCTAGTATCTTCTAAGTATATTATACAAGCTTATTTGTTGACAGCAAAAGTCATACTTAACAATAACCATCCAATAACGTTATTAGGTACATATTTGTGATCATAATAATAGAAAAAGCAAAAGCCAATAAGCTTATAGGTAACAAAAATTTAACTAACTTTATTAAATTTAATGCTAAATTACTTTGTACTTTTAAGCATTCTGTGGCTCTATCAAAATAAACATTACCGTGGTTTTGGCGGGAACTTGATCGGCGGCGGTTTGCTGCTCCTGTATTATTGTTTGAATAATGGTTTGAAGTGGATTTTGATATGTAAAAGTGGTGCGATTTTGTGTATTAAGTGTCTGCGCATGTGAACTATTAGTGGAAACGGTGATACAAGTGCTCTGATGGTGATGTGATTCTCAAGATTTTTATTACGTGGTAGAGCCATGCTGCAGCTATATTAATAGTATAGTTGTAGCAAGAATGGGTCGGCTCGACCGGGAAGGACCACGCTCACAGAATATTATCGTAAAATAGCAGCTTAATGCTGCTATGTTTCGTATGGTGAGTGTAGAGAACCGAGACCCTTCTACTGGAAAAGAGGCATTCTATCTTAGTCCTCACGGCTGACAACGCATATGCATTTAAATTCGCTAACGAAGATAGATGTAGATGTCTATGTCAGGTGGACTGTGTGCTCGTTTGTCACCCTTATTCTATAAAAAAAAGATAAGGTGTCTATCTGCTTAGGCGCCTTGAGATACCATCGCCAACTGTCAGCTGTCTGCTGACTCAAGTTGCCGTCAAAATCTCCCACAAAATGTTGATGCGTCACAATGTGACGCATCAACATTTTGTGAAGCAGTGTACTATGAAGAAAATTATAATAAACCGAATAAATATACCTAAGACTTGGCCTAAAGGTCTAGATACCAGGCCATAAACCCAAAATAAACATTACCGTAAGAAGCCAACGACATAATTTTAGTAGTTTATTCATTTTTCGTGAAATCATTTAAGATATACTTAAACCGAAATCATTATATTTTATAAAGTTATTGCGATTTAGTTTATAATTTCATACTTTAATAAATGGATATATTTTTTTAAATGTCTTCAATGCTGTGCCATCTATCAATAATCTAGTAAACTATTACTACCTAAGCAATTCAACGATATCGTGAAGTTTGTTGTTCACTACCAATAGATGGCAATAGTCACATTAACTGATTATTCTCGAGAGATAGAGAGCGTAAAAAGTTTTGAGTTTGCATTTTATTCATTTTCAACGTCCTTGTATGTTTATTTATGAAAAAGCCTGCCTAATTAAATAGTTATCTTTTAAGCGCCTATCTCTTTCTAAGTTCGAGGCTGACTCGCCCAACGAGCATTCAGAGGCCGAGAAGGGAGGCTTTAAATATTTATTTACCCACCGGGTACCTACGTCAACGGCATCGGGAGTCAGTTATTCTAAAACACAAAAAACCACAAAAAGGCTCATATTTAATAAAATAATACTAAATATAAAGGCATGAAATTGCTGCGATTATGAATTATTTCAGGTCCTTTGGTCATATTTATATGTAGGCAGTCAAATTAATAGGTGGGATGACGACATAGGTAAAGATAGTCGGTTTCTTTACTCATGTGGTTATGATTCGGGGGTATAGAGCCAGTGTGATTACAGGCCATGAAGCATAGTAGTCACTCACTGTTAGGCAACACTTACCTATTTATTTTTATTGTAATTTCAAGTATTTTTTGTCAAATTGTTGATATAATTGGTGCTGTTTCAAATGTTAAAAACATGGATTTCTTTGACGAATGATTCAATTGAATTAAATTTAAACATAATTTTGGCCTAAAACTTATACCAAACTAATAATAACCTCGTAGGCTGTAATAATTTCATTTCTTCTAATGGCCAACTTGCCCAGCCCTTTTGCAAACTTTACGTTAAGCAATTCGGCTAAGTTAGCTTTTGGCTCCTTTTGAATGTCGGCAATTAATAAAATAGCTGGTTGATTAAACCATCGCCTGACTACATGTATATTATTATGTACACAGGAAACGTCTCTGTGGCGCAGTGGCTAAACATTTGGCTGCCGTACTGCAGGTCTTGGATTCAAATCCCGCACAAAATGTAGCTGCTCACACACAACGTAATACTCTAGAGATTTTCATAGACATCAAGCTGGATAGTAGGATAGGTGAGCGCAGCGGGGATACTCGCATGCTTCTTGTTATCACTAGCCATCTCTGTAGTATTAAAGGATACCTAGGTGTTGTCAATCGAATATTTTTATAAGCGATTATTATTTTTCTTTCCAATACCTCTAGTATTATATAAGGTTGGACCAAAACACTGCAAATTGGTTCATATGAAGTAATATACCGTGTGGTAGCGACGTAAAAGAATCTATTATCCTTATTTCATCCCGTGGGTGTCGTTAGTGGCGAGTAAAGATCTCATGACTTCCGATAGAGGGCACTATACCCATCTCATCAAGAAGAAGTGACAAATGTGCAAGACATCTGGTACTGTAATTGTCAATCTACCTGCAAAGCGTGTCGATTAAAGCAAATTTACCCTACGACGGGAGAGGCTCATGTCCAGCATTGGTTTTTTATGGGGTGATAATGATGAAAAAGAATGAATTTCAACATTAGATTGAAGTTGAAGTACTTACTTACTTAGTATACTTATGGGCGAAGATATCGCCGTCATTTTGTTGGCTTGTCCGTTAGTCGGCAGAGTGTATCGCGTGCAGGCGAGGTTGATATTTGGAGTATTATTTTACATAGTTTTTCATATAACACCCCAACTACCGTATATCAATTAATATAATATTTGTCATTATCGTCATCGGTATTACAGCCTTTCACAAGTTCACTGCTGTATATGGGCCTCCCTCAAGCAATGCCAAAAATAACAGTCCTCAGTCACCTGCATCCATCGACTTCCTGCATTTCTCACCAGGTTATCACATAATTTAGTGAGAGGACGCCCTAAACTTTGCTTACTGTTACGAGGTTGCGCCTCGAGAATCTTTCTTCCCCATCGGTTGTCAGTTCTTCGAGCTATAGGCCACCTATTGCGACTTCAGCTTACTAATCTTTTGGGCTATGTCGGTTACTGTGATATATTTATTATTTGCGGATACCATCAGCCAGAGAAACTACGAGCATAGCCCTCTCCCATTAAGTCCTTAATGCATAGTATTTCATTTTTGCAACAGATTTTTTTTGATAGAAATATTATAATTATATTATGCATAGTGATTTTTACTATTTTTCCATGAATCCCATGAACCCATTAACTTGAATATATTTTTTTATTAAATTTAAAAAATCATGCATTTAAAAGTTAAGCAAAACTAAAAGCTCGCTAAGCGACCTTCTAGTTCTAAAAACTAAACATCTTCAAAAATTCTTCGCTTCTCGTATAATATAACTATTAATTGTATATCATATAATATTTCTCATATGGGCCATCGGTCCATCTCGTATACGTTTTGGTCTGTATCGAGTTAAATAAATATCAATCTAGACTTTAGAAGATTTTTTATAGAAGTAAGGATGACAAGCGAGCTCAAGTCCACATGATGGTATGTATATGCTGTGACACATAGACACCAAAATTTCTATCCTCGATTTTGAATCTTAAATGCAGATGGTTGTCACTCTTAATACTTCGTTTCCAGTAAAAATGGGCACTTGGTTCACTTCGCTAATCATACGGAACGGAACGGAAGAGTGAATGGGGCTCCACATGCTATTATGAAAAGTCAGAATGTGTCAAAAAAGGCACGTATGGCAATTCATAATGCTGTGTTAGTCCCTACTTTAATGTATGGTAGTGACAGTTGGGTCTGGCAGAAGAAGCATGAGTGTAGAATAAATGCTGTAGAAATGCGGTCATTAAGGAGTATGCTAGGGCTGAATCTAAATGACAGGTTGAGAAATAGTGTGATAAGAGAAAAGTGTGGTTTGCAAGATGACGTTGTGACCAGGATTAAGAAAGGAATGCTTCGGTGGATTGGTCATGTAGAAAGAATGAACGAGGAAAGAGTGACAAAGCAAATTTATGTTGCAGAAGTGAACGGAAGAGTCGGGAAGGGACGCCCTAGACGAAGGTTTATCGACCAAATTGGCGATATATTGAAAATGGGCCAGATTAGGAGTACCCTTAACCGACGAGCGTGTATGCGTAGATATATGGATGTAAAGGAGACGAGAGAGGTGTGCCAGGATCGTGCTAAATGGAAGTCCGTAGTCTCTGCCTACCGCTCTGGGTGACAGGCGTGAGTGTTTATGTATTATGTTATGTTATTTCACGCTGGTATTCGTGCCACGGCCATACAGCACAAAGCCTTACCACGTGAGCTACAACAGTGTAATCACAGAAATTGAACAAGTTATTATTATTTACCTAATGTTTTTTAATTATTTATTTTGACTATTTTAACGGATTAGTAAGCTGAGGTGGCAATGGGCCGGTCATACAGCTCGAAGAACCGACAACCGATGGGGAAAAAAGATACTCGAGTGGCAGCCTCGTACTGGTAGGCGAAGTGTAGGGCGACCCCCCACTAGATGGAGTGAAGACCTGGTAAGACATGCAGGAAGTCGATGGATGCAGGTGGCTCAGGACCGTACTTTGTGGCATTCCTTGGGGGAGGCCTATGTTCAGCAGTGAACTTGTGAAGGGCTGTAATGATGATTTTCATACGTGATTTCATGATCGTTAATATATTGAATACTTTTGAAGACTTAATTTAAAAAAGAAAAGAGAAAAAAAAAACTATTACATAAATTTCCTAACCATCGCAGGCGTTAGATAGGATAAAACACCCGGTAGTCAGTCCCGCACCAGTACTCAGCCTTTACAGACATTATTTCCATATAAATAGTGTTGAAATTTGTGTACACCTTTAAAATAACGTTTAATTGAATCTGTCTCCTTATTGATTAATACGCACATCTACGAACCAATATCATGTCAGGTTGACGAGCTACACTCGTTAATTTGCACTGCTGCCAAAGACATGACTAGATGCGTCGCTATTGCAATTTTTTTCTTAAGGAAACGTGCTCGAGTTTTCGGTAAATTTTTGTGTGTATTTGTTGTAATTTGTGGTGGATTGTTATACTGTGTTACAATAAAATGTTTATTTTGTGATAAAATTAACTGTTACATGCATTTTATTTGTTTAATATGTTGTAATTTAGGTGGCCGACTAGTGGGTTTCGAATTTTTAAGGTTTTTTCGTGATTTTCTTATATGAAGTTGAAATTAACGGAACGAATAGTACCAATTTTGGTCATTAGTTTGGGTTTAACTCTTATACGGCGAAAAGTGTATTTTACCAGTAGTCAGCCGCGTGCAAATGTAATCGCATGTCAGGGGCCGACCAATGGGTTTATAAATCCAGTAGTCAGCCTTTAGTCCTGTTGCACAAAATAGTACCTTAAAGACTTTTCAATAAGGGTTAAATCTATTTACACGGTTATTTTAGCATGAAAATGATTTGTTTTAGAGTTCTATCATGGCAAAAATCCGTCCATCAATACAAAGAAGAGCAATTAACACAAGCTATGGCGGCGATTAGAAATGGGATCAAAAGAATAGGAGCTATTTCTTCCAAAGAGTGGAGACAATTTCAGAAACAAAAAGAAGAAGTAAAGCAACAGAAAAAGAACGATATACTGATTAAAAAAAATTAAGAGATTTTAAGCTAAAACAAAGAAAGAATAAGAAAGTCAAAAAAAGAAAGAAGAATTACAAAAAAGGAAAGCGGAAAAGCTGTTGAAATAGCAGAAGGAGGAAGAAAAATACTATATGCAAATAAACAAAGTAAGATGCAAAAACTGTGAGGAGGAATTGACTAGCGACACAGAAATTATTGACTTAAAGAATATTGGATGTGACAATTGCCTTGCATGGTACATTTGAAATGTACTGAATTCGCTGGGGACATATATGAAAATTGGACTTACCTAGTCGGACTATTTGTCCCAGGTAAACATATTCGTCAACAACTTCGAGTTTAGTGCTCCCAACAACTACCGGCATAGGTGTGACATGGACGTTAAACACGATTTTTGTTTTGTCCATGTTTATCTTAAGACCTATCCGTTGGGAGACACTATAGAGGTCATTGAGCATAGTGCTTAGGTCCTCCAGCGATTCTGCCATAAGGACTATATCGTCGGCAAATCGAAGTCCAACTTCGACCGCGAGGTCAATCGACGGATTCAACTCTGCTGGGCAGCGTTCGGGAGATTACGACACATCTTCTCGTTAGACATACCTCAAAACCTCAAAAATAGATTGTACGACGAAGACGTGGTCCTTCACTGCTGGCCGTATGAGGAAGCTCAAAGTCGCTCAGCGAGCTATGGAGAGGGCTATGCTCGGCGTTTTTCTGCGTGATAGACTTAAAAAAAACGAGGATATCCGCAGTAGAACCAGAGTAATCGACTTAGCCCAAAGGATTAGTAAGCTGAAGTGGCTGGCCATATAGCTCGAAGAACCGACAATTGATGGGGAAGAAAGGTTAAGGAAGTGGCAGCCTCGTACCGGCAGGCATTGGATGGAGTGACGACTTGGTAAGACATGCAGGAAGTCAATGGATGCAGGTGGCTCGAGACCGTGCTTTGTGGCATTCATTGGGGGAGGCCTATGTTCAGCAGTGGACTTGTGAAGGGCTGTAATGATGATGATGATGATGACGATATTTGGAAATATACATAATAAAGAATTTCTATGCCAAATATGCAAGAATAAGTGAGAGGCTGACTACAGGGTAAGACATGGCTGACTTGTGGAGAAATGAGGCTGACTACTGGTGAAAAGTGCCATAATTTGTTAAATGTTGATTTTTTATATAATTCTATTATAAATATAATGTTTTGTTAATTTCCTTAGTAAATTTAATAAACAACCTTACTGGGAATAATGATTGTTTTTATTCATAATGTTTAATATTTAAAATACAGTTGAATCAAATTTTAGTCCTCACTAAAAGGCTGACTACTGGGTGTTTTAAACCCTACCCAAAATAATAATAATTAATTCGGAAGAGCACAATTCGCACTAGAGATCTATATATTTTTATACCAAACCCAATTTCTCTGTTTGACAATTTTGTATGATGTACAATTATAACAATCAAACAATAGAATTACCTATCTATTTAAACAGTAAACTTATTGTTCAGTAAATCATGTCGCACATAGAATCGCAAGAAGTCCTAGAGAGGGAGCTACAAAGTACAATACAAACAAGGAACCGTCAACAACTCTAATAATAATTCGGGCAGGTAAATATCGATGCGAAAGCATTCTTTTGTGTCTGTTTATGCATTTGTACCTAAGAAACTGTTCTTATCTGCGTAAGTAATGTTTCCTCGGTGCACAAAGCGTGTTGAACAATGTGATCGGGTGTTGAAAGCAGATAACGCCAGCATATACCCAGGTAGTTGGAGCTGCAGCCAGGTAAATTACGAGACACGAGCAGTTTTTCGACAGATGTACATGCGAGTAACAATAATATGAATGAAATAACAACTACATATTTACAATCTCTACATAGTATGAAACAAAGTCGCTTCCCGCCGTCCGTTCGCTTAGATCTTTTAAACTACGCAACGGATTTTTTCAAGATTAAAATTTCAAGGGGAAGGTTTATATTATGTATATGTTGTCGAGATCCAAAAATCACCCGTGCGAAGCCGGGGCGGATCGCTAGCTATAAAGAATATGATTACTTCACCATGACACGTTTACCTAAATTGTTAGGTTAGTCAATTAAGTATATTGCAGGCGGTACTCAATTCGACTGTATGTTTTTTTTTTTTTTTTTTTATGTGTGTTACCTCATAACTTATTTCTGGGTGAACCGATTTCGATGATTCTTTTTTTATTTGAAAGCTGGTGCTTCTCATGTGGTCCCATATAAATTTGATCAAGGTCTGACCAATAGTTTTTGAGTTATTCTTAATAATTTATAATGAAGTCGATTGTACAAAATTTTTAATTTTAAATTATTCTTATAAAATTAAAGTGACAAACGAACTAACAGTCTACCTGATGCAAAATGTCTACTGCAGTCCATGGACGCCTGCAACTTTGCCCGCGACTTTGTCCGCGTAGATTGGTAACAATGGCTTACACATAAAAGATAGATATATACTGTCGCGAACTTTTTTGTAGAATTATTTAGGAGAAACAATTCAACCATACATTATATATTTGTGTAACACTTACAGGTTTTGCACCGTACGCCAAAATAGCTCCATAATGACAGATTTTTTCCGACTTACACTTATCGTTATATTTCGACCAATTTACAAAATATCTTTATAAATTATAGCCTATGTGTTGTTCTGATGTTTGAGCTAAATTATTGTAAAGTTACATTAAAATACATTGAGTAGTTTTTCACATCCTCACAAACTCACGTTTATAATATTAGTAGGATAATAATAATTATATTCCAAATACTAGAAACTATCTCAACTAGTCGTTTAGTAATAATATAATGGTAATCTAATCTGATAGTAATAAAAGAGTATAATCTAAATTATCTGTTAAATAATTAAAAATCTTTGATTTAGGTCAAACTGTGAGTTTTAATGTAACTGATCCTTTTCTAACAACATTTTATTATTCTGAAAACGAGGTAGAATCTTACGTAAGAAGATGGAGGGGGGTTCGAGAAATCTTATGTACCCTTACATGAGGGTTAAAAATCGCCAAAAGCATATATTTACGTAATTAATGAATGGCCCCTAACAAAACAAAAAACCTATGCGCAGTTCACACGTGGTAGAAGTGAAACGAATGCAGAGTATTAGGAGGAGGAGTAATTATAGGTGTTATGCATAGACTTAGAATATACTTACGCCAGTATATTCTAAGTCTATGGTGTTATGTAATTAAAAAATAAATAAATTTATAAAAAACACTGTCTATCCCATTCTCTCGCAGGCTAAATCCTATAGATGTATATGTTTGTCCCTTTTTAGTGTCGCTTTTTCGCTTCATCTAGTTTTAAATCACATTTCAAAAGAAGTTTTCACTTCAAAAAAAAAGGAGGCTACAAATGTCACTTCGGAGTCTCATAGCCTGTAATTACACAGGCTCCAAGGGTATAGAATCTTCAGATCGAAACACAGTAGTGCAAGCACTGCTATTTGGCAGTGGTAAGAGCGACTCCTAGGCAGAAGAGGAATCCTGCCACTTAGTAGGTATTTTATCTTTTTTACATTTTATAACGAAGTTTATTTACATAACACAATAATTGTCGCTAATTACATTTTGTTTGCGTTTTGGAAATAATTTTTATTTCTCTGACATAAATTTCTCCGCCGAAAACGTGGTGTTTTAACTTGAAATGCAATTAACAATTACATTGGCACCGGCGGGATCGAGCTCAATATTTTCACGTACTTAGTGTGAAATTTTAACGCTTAAGTACCGCTTATTCCCTGGGTTACCACACCACATATCACTGTTTTTTTGAGAGACTAAGTATATTTTATTTTGGAAATAGTTTTGATATGAATATACAAAAATTACAGCAACTCTATGTACAGAACTTTAATGCATTCCATTAATGACTGTTAATAAAAGATTATATACGCTCACCAGGTGTCGCTCTTTGGGACTAAGGTGAACTCAGTTGCTATGCAAATGGTCACACAGTATCATCAATCATCATCATTGAAAACTTGTGATTTAATCATAAGTTTTTCGGTTTATAGTGTACACAAAACAATATATACTAGACTTGCAACAAATAGTCGGCCACACGCCGAATACCGAATATTCTGCGGACTTCCTGGCCGAATAGCCGAATATTAGGCAAAGTATTCGCCCGGGAAGGGAATAGTGTTTATTCTTCAGAGCGTCTATTCTCTGAAGCTGGGATTGTCTACGAGAAGAAAAGGAGTAAACTACTGCCTGGCAATGAAGAAAAATTAGTCTTTCTGCACCATTATCTTCCAATTTAATCACGATGATTCGAGTGCATAGACATTTATCTGATAGTTCTTTTTAATTTATATGATATGGAAGTTGATTATGTATCTATGACTACATTAATGATCACAAGAAAAAAATAGTTATAAAATAAATAAATATTTTCATTTTACCAATTATCTGACTACAATAAAACCTGTTACTTAAGTATGCGGTATTCGGCCGATTAGTACCTAGATATTCGGTATTCGACCGAATAGGATAAAAGTAGCCGAATAGACCGAATACCGAATAATAGCCGAATATTCGTTGCAAGTCTAATATATAAACAAAACAATGCCTCTTCTTAAATTTTTACACGTTTTTAACTTTTTTTAATTCTTCTAATTTAGGAATATCCGTAATATCCGTAGTTTAATTTATCCATTTCTAATGAAATTGTATAAAATACAACGAATATTTCAGAAAGAAACATTAATTCTACACTTCTTTAACATATTAACTTCCCCGGCTATGAAATCTCCGAAAGTACTTCACTTAAATGGCGCCGCCCTGGTGGCAGAAAAAGTCGTGGACATTACATTACGTTAAACTTAATTTTAGGTGCATAATAAATGGACTCTTTTTTATAAAACTGAAGTGACAAGCGTATTTACAGTCCACCTAATGGAATGGTTCCGATTCTCTACACTCACCATACGAAACACAGCAGTATTAAGCTGCTATTTTACGCTGGTATTCTGTGAGAGCGTGGTCCTTCCCCGATCGAGCCGACACATTCGTGCTACCACTATACAATTAATATATGTAGCTGCAGCACGGCTCTACCACGTTTGTCGTTGTGCCTACTGAGGACTAAAATGGAATGCCCTCAGAGCAAAGAATACTACGTTTTTTCTGTGTTCTGTAGGAATGCCTCACAGCCTGTAATCATTTGGGCTCTCAATACTCTTCAGACCAAAGTGCAGCAGTACAAGTACAGCTACTTGGCGGCAGAAATAGATAAGTGGTAGTGGTACCTACCTAGACGGACTCCAGGAGAGAAAAGGAGGTCTTCATAATGAGGGCTAATAATTTTCTGCTCACCAGATGTCGCTAGTTGACACTGAGGTAAAGTTTTTTGTTACACAATGTAATTTAATTGAGAAGTTGTTTTTTAATAAAAGTTTATCAGTTTCTAGAGTATTAGTACACAAAACAAGTGGTTTGCTCTTTAATTTTTTGCACATTATAACTTTTTATTTAATTTTTCTACTTTTATGAATATTTGTGGTTTGGTTTATTTATTTTTAATGTTATTAATATAAAATATAGCTAATAGTACAGAAAGAAACAATAACTTTAACATTTTCCGAACAAATTAACTTCACCGCTATGAAATCTGTCAAATATTATACCTCACTTTCTAGTGGCGCTCCTGGCAGAAAAAGTCGTGGATACCCTCATTAACGGACCTGCCTAATATTGCACAGCAATATAAGTGACATTACAGTGTTATTTCATATTAATTTTAAACTTGTTTTAATTATTCGTAGCTGTAGAAAAATGAAGTGACGGATTCAATAAATATGCAAAAACAGAAAACACAAGTTTATACTTTATACGTACATTGAAACAACAAATTATAAATTATTCGATCACTTTCTCGAGGAGTTAAATTTTTCATGAAACTGAAAATAAATCTTTCAAATGAAAGGACATACCTTTGAGCTCCTCGAGTTCTTTGCCTAGCTTTAGCGTAACTGACAAGTGACGTGAGTGATGTGAGTGAAATTTGGCATACTTAACATTTTGGGGCTGATTTTTAGTCAGATAAAATAAATTATAACTTGACTGAATTTAAAATAAAAAAATATGTTTTAACAAAAACAAACAGAATGACTTTTATTTTAATATTATTTAGTAAAAATGTCCCCCAGACAGAATTTCAGACACAGCGGCCAGTCTCAACGGAGACTACCATCTGCGCGATGCGGGATTATTTTATTTACATTAATGCACAGATTTGTGCGCAAGCACAGATGCACTTCTCATTCCCTCGCTCTCATAATCCAATGGGACGGCAATTCGATAAAACTAGAGAGAGATCAGGCGCAGTACCGGCTTTACGTGCATTCCGAGGCACGGGGGTGAAACACCGCCTACTTTCTGACTCTTGGCTGCTACTGTCAATTTCTTGATAGAAAAAACCAATTACTTTTTGATCCGACCTTGGATTCGAACCCAGGACCACATTAGCAGTTCCACTTACGACTAATAGACCAACGGGACAGTCGACACTACTCACTGCCACCACTAAACCTAATATTACTACTCCAAGAGTACTTAGTGGTGGCAGTGATAGTACACGCAATTTTCTGAGGGAGGTAGGTGCTCTTTAAATAAGGCTAATTACAATCCATTAATCCATTAATTTCAATTGGATTACAATCCATTAATGCAATTATTTTAATTTTAAACATTGAAATCGCTATTACGAAAAGTCAGAATGTGTCAAAAAAGGCACGTATGGCAATTGATAATGCTGTGTTAGTCCCTACTTTAATGTACGGTAGTGAAAGTTGGGTCTGGCAGAAGAAGCATGAGAGTAAAATAAGTGCTGTAGAAATGTGGTCATTAAAGTGTATGCTAGGGCTGAATCTGAATGACAGGGCGATAAATTGTGTGATAAGAGAAAAGTTCGGTTTGCAAGATGACGTTGTGACCAGGATTAAGAAAGGAATGCTTCGGTGATTTGGTCATGTAGAAAGAATGAACGAGGAAAGAGTGACAAAGCAAATTTATGTTGCAGAAGTGAACGGCAGAGTCGGGAAGGGACGCCCTAGATGAAGGTTTATCGACCAAATTGGCGATATATTGAAAATGGGCCAGATTAGGAGTACCCTTAACCGAAAAGCGTGTATGCGTAGATATATGGATGTACGAGTAAAGGAGGCGAGAGAGGTGTGTCAGGTTCGTGCCAAATGGAAATCCGTAGTCTCTGCCTACCCCTCTGGATGACAAGCGTGAGTGTTTATGTATTATGAAATCCCTTGGGCATTCCCAGAAGATAGCGCTTTTATATAAATCACGGTATAACGTATCTTTAAGACCATAAACAAATTTTCTTTGCTTTTAAATTGTTCTGCTGGACTTCTACATAGTTTGTCCGATATACTCACGCAAAGCACGGTCCTTGGTCACCGGCATATCACTACCTGTCTCATCAGGTCCTAACTCCATTTAGATCACTACATATTAGGAATTATTAAAAAAATGTTAATATGAGGCAACATTTGCAGTATCAACATCTTGCACACTCACGGGAGCGTATATGGATGTGTGCGATATCGGAAAATGCTAGAAAGCTCTCCGTCTGGGTAGATACCACCCCGTTAAATATTTCTGCCGCTAAATAGCAGTACGTCACTGTTGTGTTCTGGTCTGAAGGGTAGAAAGTAGGTATAATAAAGGGCAGTGAGGCATTCCAAATTAGAAATCAGAGGTGATAACGCACATGTAGTCTTCTTAGGCAACCTTGGCGGATAGTGCAAATCCTCCTAACAAAGGGAGATTTCTATATCCGAGTGGACTTTGTTGTTAAAGATATTTATTTCTCAAAAAGAATACTATGCAAATGCAACTTACATGAGAAACTTAACAGATACATTTATAACACATTATTACGTTAAATATTTAAAATCAAACGAGAAGGTAACTACACTTTATTGACATTAAAGTTATTAAAAGTTGACTTGGAAAGATTGATGAAGATGAAGAGTCGAACGTAAGAGAAGCGCCGGACACGTCCACTTTTTCTAATAATTGCTTAAAATCAAGCGCCAAAATAAAATGGTGTGAATTTCTGCTTCTCGATAAGATCTTAGTAAATTAACTTTTTTTTTATCTTAGAAAAAAAACGTTAACTTACGCCCCTTTCCTTTATTCCAGGAATCTTTATCTAAACAATGTTAGTTATCTAGTATCATATAATTTATTAGCACCTGCTCTAAAAGCGCACAATCTAAATTGCAAATATACAAAAAGGTGTCTAAAGCCGGATAACTATTTACAAGAGAAATTAGTGCATTGTTATGCCGAAGGAATTGTAGTATAGGCTTCGGTATTGTTTGTAGAACTATTGTGCTTTCATTAAGCATTTTACTGCTGCGATAAGTACCAGGAATTATACTTACCTACTTACGTGGCATCTTTATGTCTCTCTATCTAAGTTTTCATTGAGAAATCTGTTATTTTTTGTTTTAGTAAAAAAGTGAAGTTACAGCCTAGCCTATACGTCCCTCCGCTGGGCACAAGCGTTTTATCAATGAGAGCATCCACGACTTTCCTCCTATCAGGGCAGCGCTATTTAGGAATGAGGTGAAATGTTTGACAGATTTCATAGCGGGGAAGTTAATATGTTAGAAAAGTGTAGAGATAAATGTTTCTTTCTGATATGTTAGTTATATTTTATATTAATTAGATTAGAAATGGATCGTATATTGTTAAAAGTAGAAGAAAACAAGTGGTAAAATTAAATATTTTGTACAACCGACTTCAATATAAATAAAATGAGAACATCATCAATGTAGGTGAAGTCAATTAAATACGCATTATATATAACTATATAACTTAAAAACTACTGGTCAGACCTTGATCAAATTTATATGGGACCACATGAGAAGCACCAGCTTTGAAATAAAAAAGAATCATCAAAATCAGTTCACCCAGAAAAAAGTTCTGAGGTAACACACATAGAAAAATACAGTCAAATTGAGTACCTTCTCCTTTTTTAGAAATCGGTTAAAAATAGTTAAAAACGTGAAAAAAATTAAAGAATACAGCATTGTTTTGTGTATATACATTCACGCTGTCTACCTGATGGTAAGTACACTAGAGACCGAAAGACCTATAATTAAATCGCAACTTTTCAATGATGATGCCATTGTGTGACCATCTGCGTAACAAATAAGTTCACGTTAGTCCCAACTAGCGCCATCTGGTGAGCGAAAAACTATTTGCCCTCATTGGGTATTTGGCATTCAAGTCTACCGAAATACTTTTTTAGTGTTGTTAAAATAAGCATTTCTATGGAAATTGTATTAAAATATAGTGAAATGATTACATAGTTTTACAGTCAAAATAGCCATCTTAAGTAATGTATATCCGCTCCAGTGGCGGATTTACTCATTTACCGCCAGTAGGCTACTCAAATTTTGCCGCCCCCATCGACCTTTGCAATTCGATACTGTAGTTCGCAATCAAATTTATTAAAAAAAATTGTCAATTAAATTATAACCTTATGATTTGTGCACTATCGTCCTAATTACACCACCTTTTCCCGTGATAAGTATGATTATGAACTAGGGGATCGATGTGGCAGTTCCTAGATTATTTTGACTACCCTACGATTTAGGTAATATTGAGCAAGAAATAGTTTTTGGGTATATTTCTTAGCTAATATAAGCGCGGAGTTAGGTATGCCTTAATACTACTTACACAATAATGTACATTCGGTAATCGTAATTAAATCATTTTTATTGCGCTTACTTACAGTTTAAAAACAATATTTTCAATTATATGGTAACTTTTAACTTTAAAAATTAACTGGAATCAGTTTTAATTTCCGTAAGACAAAAAAAAATGGCCACAAATTTGCCGCCCCTAAAATCTGCCGCCCTAGGCTCTAGCCTACTCAGCCTGCTGGTAAATCCGCCACTGATCCGCACGCTTGCCTTCGATTACAAAAAAACCGTCGAACTTTGCTCATGAAATTTGACATTACACACTCGGTGTGGCTGCCCTCATTATAACTTGATTTACAATCGATCCGAGTGGCCTAGCGTAATTTTCTTTACTGTTTTGTGTAGACGATAAGATAAAGAACAATGTAACGTTTGTTATTTTGACAAAAGTTGTGTGTATAACATTTTATATGAGACTAAAGTTAAGGTCGAGCATATTTTGGCGGTTTTAGACAAACAACTTGAAATTGTGAAAAATTTGCGCGATAGCTATATAATTTTTTATCATTTTTATAAACTAGAATAGTTATTTGTACTATTGAACAAGAAATAATAACAAGTGTTGTAGAAAATTTTCATAAAAAAATAAAAGAATCTACACGCCGTTTCACAATTTACCACTAAAACTAGACGGACAATCATAGCCGATTTACACAACAACTATAAAACCTAGAACAAAAATATACTCATGTTAATAAAGGCCAGTTTATTAGCTTTAATAACAATATGAAATTTTTTCCATAAGTATATATACTACTGAGATATGTGACAAAAAACTCAAAGGTAGACTTAATTTTAAAGAAAAAGATAGCGATTTCAAACTAAAATTACGACGACACTATGCTCTCATTCAACCAGATTCAATCATGTAGTGAATAGATCTAATCCAATAGTTTATTTTTATGGCTAAAGACGACATTCTGTCTAAAACTCGCAAAGACCTTCAACGAGCCCCAAAACTCGGAAGATGGTGGTTGTAGAAGCTAGGGTTGCGTCTGACCAAATAATATATTTTACATACTGGGTTAGAATAAAACTTCACAAAATGTTAAAAAATATATTTTAATAATATTACTAGTAGAGGTCAGCACTTTTTAATGGTTGTTTATTAATATAATAGAATAGTTTTTATTCAATATAAATTATTACATAATACTTATTGAAAGTAAATATTTTATTTACCACTCGTCCACTCGTTTGGAAAATACCTAAGTCCTGGGAAGAACCAGCAAGTAATCCTGCATCCTTTTCTGAATATCGTCCTATCTCTTTACTGCCCTTCTTATCTAAAGTCCTTGAACGCCTTGTTTACACACAGTTCAACAGTTTTCTTTGCGCAAATGCTCTTCTTAATCCTTTACAGTCAGGATTCCGACCTGGACACAGTACTACCACAGCATTGGTGAACATCACCGATGATATCCGATTAGGAATGGAACACGGTGAAGTGACTGTTCTTTGTTTATTAGATTTCAGTACCGTTGACCATGACGTGCTACTCGGCATCATGCGCTCTCTTAACGTATCTCCAACAGCGATTGGTTGGTTTCGAGTTACCTGTCTGGTCACCAGCAATGTATACGTATCGACGATACATTAGCATCTTGGTGTAACGTATGTGTTGGTGTACCGCAGGTAGGCGTTTTATCTCCTTTACTTTTGCAGTTTTATAAACTCAATATCCAATAATTTAACTTCTTCCTACCACCTTTATGCAGATGATCTTCAATGTCATTAATGCAGATCTCGATCGAATCCTTGAGTGGAGTAATGCATACGGCGTTCACGTTAACCCAGCAAAATCGCAAGGCATTATCGTGGGCAGCGCGCAAATGTTGATTAAGTCGAGCATAGATTACCTGCCTCATATGGTATTTGGTAAAACTATTATTCCTTACAGAGATTCGGTAAAGAACTTGGGGATCCACATAGATAAGAAACTGTCGTGGGACAGCACATCAAATAAATTAATCGTGAAGTTTATGCTCGGCAGCCTCCTTGCGTAGAGTCTTCCTATTTCCACCAAAACTATGCTTGCCAAGTCCTTCTTTTCCTATTTTTAACTTGCTGCCATGTGTTGACAGACTTCACATGTCCTTGGAAAATATTATTATATAACTTATACTTGTGATTGTTGTCAGTTGTTGAAACTCCAGCTACGTTTTTATGATTTAGATTTGTACTTGTTTCACAACACTTAACAATATTGTGAAACAAATACAACAGTACAAAAGTAAAAAGTTATAGTTACAGCCTATATACGTTCCCCTGCTGGGCACAGGCCTCCTCTCATTTCTGAGAGGGTTTTAGGGCAAGGAAGTGTCCGCCGCGCTGCCCCAATGCGCGTTGTCGAACTTCAAATGTCTTCGAAATATTTTTTTTCTTATTTCTAGGTTTCTCACGATGTTTAAAATTGCAATTAACAATTTTATTGGTGCCGGCGGGAATAGAACCCGGGTTGCTCGCGTAATGTGAGATTTACAGCGAGCGCTACAACTACACAACTACAACAGTACAAGTGTTTATCCAAATCACAATAATGAATAATATTTTATTTCTCAAACATACATGTCTCCTTACTAAGTTTCTCTTTCTGCCAAGCTTATCAAAACTTAAGCAAAGCAAATCAAAACTTAAATTTGCAAATAAAAATTTCAGTGGTGCTGGCGGGGATTGAACTCGGGTCGCTCGCGCTTGCACTGGAATAATGTTGCTTTAGATACTTCTCTCGCTCCATTACTCTCTAGAAGGTTGAATAAAACTATTTTTACGGATTTTATTTTATCGTGTTTAATTTTACTCATTTTTAATTCCCGACGTTTCATATACATGGGGGGACTGAGGTGATTGACGTCCCGATATCAAAGTTACCCCGAAGTATCTTCAGCTTTTTAATTATTACTTTTGGTCCGATCTTTTTTTACGTGGTAGAGCCATGCTACAGCTATATTAATAGTACAGTTGTAGCACGAATGGGTCGGCTCGACTGGGGAAAGGACCACGCTCTCACAGAATACCAGCGTAAAATAGCAGCTTAACACTGCTGTGTTTCGTACGGTAAGTGTAGAGAACCGGAGACCTTTTTTTACTGGAAACGAGACATTCAATCTTAGTCATCACGGGTGACAACGCATCTGCATTTTGTTTTGGTAATCGAGGATAGATGTAGATGTCTATGGGCCAAAGCAACCACTTACCATCAGGTGGACCGTGAGCTCGTTTGTCACCCTTATTCTATAAAAAAAATCTACGCAGTTATGAATTTACTGTGTCTTGAAGTCTTGCAGTGGTATGCTTGAGTTTAGTTTTAATTTTATTAATTACAGGATCCCAAGCAAGTGGTAGTACTATCCATCCATGTAGGATTCTTTAGATGTTTTTCTGTACCGCCGAGCACGTGGTAAATTAGTACTTCAAATTGCAATTAACTATTTCATTGGTGTCGTCGGGGATCGAACTCGAGTTGCTCGCGTACTTTGAATTTTAAGGCGACCGCTTAAAATCTAATCTACCACGGCTGTAAAAATGCATGAGTAATTCGTAATATCGCGATTTAAAATTTCGATACGTTAATTCTTGTTGTGTTAAAATATTTTCTTTCTTTAATATCAATACAAAACAAAACAATTAGCTTGGTTGTAAAGCGCTTCGTAAGTAGGTGTACGATGAGAACAATAACATTTTAATTTAAACACGAATATGAAACAAAACGGCCTCAGCTCGGAAACGTCTCGAACGCACGCCCCACATAAATCGCTCAAATGCAACCACCAAGAAAATTATAAGCAGAGTTCTTTGTGCGAGGGGCCGGTGCAGCGACAGATGCAAGTCGGCCCTGAGAAAGGGACCACTCACAATGGTACTTTAGGGTCAATGGCAAGCTGAATGAATTTTTGCACTGCGAATTCTGTTCAGAAGCTACGTTGGGGGACCACTGCGCCGGTGGGAAAAACTTGTGCTCCACATTCAGTAATAAGTAAAGGTGAATATAAAAGGCCTATTCGCAAACTTTGCTGACATCAAAATGATACTTACTTTGTAGTACATTGCGTCACATGTTTTATGAGCCGTAATAGCTTTAGAAAAGATATGTTGCATACGACGCAATGTATTTAAAAGGGACTATCATTTTGATGTCAACGAAGAAAGCGAATAGGCTTGCTGGTCGGATTAAAGGGATTTTTAATATAACTAGGTTAAACAAATTACTGAGTCGTGGTGACCAAATCCTCTGAACATAGGCCTCCCCCATAGATGCCTCATAGGAGGGATATTTGCCATAGTTACCACGCTTGGCAAGCGGGTTGGCAACCGCAGTTTTTTATTTAAGTCGTTATTAGGAAGACACTGCTGCCCATCTCATGATTTGCTTCCCTCTGTCGCCTCTTACGACACTCACGGGATGATATTATGGTGTCACTAAAGAAATTGTTATTTGATACGTTGATGCAAATATTCTAAAACCACTAATATATTTCATTATTCATGTATTCCTGTGATAATAATTGTGTTAATACTTCCTTCAAAATATACTTTAGTATTTTCCAAGTAGTGTGGATCAAGGGTCAATCAACAGTTCCTGTTTAAATCATTATTTACTGATAAGCGGGTTATTTTGTATATTTTTTCAATTAAAGCAGCGCACGAGGCAATTGCGACGACTGGTAGCGCAGTGGCTAAGCATTTGGCTGTGGCGCTCCGAGCCGCGGGTTTAAATCCGATAATGTATAATGTTATTTGGGGGAAAAACTAGTTGGAATTGCCACTGCATACCCCTTTTCTCCCACCTTTATAATGCCTACAAAAAATATGGGACATAATATTATCAATACCTACCCACTTCATAAAATTTCCCTTGACCTTGACATAAGTTTTATTTGTTTAATATATTTGATACTTTGATAAAAAGATTATTTTTTTTTTATAGGAGAGCAAACGAGCATACGGCTCACCTGATGGTAAGTAACTACCGCCGCTCATGAACAACTGCAACACCAGGGGAATTGCAGGTGTGTTGTCAGCCTTTTAGAAAGGAGTAAGCTCTTTTCTTGAAGGTCCCTAAGTCGTATTGGTAAATTATTACAGATAGCACAGAAGTGCTACTAATATCTACGTGATAAGTTCTACGTGGTAGAGTCAAGCTGCAGCTATATTATTGTTGTAGCTATAGTATTTCACAGTACGCGAGCAACCCGGGTCCGATCCCCGCCGGCACCAATAAAATTGTTAATTGCAATTTTAAGTGCTGATTTACCACGTGCTCGGCGGTGAAGGAAAACACCGTGAGGAAACCTGCATGTCTGAGAAATCAAAAAAAAAAATTCGAAGACATTTGAAGTTCGACAACGCGCATTGGGGCAGCGCGGCGGACATTTCCTTGCCCTAAAACCCTCTCAGAAATGAGAGGAGGCCTGTGCCCAGCAGTGGGACGTATATAGGCTGTAACTTTACTTTACTTTTATGAATGGGTCGGCTCGACCGGGGAAGGACCACGCTCTCACAGAATACCAGCGTAAAATAGCAGCTTAACGATGCTGTGTTTCGTATGGTGAGTGTAGAGAATCGGACACCCTTTTTACTGGAAACGGGGCATTTCATTTTAGTCCTCAGGGGTGACAACGCATCTGCATTTTGATTCTTAATCGAGGATAAATGTAGATGTCCATGGGCCACAGCATCCACTTACCATTAGGTGGTGACCATTCTTTAAAATAGAAACATAACAATAGATGTAGAAAACATTGTCAAACAGACAGACTTCAGGTAATAATGATATTAACACTAATTCATCCAGCCACATTTCGTTCCATGGGTGATTGGAAATGCCAGTAAAATTTCATGGCTTCCGACAGATGACAAAATAATCATCTCATAAAGGTCGGTAAAGACATGTATATAGGTCTCCTCCATTGCAGGGAGGATTTGCCTTGATCGTCATGCTTCCCGGTGGATTGATGATCCCAGTACCGGACGTCTAGATTCTTTGACCCTGCTGCATGTCGCCTGTCGTATTAAAATTCTAAGCAAGATTGCTGTAATGCCATTTTTCAGAAGTCACCCATCACAGGGTTATTTTACAAAGAGTAGCCAAATTTTAAACTTAAGTTCAAATATATAAATAATGATATACCTACCGCTATTGCACTTTTTCAAAATACGAGTAAATAAGGCTTCTAGTTTTATTTGAAATTATCCCAAATTGAGTGCGATTTATGGGCAACAACGTTTTTGCCTACCGATCGACCCTTGCGAATGTGTGCGTGCGCAGTAAAATCAATTCAAATAATGCATTACCACGCATTTTCAATTTAAAAGATAAAAAGGACAGAATTTTTGAGATGTTTTTAATTAATTTTTCCTCCCCATTTGCCTATATTACTTATTCTGAACCTTATCTGCAAATTTGGCCGGTGATTGCAAAATAATCCTGTAGATTTGTCTTACTGACATTTCCCATTGTCGCCTCTTACGGCACACGGGATGAAATGAGGCTATAGATCCTCTTATACCGTCTCCATACGTACTGTATTATACGACCATACATTATATAAAATTTCACGCCTTTCACCTAGAGGGGTAAATAGAGACTACGGACTACATTTGGCACAGTTCTGACTTTTCTCCATATTTCTTTCTATCAACGCAAAGTACCTTATCTTACCTTATTCTACCGTACCCCCATCCCCTTTTTAAATCCAGCTATAAAAATACACGAATATATGAATAAATGAATAAAATGTTGGGACTGACTATTAACGAAGCAAATTTAGTTCGTCACCGTTTTGTTTGAGGTGTGAACGTAACGGTGAGTCACTGCTCACACCCATACTTTTATTAACTACTCATCCCACGGGGGACGTGGCGTGATTGTCTGCAGTAAGGAACTTATGGGGGATTCTTAACGCTTTAAAATATAATATTGTCAAAGATTCGGATCATTATAGGTTAAAAAATCAAGTTCTGTGTCAGTTAACCCTAACGTAAAATTTTACAAAATTTTTATAGTAATAATAGCGATCCGCCCCAGCTTCGCATGGGTGATTTCTGGATCACGACAACAGCGCTACCTACCGGGTCCTGCTATAGCTAAAACCATCCCGGTGAGCCCGTATGTACTCATAATTTTTTTATCAAAATCAGTCAAACCGTTTGGGAGGAGAAGAATTACGGACACACGCACACCAGAGTCTTATGTATGAAGATAAGGGTCACATGCAGTTTTTGCTGTGTTAGTCCTCAAAGCTAACAACGCATCTAAAGCCTTCTTAAACTCTTCTTCATATAAACTCTTCTTTATTTGAAGTTAGTTGCAAGTGTCCATGGACTGCAGCACTCACTTTACCATCACGTAGATTGTTTGCATGTTTGTCATGACAATTTCATAAAGAAAATATTGGTTAAGTTATTCTATTTCACGATGAAGTTTTGACTTTGGTTGTTGTTAGCCGTGCACATACACATTGTGTTAGTGTGCGTAGTGTGCATTGTGTTAGGGAGCGCTCCCGAGGCCTACGCACACTAACACAATGTGTATGTGCACGGCTAACAACAACCAAAGTCAAAACTTCATCGTGAAATAGAATAACTATAGACGTATTTTATATTGTTAGTACTGAAAATTTAGAAAGAAACAATTTTAAGGAGTGGAGTTGTAGAACTCTACAAAAGGTTTGTCGAATTTAAATCAATTCGTAACTTTCAGAGCGGAAGACCGCAACTAATGCGTTAAAGCTTTGCGGCAGAGATAGGTAAGAGAGTTGTTAGCTACCACAGACCAACCGGGCCCCTAGTCAGAAAAAGAGACCTAGAATAAACTCTCTGTATACTTCTCACTGACATGAGGGCCTGGTATAAATGATACTAATTACAAATTAAAAATCGTTTGTCTAGACGCCTTATATTTTTTTAAATAATTTCCATGATTATAAAAAATTACAGCAGTATCTCAAAGATCATTAAAAATATCTTCCTAAAGAGAAACTACCCATTGTATGCCAGTAAATTGTGTTTATTACTCTCTTAAACTAAGCTCTTAAATTCTTGAGTACCCAGTGAAAGGGTCTATTTGTCAAGCAATAAGAAATTAAAGACAATCCATTTTTAAAATATTTTTTACAGTGAAATTAAAATACTGATATATATCTATGTGCATATTTATTATTTATGTTATTGTCTAATGAAATGATAAACAAATGATAATGTCAAATGGCAACAACTTAGAGTATATAATCAATTCAATGTAGATGATTACATAATACTTATTGAAATTCTTTTTTTTATTTAATACTGGTTTGGAAAATACCTTTGTCCTGGTACCAGCAAGAAACCCAGCGGGATTAAAAAATTTAAACATAATTTTTTTACAATGATTCTGTACAATTTTTTATATGAATTTTAGTAGAACCAGCATGGTGGAGATCACCTCATTCGCAGGGGTTATTTTCATTCATGTATTCCTTGATATTATAATAACCCTTCTTGTACAATTTTTCTTTAATAAAACTTATAAGCAAGATTGACAATCTTTGAACATTTCCAAGGATTTTGTTGTAAAAGCGTGTATATTGCTCAATAAATGAATTACTAATTCTAACTCTAAGTAGTAATTACATACATATGTATGCACAATACATGATTGATATTAGGTATCTGATGTAAATGTCTTTCTATCACATTCAATTCCGAACAAAGTCAAATAGAATAGAATGATTTTTTATTCAATATTGATTATTACATAATACTTATTGAAAGTCATTTTTTATTTACCACTGGTTCGGAAAATACCTCTGTCCTGGGAAGAACCAGCAAGTAACCCAGCGGGACTTTTTTTTAAACATATTTCACTTAACAATAATTTTGTTTATACAATTTTTAAATTACTTTTCATAGAACCAGCATGGTGGCGATCACCTTATTCCCATGGGTTATTTTTATTCATGTATTCCTTGATATTATAATAACCCTTTAACCCTTCTTTAAGAAAACTTGTAAACTTGTTTATTGACAAACTTTGAACATGTTCTGGAATTTTGTTGTAAATGCGTATACATTGCCCCATAAATGAATTACTGATTCTGTGGAGTCTAGTAACTGGTATTACAAGCTTATGTTTGTTCCTAGTGTTTAAAGTATGAACATCCTTATTGTTATTAAAGCTATTTATGTTTTTTATGTACATACATTACATTTTGATAAATATATTGCGATGCTTTAAATTTTTCTCTGAGGGACTCTTTACAATTTAAGTTATAAATCATCCGTACGGCTCTCTTTTGCAAAACAAATATGGCTTCAATATCAGTCGCATTACCCCATAGCAAAATTCCATAAGACATTACGCTATGAAAGTAACTAAAATAAACAAATCTAGCTGTCTCAACATCTGTGAGACTTCTAATCTATCTTACAGCATATGCTGCAGAGCTAGTTCAGCTTGCTAATTTAAATATATGGGGGCCCCATTGAAGCTTCGCGTCAATAGTAATACCAAGTAAAACAGTGGTATCGACAAGACTCAACTCCTCCCCATTTAAGAGCACATTGGTATTCGAATGTTTTACATTAGGTATTGTAAATTTAATACATTTTGTCTTATTGCCGTTTAAGAGCAAATTGTTGGCGTTAAACCAATGTACTAATTTCGATAGAGCATTATTTACATCGTCATAATTAATTGACTGCCGTTTGAGTTTGAAAATTAAAGAGGTATCATCAGCAAATAATATTATATCGTGATTGTCCCCTACAAGATAAGGTAAGTCATTAATATAGATTAAGAACAGGAATGGGCCAAGAATCGAGCCCTGAGGAACGCCCATTGATACTACCGATCCGGAGGAACCTTTACCATTGATCACGACTTTTTGAGTTCTGATACTTAAATATGAAGTAATAAGTCTAAGCGCCAAATTTTTTACACCGTAATGTTGTTTCCTGTAAATAAAAATAAATAAAAGTTATTTCAGGTTTTATGGCGTTTACCAAAAAGTTAAAACAGGAAAGATTGAAAGTTAATTGTCAACCTTCTAAAATTTTCTATTTTTAAGTACGCAAAGAAAAAAAGTTTATAAATTCGACTGTTCTTAATTTAAAATACGTACTCGTAATTCGAAAATATTACGGAGGTTAGTCAACAGAGTTAACCGATTTTTATCACCTCTATGCCATATTTCTCTCTAAGTCATATCTCTAATCGCAAGGCCGCTCCGCTGTAAACTTCCCAGTACTCGAGTAATCAGGGTTCGATCCCCGCCGGCTTCAATTAAATTATTAATTGTATTTTAGGTTCTGATTTACCACGTGGTCGGCTGAAAATTCGTAAGGAAACATGTATGTCTGAGGAAATTAAACCAATACGACTTAGGGACCTACAAGAAAAGAGCCTACTCCTTCTTAAAAGGCCGGCAACGCATCTGCAAGTTCAGGTGTTGCAGTTGTTCATGGGCGGCGGTAGTCACTTACCATCAGGTGGGCCGCATGCTCGTTTGCCCCCTCTCCTATAAAAAAATTGCTCTAACAGTAGTACGTGCGCTGTCAAGCTCAGTAGCAGCCCGAAGTCAGGAAGTTGGCGGTGTTTCACCTCCGTGCTTAAAAAGCACGTAAAGCCGTTGGTCCTGCGCCTGATCTCTCTCCGGTCGTGTGTGATTGCCGTCCCATTGAACTATGAGAGTGAAGGAATAAAGAGTGCATCTATACTTGCGCAGTCTATGTTGAGATTGAACGCAATGACCGAAATTCGTTCTGTAGGACATTATTATAATAGTAATAAAATGTAGTTGTGAAATAGTGACAACTTAAAGTGATCAGCTAACCTATATACTATATACTATAATATATTAATTATAGTTAATTAATAAGAGATATACATTCTGTAATGCATAAGCTTTTTAAATAAAATTTTAGAAAAATATGCAAGTAGTGTATTTAATATATTATGTAAAATAGATATAATTTTAAAACTAGGAAACATTGAATTACTCATTTCATAAATCGATGTGTAAATGTGCCCTAAATTTTTGTAGTATGACTATATACAAGCTCCTTGCGTTTACAAAGGCTCGTTCCGGCTGGAGACCCGTGTGAAGAAATTCGCAAAACATCTGTCACTTCCCTAAGAAGCTCCGAACCTCCCCGACACGCGTACTTAACATAACAATTACCATTGAAATCCCGCGCAAACTCCGACTTCCTGCCGACCTCGCGCATTTTGTACCGTATCTGTAATTAGGGGGTCAATGAACTTAAAATGCACAGGAATTTGACCCCTTTTAAAGGCCTTCATTAGCATACCATAGACTTTTAATAAGTACGGGGAAAATTTACGATGCTCACATTACTAAAAATAAAATATAAAAGAAAAATAAAATATGTATTGCGAGGAAATGTGAGGAAACCCGTGCTCAGCAGTGGATGTGTAAAGGCTGCAACATTTTAATTGTATTTTTACAGCTCTAAATTAAAAGAACTTGCCTTTACCAGATAGGCGGGAAGTCCAATCTTAAATGGATCACATATATACTTCTTTCAAGTTTTATTTTCAGGGATAATTTAAATATTGACTTCGAATTTTCCAATTTTATCTCCGATGGAAACAGAGTATTAAGAGAACAGAGTAACCACGATTTGGTAAGAGATGTAGGAAGTGGATGTATGCACGTGGCCCAGAACCGTGCTGTGTGGCATTTCTTAAGGGAGGCCATAAGGCCACGTATGAACATAAGTTCAGCAGCGGACTTGTAATGGCTATAATAATGAAGATTGATGATGACTATTTACTGATGCAAGTTCCAAATATAGCAGTATTCCTATTTTCTAGGTTTCCTATTTGTCACTTCTTACTAGGAAGTTTGTAGTATAAACCTCCCGGATAGCACCGATTTTTTATTCTTTAACGGTTGCTAAGTTTTTATGTAAGTATGTATATAAATGAAAATACATCTGTCTTTTTGCTTTGGGCATAATGCACTGCAAAATTTATAGCCGTTATGCAATGCTTATACCTGTTTTTTATAAAGTTATCGCATGTGGTCGAAATCATAATACTCTATAACTTCTGCGATAACGATTGCGATCAAAATGCTATCATTCAATTGGTTAAAGCGTTTTGTATGAAAAAATGTTTGTGCACTCTTATGGTACAGTACCTTTCAAATTATATAAGTTTCGTTACTTTTATTTTATAATAAATACTATTAAACTTACTTACTCAGATGTTCAATAATCACGTTTTATTTTTTAATAAAATGATGTCTACAATATTAATTTTATACTTGGCTTGTGTTAACTAAATGCTCCAAAGTCACCTTTTTTATAAAACTATGAGACAAAACGAACTTACAGTCCTTTTTACCTGGCAGAGCCATTCTGCAGCTATATTAAAGTTGTAGCACGAATGGGTCGGCTCGACCGGGTGGGACCACGCTCTCACAGAATAGCAGCGTAAAATAGCAGCTTTATGCTGCTGGATTTCGTATGGTACTTGTTAGTCCTCAAGATAAGAAGAGAGAAGATGTCTATGGACCACAACATCCACTTAACATCAGGTGGACTGTGTGCTCGTTTGTCACCGTTATTCTATAAAAAATATTTAGGACCTAAGGTTGATGGTAAGATGCAGTCCATGGACACCTGCACCCGACTTCTCACACGCTTCTAAGCCATGCTTCTTCTTCTTTATCCATTCTTAAGAGTGCACTTTTGGACACGGGCCTCTCCCACGATAGGCATATTTGCCATAAACGCCACGTTTAGTAGTCGGATTCCCGATCACAATACAAATACGATATCGTTGTAGTGCCATCTATCGGAGCAATTAGATCTTACTACCATTTCCCTTAGATTGACTATTACGACATGAGACGAAATGGACTAATGGATTCTTTTACGCCGCCACCATTTTTGACACCACATATGGCAACGTCTTGTTAGTGCAGACGATTTAATTTCTATTATTTTAAAATTCTCATCGTTGCTGAACGTTATTGTTTTATAAGCTTTGTTTTCAGAAGATAAAATTGAATCTTATTTCCTTTCAATTTCCACAGGTATCCGAAAAAGCTGCTACACAAAAAAGCACTTCGATATTATAATTATATGAAAAAATTATCAAAATAAAAATAATAAACACACAAAAGTTTAGAAAAACTATATCAAGTAAAAATATAGATAGAGGATATCTGCAGTAGAACCAGAGTAACCAACATAGCCCAACGGATTAGTAAGCTTAAGTGTCAATGGGCCGGCCATATAGCTCGAAGGACCAACAACCGATGCGAAGAAAGGTTCTCGAGTGGCAGCCTCGTACCGGCAGGCGAAGTGTAGAGTGTCCGACCACTAGATAGAGTGACGACCTGGTGCTATGTGGCGTTCGTTGGGATGGCCTATGTTCAGCAGTGGACTTGTGAAGGGCTGTGATGATGATGATGAATGACGATATCAAGTAAAAAAGATTACAATAAGAAGTACGTAGCAAAAACTTGTCCAAAGCAGTATGGGAAGTTATACAGAGTAAAATTAAGAAATAATATGTAGTACTTAGTACTAATATATTATAAACACCATAGAAAATAATGACAATATCTAAACTAACCCTTTTGAAATAGCAAACTATTCTATAAAATAAAGTTAATGAAAATACCTCAAATACAAGCACGAAATCCAGGTTACAAAATTTTATTTTTTGACCCCTGTAAGTAAAGTTTGCATTAAGTAAATAATTATGACATTGAATCAAACTAATTCTATGGGCTATGACAAAATATGCATAAAAGTTATTAATACGTGCAGTGAACATTAACTTGAACATTTCTATGTAAACTGGATTTTCCTAAAAATTTAACAAATCCTACTAAATCAGAAATTGTACTTTTCTTTACTACGTCCTTTTTATTTTAATCACGCATGAGCAATTATTATCCAAAAGAGACAAACTAGACAATCGAATCAGAGGTCCGGTCCTCTAAATTTGATAAAGGCATATTTACACGAAGACAACAATGTGTGAAAATACTCAAACTTGATACAATTTTGTAACCCATTCCTATATAACCGAGTTCAAGTGAAATAAGTTTGGAGTCCCTCGGGAAACACTTTATGTCCTAAATATTTTTTTATATAATATATCAATGACTTACCGTAAGTAACAAAACATAAAAGTGTTAGATATGCAGATGATATCTCTATAATTGTGACAAATAATAAAATAATGTCATGATATGAAATGAACGTAAATATAATAATACGTAATAAATCCAGTAATTAAATGGCTTCTTAATAACAAACTACAAATCGATTTTTTAGCTTTAATAATTATAACACTGTTAAAAATAAATCACAATCAAAAGATTCTTGAAAATTAAAGTTTTGCAGTTCCTTGTTATATTAATTGACCAAAAATTAAAATGGAAGGAACAAATAGACAAAATGCGAAAATACTAACAGTTTGACGAAAATATTTTATTTTTAGTTATTTATTATCAAAACAAACGGCGATCTCAGCATTCTATGCATATAATATATATATATATAATATATATATATATATATATAAATATAATATATAAATAATATAAACACTCACGCCTGTCACCCAGAGGGTAGGCGAGACTACGGACTTCCACTTGGCACGATCTGCACACCTCTCTCGCCTCCACATCCATATCTCTACGCATACACGCTCGTCGGTTAAGGGTACTCTAATCTGGCCCATTTCAATATATCCCAATTTGGTCGATAAACCTTCGTCTAGGGCGTCCCTTTCCGACTCTGCCGTTCACTTCTGCAGCATAAATTTGCTTTGTCACTCTTTCTTCGTTCATTCTTTCTACATGACCAAACCACCGAAGCATTCCTTTTAATCCTGGTCACAACGTCATCTTGCAAACCACACTTTTCTTATCACACTATTTCTCACCCTGTCATTCAGATTCAGCCTAACATACTCCTTAATGACCGCATTTCTACAACATTTATTCTACTCTCATGCTTCTTCTGCCAGACCCAACTTTCACTACCATACATTAAAGTAGGGACTAACACAGCATTGTGAATTGCCAAACGTGCCTTTTTGACCATTCTGACTCTTCACAAAAGCGTGAGAGCCCAATTCACTCTATTTCCTGCGTTCACTCGTCGTTCTATATCCTTATCATATCTACCATCCCTACTAAATAAACATCCCAAATATACAAACTCATCCACTTGCTCAATCAACTCCTTCTATTCTTATTTCACATAACGTTTTACTTTCTTCTCTTTCAAAACCATCACTTTCGTCTTACTTGCGTTCACTTTCATACCTCTTTCTTTTAATGATCGGTTCATTAAAGTAACCATCATTGCAACTCGGCCGAACGATGCAAATATGACTTGATCATCGGCGTACAAGGCATTTGACGGTTAACTCACATTCTCAACCCACATTCTTCAACTTTCAAAGTTTGCAAACAACTGTCCATAAATAGGTTAAACAGCCAGGGGAAGCTACACAGCCCTGTCTGACACCTTTTGGATGCCAAACCAGTCCGAGTAGACCCGTTGATCCTGACACAAGCACTAGAGTCCCTATAAAGAGACTTCAATGCCTGTATCAAACCAGCGCTCAAACCAAATGAGTTAAGTGTTTGCCATAACACATTCCTGTCCACTCTGTCAAGCCTTTTCCAAGTCCATGAAAGCACAAAAACTTTCTGGTTTTGGCCAAAACTTCTCCGCAATCATGCGCATGGAAAATACTTGATCCGTACACCCCATTCCTTTCTAAATCCAGCTTAACATCCCAAATTTTTCCATCAGTTTCTTCCATAACTCTTTCAATTAACACCTTACATAAGTTTACCCACAATGCTACAAGCTGATACCACGGTAGTTTTTACAGTCCTGTGACCTTTTTCCTATATATTGGGACTATAACGGCTTTGCACCAGTCTTCCGGTACCCGCTTCAGTTCCCAACATAAATTAAACACAGGGTACAGCAGGCCTCACTCCCTCTCCAGCCCTTAGCATTTCGAGGATACTCATCATATCCGGCTGCTTACCTGCTTTCATGCTTTTCATTGCTTTCATTATTTCATCTACACTTATCTCCTACCTCTCCACTTCTTTCGAAATTTCTTTTCACTTAATTCAGACGACCTTCACTCATAAACACGCTTTCGTATTCCTTCCATCTTTTAAATTGAAACTTCATCATTCAGCATACAGCCATTCTCGTCTCGTATAGCATTCATTCTAGGCTGTTTTGAATTTCCTAGCAGTTCTTACGAGTTTTCAGAACATTTTAATATTTGCTAAGTTATCAGATATCCTTCTACCATTCTTATCCTTTCTTTCTTGCTTTTCCTTTCAACACCTTCTTTTACTCTCTTATTTAAACGTCTAAAGTCTGCCTTTTTTCTTTCAATCTCATCATTCATACCGCCAGAATTACCAGCTTTGGTTGCCAGTAAATCTAGCCATGCTCTCTTCTTTGCTTCAACTTCATCCGAATCTCATCATCCCACCACAACGTATTATTTTTCCTTTTCGTTTCTTACTTACACCACATACTTCGATGGCTGCATCCACCAAAACTTTCTTAACATTATTCCACGATCTTCAGGTCTAAATCATTCATACATATTTCATTCAAACCATTTATATTCTCCTCAGTCTACATTTATACCTCTTCACACCTTCATCTTGTAACCTCTCTGTTCTTATACGTTGTAACGCAGTGGTGAACACAGATGTCCGATGCCGCCAACGCCTGAATAGACCATTAATTCGGCATAAGACCAGGTAATGATCCGTCCCTACGTTGGATCCCCGGTAAACTCTTGTATCTACCACTGCGCTCCGCATTCTTTCATCCACAATTATGAAATCTATCATGCTTCTATCATTACCTCTTTCCCATGTATACATGTGAATCCTCTTATGGCGAAAGAAAGTATTCGTCACAAAAGATTCTTTCCTCACACATACGGCGAGGAGGTCTTCACCATTCTCATTTACACTTTCGTCGCCAAACATTCCTAATATCCTTTCATAAGACCTCTTCACCCCAACCTTTCCATTAAAATCTCCTAACATAATGATATTTTCATTTCCCTTACATTTCATCAACACCATCCTTACCATGTCCCAAAACTGCTCTCGGATATAAGTGGCTTAGACATGTCTGGGGCGTACACCCTAGCACAAACAACTTCTGGCCCACTTTCATTGTATCCACAGCAGCCTTGAGCACATTCATACTCTTTCACACATTGACCATTCTTTCTGAAAGGATGACACCGACTCCCTAGCATGCCCGCTCGGTCTCGTCTACACCAGACCAGTAAGCGGTATACATGCCATGTGCAGTAACATCCTTTCCCTTTCTCATTCGTCTCATTTACACATAACATCTATTCCTCTATCATTCATCATTTCGCATATTTCATCCATCTTATCATTCATTGCTCCACATACGTTCAGCATGCCAGACGGGCCTCCGCAATCCACTTTCGCCTCCGGGAGCAGAACGTGACGGTGGCGAACCTCGTCGCCAGTTTTACTCCCGGAATTCTTCTCACCTGCCCCATTAAGGGGCCGGGGAACTCAGGGCCATTCCTTTAACGTGTTGGCTCATGGTGCGGTCTAAGGTGGTAGATTTTACGCCGCTACCATACGGCGAGGCCGAGTCTATCCTTTCGGCTTTGTCGCTCGTTTAGCACCACCCGGGAGACACGTGTAGGGTGGGCCTAGGGTTAGGTGGTCGAAGCCTACGGACGCGAGCGACTTATCCCCCATTCTATGCATATGTAGAATTTATTCTAAGATACGGAGTCATAATTTAGGGCAATAGCACAGATACACAGAGGTATTTCATTTCTTATAAAAAGTGTGTAAGAGCTATTGGTGGTGCTGCTCCAAATGTATCGTATAGACTTATTTCAAGATTTTAATATTCTTCCCGTACGTCTTCAATATCGCATTAAGTCAATAAGCACCATTGTCATTTCAGACAAGCCACAGGCTTATTTCAAATAAACACTAGAAAGTTGTGATAGATGAAGTGTCCATTTTCTCGATCGTGTAGAGGCGGCGTAAGAGAATCCATATATCATACTATGGCGGCGCTGTCGTCGCGCCACAAGCGAAATACATCGAAGCCTAAATCGCGCTATCAAAGTTCCGAAGTAAAAGCAGTATATATAGAATAGCTCCGAACTACCACTCGGAGCGTTGGCCGCTCCCCGGGCAGAACACCTTGCCCGGCGGGAGATCTCCTCTTTTCCTTCCACGGCCACGGTGGTGACCCCAACGTGATATGAACGATCTCCCCTTTTCTTTCCACGGCCACAATACCATCCCGTGTGTGCTGTAAGAGACGGCAAACGGAAACTGAAACAGCAGATGGGCAGCATCATCTTTCTGATAACAACTTAAATAATTAAAAAAGCTGCGGTTGGTCAACCAGACGGGTTGACAACCGCAGCTTTTCAGCCAAGCGTGGCAAATATGGAAAATGTCTCCGTTACGAAGAATCTATGGGGAGGTCTATGTTCACCTATCGACTTTGATAGGCTGTAATGATGATAATGATGATGATGTGTATAAACACGATCGATGATACCGCCCTACAATAAGTTAAAAAACAATTCACACTTGGTTTTTTCAACACAGGTTTGCTTTTTTAATTTGAATTTTGATTTTGAATTTGCTTTCACTAATTGCGAACATTTTATATACCTACTGCGTGACAAGTGTTGAGTCTTGATTTTTCAGACCGAATTTCGATCACGACGGCCATCTGTGCAGGACAGGATTATAGTACACGAATGTGTGCGCAAGTGAAGGTGCTCGCGCTTACGACCAGTAGACAAACGAGGCAGTCGATCCCTATTATCATTATAAAATATCTAATATAATTATCATTAAAATTGTACGGATCAGTTGGCTGAAAACAACAGGCCGGCCATACAGCTCAATAAACCGACAACCGATAAGGTAAAAATGCTCTCGACTGGCAGCCTCGTTCCGGTAAGCGAAGATTAGGGCGGCCTGACGACCTTTTGTGGCATTTCTTGGAGGAGGCCTTTGTTCAACAGTGGACTTTTGATGGGCTGTCATGATGATAACGATGAATATTGAACATGTTAACAGTAACGAATTTTCGTCATAAGGGAAAAATAAATTTTTAACCTGTATTTTTGCAGAATTCTAGTTAAGTAAGTACTTAGAAACATTAAAAGGGTTTGTATTTTTAATAGTAAATCCTAAAATACTAAATTGAATTTGCCGTTTTTATAATATTCTTCTTTGGCGTTCTCTAGCCCGCATTATTGATGTGGTACAGGGATCAAGGTGCTTAATTCAGATATTAAAGAATCATAACTTCTTTACGTAGTCTATGTGTTTATTGAAAAACAATTTTATAAAAGATTTAGTTTCACACTACATGCATAACCTATTGGTCAAACATAACTCAAAATTTGTTAATTGTTCACAGACAGGCTGCTTTTAATATCAATACAAAAAGGACATTAAGATAAAGAAAACTAAAAAACACTTTCCCGCCATTTTTCAATTGTTTTTCTGTCCGCCAAAATGAGTGAATCTAACGAAACGAAGAAATTCGATACATTCTGAAGTTTTATTACAAAAAAGGGAAAAATGCGACAAAAGCCGCGAAAAAAATTTGTGACATTTATCGGACTAAATGCAGTGTCAGTAAGAGTAGCACAAAGTTGGTTCAAGTTTTCAGTCCGGGAATTTTGATGTGAAAGATGCAGCTCGCTCTGGTCGCCCTCATACGGATAAAGTCGATGTCATTTTTGAAAAAGTGGAGCAAGATCGACATATTAGCAGTTACGACGTAGCCGAGGAATAGAGGATTGATCACAAAACAGTTTTAACCCATTTGAAAAAGTCTGGCTATACAAAAAAAGCTCAATATTTAGGTACCACACGAGCTCACTGAAAGAAACCTAATGAATCGTGTTCGCGTTTGCGATTCTGTATTGAAACGTAATGAAACCGAACTATTTTTGAAAAGATTGACCACTGGTGATGAAAAGTAAATCACCTACGACAAGAACGTGCGAAAAAGATCATGGTTAAATTGTAGTCAAGCTCCACAGACTGTAGCGAAATCCGGATTAACACGCAATAAGGTGACGCTGTGTGTATGGTGGGATTGGAAGGGCATCGTTTATTATGGGCTTTTACCGCAGGGCAAAACCATCGATTCGTATCTCTACTGCCAACAACTATTGAGACTCAAGCAAGAAATTGAGAAAACATTGCCGGATGGAGTTAATAGTAGAAAGAGATGGAGTTATGGTGTGTGTATCTTTATTAATTTTTATTGTGATAGAAAATTTATTTTTTAATGTTTGTTTAAGTGTTACATATTTCATAAAGTATTATGATAAAACATAATATGAATACACGATATTAACTTGATGTTAATTTTAATTTTATATTTCTTTATTGAGAGTAAAATTTTATAATAAAACGAATTTTGTAAAAATAAAGCGAGAAAAAAATATAGCTGTTTCTTTCCTTCATGTTGTTTTAGATTGCCATTTTAAAAATTAGATACAAAAATTCATATTATATCGGAAGACACTAAAAATGTTAATTCTGTGTTCAGCTTTTTTTGGTTTTCTCTTTAAAGTATAATTACATACATATTTGCTTTACATACAGATTTGCACAATTAATTTACCTATTAATTGATTAAAATTAAATTATTAAATATTAACAGAATTCTATCAAAAGAAGCCATGAATTAATAGAAGAAAAAAAATGACATTTGTTTGTCAACGTCTTTCATATTCAAAATATTTTCTGAAATTTATTCAAATTTATTTCATAGGTTTAGATTTTAATATTTATTATTGATTTTTGCTTAAATTTAGTTATTATGGGCTCAGAATACTTCATTTTCGTTTGTAGTCGAATACACAGTCATAATATCGTCGTGAATATACAGTAAAGATTTTTTGTGAGATGTTAACACTGTATAAGATATTGACTATAAATGAATTCATTATTTCAAAATTTTATGCACGATGTGTGATCATCATTGAAAGTAAGTTAAGTGTTGTGCAAATAAAAAGCACAAAATCATCTGATCACTTTCTGCAGGTTTCCTATAATAGGAAAAGAAAAACTTATGACAATATATACATAAAGTATAGTATAGTATATAAGTCTATAAACATTTTTAATTTATTGACCGTTATTTGTAGGTATTATTACTATATTGACTCAAATTGTATGTGTTTCAGATCACGTATTTCGGCTGAGTTAAGTTTTCACCATGAGAATTTTGCTGATTTAAATTTACATTAATGTTCTGTGAAGAATAACTCTGACAATAACATGTGTTATATATCAGTAACAAGCGTGGAAATATTATATGCAAAAGCAATAAAAACATCAATGATAATGTATAGTTTATAAAACAATCTGTCTTCCAGAAAATAAAATTACATAACTATACATATTTATAGCTTTATTTTATCTCACATACTAATCTAAAGTCTATTCGAGTAATTTTGGTGCAACCTCTCCAATGTATGGGAATTTACCCTATAGGTTTGTGAGGCTTGAGCCAAAATTACTCAAATCTCTGTAAATAAAAGTTCAAAGTACAAAATATAAAGGTTTGAAATTCCGCTAAAAAGTTTTATATGGGCGCTCACCGTAGCGCTTTTAGTGTACACTCATAAAGACGTGTTTCCGTTTTTTAGTATGAAGTTGGCGTTCTTCTCTTGGTAGAGAGTAATTGTGTTCTGTGGACAAAACCATGATTGTGTGCAGACTTTTCAGCTTTCATACAAAGTTGCATCATGGTCTGAAGTGACTAAAAAGTAATAAATGTGGCAATCTTAATCGAAATCTTTCTTGACGATTTATAATACTAATAGTACTTCTACTAATAATATTATGTTTTAATATGTTTAAAATTCGCGGGGGATGAGTCGCTCGCGTCCGTAGGCTTCGACCACCTAACCCTAGGCCCACCCTACACGTGTCCCCCGGGTGGTGCTAAACGAGCGACAAAGCCGAAAGGATAGACTCGGCTCCTCGCCGTATGGTAGCGGCGTAAAATCTACCACCCCCTTAGATCGCACCATGAGCCAACACATTAAAGGAATGGCCCTGAGTTCCCGGCGCCCCTTTAATGGGGGCAGGGTGCGAAGAATCTCAGGGTAAAACCGGCGACGAGGTTCGCCACCGTCACGTTCTGTCTCCCGGAGGGCGAAAAGTGGATTGCGGAGGCCCGTCTGGCTACGCTGAATGTATGTGGAGCAATGAATGATAAGATGGATGAAATATGCGAAATGATGAATGATAGAGGAATAGATGTGTTATGTGTAAATGAGACGAAACGAAAGGAAAGGATGCCACTGCACATGGCATGTATACCGCTTACTGGTCTGGTGTAGACGAGACCGAGCGGGCATGCCAGGAGTCGGTGTCATCCTTTCAGAAAGAATGGGTCAATGTGAAAGAGTATGATGTAAGCCCAAGGCTGCTGTGGATACGAAATGAAAGTGAGCTTAAAGTAGTTGTTTGTGCTAGGGTGTACGCCCCAGACATGTCTAAGCCCACTTATATCCGAGAGCAGTTTTGGGACATAGTAAGGATGGTGTTGATGAAATGTAAGGAAATGAAAATATCATTATCTTAGGAGATTTTAATGGAATGTTTGGGGTGAAGAGGTCTGGTTATGAAAGGATATTAGGAATGTTTGGCGATGAAAGTGTAAATGAGAATGGTGAAGACCTCCTCGCCGTATGTGAGAAAAAGAATCTTTTGTGACGAATACTTTCTTTCGCCATAAGAGGATTCACATGTATACATGGGAAAGAGGTAATGATAGAAGCATGATAGATTTCATAATTGTGGATGAAAGAATGCGGAGCGCAGTGGTAGATACAAGAGTTTACCGGGGATCCAACGTAGGGACGGATCATTACCTGGTCTTATGCCGAATTAATGGTCTATTCAGGCGTTGGCGGCATCGGACATCTGTGTCTACCACTGCGTTACAGCGTATAAGAACAGAGAGGTTACAAGATGAAGGTGTGAAAAAGAATTATAAATGTAGACTGAGGGAGAATATAAATGGTTTGAATGAAATATGTATGAATGATTTAGACCTGAAGACTGTATGGAATAATGTTAAGAAAGTTTTGGTGGATGCAGCCACCGAAGTATGTGGTGTAAGTAAGAGAACGAATGAAAGGAAAAATAACATTTTATGGTGGGGTGATGAGGTACGGATGGAAGTTGAAGCAAAGAAGAGAGCATGGCTAGATTTACTGGCAACCAAAGCTGGTAATTCTGGCGGTATGAATGATGAGATTGAAAGAAAAAAGGCAGACTTAACGAGTAGACTTATAAATAAGAGAGTAAAAGAAGTTGTTGAAAGGAAAAAGCAAGAAAGAACGGATAAGAATGATAGAAGGATATCTGATAACTTCCAGGCAAATATTGAAATGTTCTGGAAACTCGTAAGAACTGGTAGGGGAAATTCAAAACAGCCTAGAATGAAAGCTATACGAGACGAGAATGGCTGTATGCTGAATGATGAAGTTTCGAATTTAAAGAGATGGAAGGAATACTTTGAAAGCGTGTTTATGAGTGAAGGGTCGTCTGAATTAAGTGAAAAAGAAATTCCGAAAGAAGTGGAGAGAGGTAGGGAGATAAGTGTAGATGAAATAATGAAAGCAATGAAAAGCATGAAAGCAGGTAAGGCAGCCGGATATGATAGAGTATCACTCAAAATGCTAAGGGCTGGAGAGGGAGTGGTGGCAGGCCTGCTGTACACCTTGTTTAATTTATGTTGGGAACTGAAGCGGGTACCGGAAGACTGGTGCAAAGCCGTTATAGTCCCAATATATAAGGGAAAAGGGTCACAGCAGGACTGTACAAACTACTGTGGTATCAGCTTGCTTAGCATTGTGGGTAAACTGCATGCTAAGGTGTTAATTGAAAGAGTTATGGAAGAAACTGATGGAAAAATTTGGGATGTGCAAGCTGGATTTAGAAAGGAATGGGGTGTACGGATCAAGTATTTTCCATGCGCATGATTGCGGAGAAGTTTTGGCCAAAACCAGAAAGTTTTGTGCTTTCATGGACTTGGAAAGGCTTATGACAGAGTGGACAGGAATGTGTTATGGCAAACACTTAACTCATTTGGTTTGAGCGCTGGTTTGATACAGGCATTGAAGTCTCTTTATAGGGACTCTAGTGCTTGTCAGGATCAACTGGGTCTACTCGGACTGGTTTGGCATCCAAAAAGGTGTCAGACAGGGCTGTGTAGCTTCCCCCTGGCTGTTTAACCTATTTATGGACAGTTGTTTGCAAACTTTGAAAGTTGAAGAATGTGGGTTGAGAATGGGTGAGTTAACCGTCAAATGCCTTTTGTACGCCGATGATCAAGTCATATTTGCATCGTCGGCGGCCGAGTTGCAAATGATGGTTACTTTAATGAACCGATCATTAAAAGAAAGAGGTATGAAAGTGAACGCAAGTAAGACGAAAGTGATGGTTTTGAAAGAGAAGAAAGTAAAACGTTATGTGAAATAAGAATAGAAGGGGTTGATTGAGCAAGTGGATGAGTTTGTATATTGGGATGTTTATTTAGTAGGGATGGTAGATATGATAAGGATATAGAACGACGAGTGAACGCAGGAAATAGAGTGAATGGGGCTCTACACGCTATTGTGAAGAGTCAGAATGTGTCAAAAAAGGCACGTTTGGCAATTCACAATGCTGTGTTAGTCCCTACTTTAATGTATGGTAGTGAAAGTTGGGTCTGGCAGAAGAAGCATGAGAGTAGAATAAATGCTGTAGAAATGCGGTCATTAAGGAGTATGCTAGGGCTAAATCTGAATGACAGGGTGAAATAGTGTGATAAGAAAAGTGTGGTTTGCAAGATGACGTTGTGACCAGGATTAAGAAAGGAATGCTTCGGTGGTTTGGTCATGTAGAAAGAATGAACGAAGAAAGAGTGACAAAGCAAATTTATGCTGCAGAAGTGAACGGCAGAGTCGGAAAGGGACGCCCTAGACGAAGGTTTATCGACCAAATTGGCGATATATTGGAAATGGGCCAGATTAGGAGTACCCTTAACCGACGAGCGTGTATGCGTAGATATATGGATGTAAAGGAGGCGAGAGAGGTGTGCCAGGATCGTGCCAAGTGGAAGTCCGTAGTCTCTGCCTACCCCTCTGGGTGACAGGCGTGAGTGTTTATGTATGTATGTTTAAAATTAAATGTTAAATGAGATTTGAATTATATTTATGAACAACTTTTTTATAGAATAGGGGTGACAAACGAGCACACAGTCCACCTGATGGTAAGTGGATGCTGCGGCCCATAGAAATCAACATCTATCCTCAATTAAGAATCAAAATGTAGATGCGTTGCCACCCCTGAGGGCTAAAATGGAATGCCTCGTTTCCAGTAAAAAGGGTCTCCGGTTCTCTACACTCACCATACGAAACACAGCTGCATTAAGCAGCTATTTTACGTTGGTATTCTGTGAGAGCGTGGTCCTACCCCGGTCGAGTCGACATATTCGTGCTACAACCATAACACAGTTGAAGCTTGGCTCTACCACGTAAAAAAAATTATTAAACATATTATTGGCATGCAAGTTAAAAATTAGCTTTTTACCACGGAAGTATTACTTTTAAACACACGTTCATAAGAACGCATACCCAATGTTTTTAATATTGACTTTTATATTTGTTACAAAAAACACTTAAGCTCACCCCTTTACCGATCGCAAAGTATTTTGTATAAGGCATTGATCTTATGGCGCAAATGCAAAAACAAAGTGGGCGTAGAACAACGGCCTTATTTATTCCAGGACAAGTATCTGTCAAGGATAGGGTATTATTGGCAGACACATCAGGCAAATTTAGTTTTGCAAAATTTATTCAAATATAAAATCAACGGAATGTGGATGAGACATGAATGGAATGGGAGCGATCTATTCCTAATAATGCACGAATTTGCACCAGGACATAATAAAGTTTTTTATTTTTACTTATGGAGGGATATGCTAAGACCGCGAAGTCGTAAGATGCAAGTGGAAAACATGAACATCTTTTATAGTAATCTCTGGGAATATTATGTTAAGTTATGGTTTTCATCGTCATCGTTATCATTTTAGCCTATCACAAGTCCATTGTTGAACATAAGCCTCCGCCCATAGATTGTCAGAAAATAAGGTCCTGAGCCGCAGCGTCCACTTACCATCAGGTGGATTGTCTGTCAGTAGTTCGAACAAGACGGCCGACCGGTTTCTGATGATGTTAGTGCTGTTAGCCTTTTGGCTCTTACAGCTTCATCGGACTCAATTGATCCGTTGGTCTATGTCAGTTACTTTGGTTCAACTGCGATGATCAATGTTACGAATTATATCACACTGAGAAACTACGAGCATAGCCCTTTCCATAGCTCGCTGAGTGACTTTAAGCGTTCTCAAATGGCCAGCAGTGAAGGTCCACCGCTGGCCGCTTGAGAATACACACACAGAAAACAAAACAAAAACACGCCGTCGTGTTTCATTTTAAACTTTACCCCCTCCTATATCGTGGAGGCATTATACATACATAAATTGCTCAAGGACACATTTACACACATAACTGACACATAAGGCCATTCAAACATTTGTTCTGTGTGAGATTTGAACGCGCAGCATTCCAGCGTCTCGACCAAATGCTTAGCCCCGGCGCTACGGAGACGTCGTTTATAGGTAGAACTTGTTTAGAACTAACACATGGTTGGCTATTGAACATAAGAAAGATAGGATAAAGTCAAGATAGTTTTAATGCACACAAGCTGCAGATTCTTAGTAGGCAATGACACAGAAACCCTGGAAATAACGCACAAGACTCGGTTACGTTGACAGCTGCATTACGGGCACAAAGAGGCCACAACGTGACATGTGACGAGCTGTCGGTCTCACGCCTGTGTATATTATGTACTACTATGTCGCTGGCATTCAATTTTCGTTGCTAAACAAACATTTAATTAAAGATATGTATATGTTATGGACCAAGTGATTAATAGGGCATTATTCATAATTTCTAGGCAGTTTGAAAAATGCCCAAAATATTAGTAGGCAATATCAAAAAAAAACTATTGAAATTAACCGGGCTTTACGAATGAAGTGCGTTACTTATTGGGCAGAGTAATAAAAAGATAGGTTTGGTTATGACTAGACAATGTGATAAATAAGCAAGTTTAAATCAGTATTAATTACGTAGACTGATTTGATTTGTCATTATTAATTTATATTGCAAGAGCATTATAAATAGTGTCCTAATGTATCAATTGAGAGCTGTGGTAGCTCAGGAGCTAAGCTCTCGCTGTAAATTTCACAGTACGCGAGCAAACTGGGTTCTATCCCGCCGGCACCGATGAAATTGTTAATTGCAATTTAAAGCGCTTATTTACCACGTGCTCGGCGATGAAGGAAAACTTCGTGAGGAAACCTGCATGTCTGAGAAATAAGACAAAAATTATTTCGAAGGCATGTGAAGTTCGCCAACACGCATTGGGACAGCGCGGCGGACATTTCCTTACCCTAAAACCCTCTCAGAAATGACAGGGGCCTGTGCCCAGCAGTGAGACGTAGGCTGTAACAACTTTTTAATCACTTGGTCCATAACACTTACATCTAACCTGCCAGAGATATATGCAACAGAACAAGGGTAGCAGCATCTTCCTAATAACAATTCAAAACAATAAAAAAATGGCAGTTGTGGAATCCGCCAAGCGTGGCAGCTATAGTAACTATCCCCCCCTCCCTATGAGGCAACCTATGTTCAGTAGTGGACTTTTGATAAGTAAAGTAAAGTTACAGTCTATAAACATCCCACTGCTGGGCACTGGCCTCCTCTCACTTCTGAGAGGGTTTTAGGGCAAGGAAATGTCCGCCGCGCTGCCCCAATGCGTATTGGCAGACTTCAAATGTCTTCCTTTACTGCCGAGGACGTGGTAAAGTATGCGAGCAACCCGGGTTCGATCCCGCCGGCACCAATGAAATTGTAAATTGCAATTTTAAGTGCTGATTTACCACGGACTTTATATAGGATGTAATTAATGAATAAGTCAAAGATTTATAAACTAAGGGATTAAAAGCAAATACAGGGCAAATTTTAACGTTATAGTAAATTTGCATAGTGTAATTTTGCAAGTTATTTTACGGTCTAGATTAGTTTGTAGAATATATTACGCCATTTATCATAAGAACTTACTAGTGCTAATACTTTGAAAACGCCTGAGCATCAGCTGCGTATATTTTAGCATCGAAAAAGTGACAGAAGGCTAATGCTCCAGAGTGCGGACATTGGAACTAAAATTTCCTCGGTTGCAATCAACCATTCGACTACTGTCTTAAACCACTTCTACCGCAGTGTCACTGTAGTTTTATAATATAAAAGTGGTTTCCACGAGTATTAGGAGTGTAAATAAAATTGTTAGTATTATTTAAAAATACAAAACAAGTAATAAACCTTAGCCCTTTGGTCGTTTGTTTCAACATATGATGGTGGTGGCAGAGAGTTCTCAGTTGAGACAACTTTGTAGACTTCACCTTGACAACATGAGACAGCCTTTACGGCCGGGCATCGAACTTCGCTCGTTGGGTGTTAACCCAAGGCTTTCCGCTGAGAGAGCACGCACCCCCCAAACATGCTTCGCGGACCGTTGGGGTAAGAATTAGCAGCTCTACCCCATCACTGCTTCCCTGAGTAGAAACGGACCCCCAAAGAGAATTCGTTATCCCATTTCATGCTGAAAAGATGTCATGGTTAAAATCCGTTAGCGGTATGAATCAAATGAATCTAAACCTGCGATAGCGAGCATAGTCAAAGGTACAAGACACCTGGTACTGCATTCGCTAATCCTCTCTCTACCAGAAGAAACTGACGTCCAGCAGTGTGCTGATGAGTAGGAACTTTGTTCTTTGATAACTTCGCTATTGGTCTGTTATCACTATGTACTATAATAATAAGAATAATTTAATAAAAATCGTTTTTATTCCCTCTTCACAAACGTAAAAAATTCACATTACTATTTAAATAATACGGTTGTACTACTTGTTGCCTTCGTATTTCTGATACTTTATTGATTTATATACGTTTATTGTTTACATTGTATCTTATGCAGTTTTGTTAGGGTGCAACACGCACAAAAGCAGTGCGGTGGATTGATTAAAGTCCGTAACCCTCTCAGAAATGAGAGAAGGCATATAAGCAGTAACTTTACATTTATTTTTAAAGGAACCGTATCCAGTTAGAGCGCTTATGCAGTTTTGTTAGGAATTTATTCAATTCGAAATATCAAAAGCGTAAACCACGTAATTTCTTTTATGTGGTAGAGCCACGTTGCAACTATATAATGGTTGTAGCACGAATGGGTCGGCTCGACCGGGGAAGGACCACGCTCTCACAGAATACCAGCGTAAATTAGCAGCTTAATGCTGCTGTGTTTCGTATGGTGGGTGTAGAGAATCGGAGATCCTTTTTACTGGAAACGAGCCATTCCATCTTCGTCCTCAGGGGTGGCAACACATCTACATTTGGATTCCTAATTGAGGATATATGTAGATGTCTATGGGCCACAGCATCAACTTACCAACTTACCATCAGGTGGACTGTGTGCTCGTTTGTCACCCCGTACTATAAAAAAAATTCAAACGATGCAGCATTTCGGATATGTAGCTGCTAATGTTAACCGCCACACCATGAACCTTATAGAATACGTCTATAAGGTTCATGGTGTGGCGGTTATCACAATGTATCCTTTCGAAACCTACTTATTAGTTTAGGAATCGAATTAATAGTAATATTTCTCCGAATACTAACAGCCTGAAACTGGTTTATGCAGGCACATACGAAGGTTAAATATACTCGGTCATTTATCGCTAAAAGCGAGCAGACAAAACAACTCCGTAGTAAATATTACGTCGCAAAATAACCGGCACAAGCGCAGAAAGCGATGGCCTGGAAGTTGTTTGAAAGTTTAAAAATTGATTCTCCATAAAGGAGACAACATATCCGCCCGATCTCGAGCGGGAGCGCTGCGACGTTCACGAGGACTGTACAGTAGGCTGCAGAATTAACGAACAGTTGTGCAATTATGAACCACAAATAACGATTTGTAGTTTCTTATAGTTTTATAGTGAGAAATGAGTTCACAGATAACACCAAATACGGCAACATTAATGATATTTTAGTACCTATACCGTTACGAATTCAGAAAAAATTAAAAAAATATTTATTTAGTGTGACTCAGAGGTCTTTTCCAGAAAGAGTTTCATGTAGATGATTGAAATTAATATTAAATAATTATTCAAACAGACGTAAAATAAAAATTCGAATTTAATTATAAAATACTCTTAGGTGGTTTAAAAGGAAAGTAAATTTTTTTTGAGATCTTCAATTGAAATCACATTGAAATAAAATTTAAAATGTATGTCTCTGTCACGCACTTCCAAGAACAGAATTTTATTGATTAATTTTTTAACCTAGATTGATAACCATATTTTTGTGTACACTAAAGATAACCATACGTCGATTCGACGTGCGATCAAGTCAAGTGGGCATATTTTGGATTATATATATATACCAGGTTTATAAATGTTATACTATATCTTAGTGTATGTAATTGTGTTTTGAGTAAATGAAAAACATTGGGGTATATTTATATTTATATTGAAAAAATAATTAAAGAACAAAACACGGTAATTTTACTCTACAAAACATAAATATTTAGGAATCTCTTCGTCAGTCTTATAATTTTATATGTAAACTTTTTACAGTCAACTTTTTGTAATCTATATAATATAAAAAATCTAAGTTAATGTACACTTTTATTTATTTTGGTCTCAAAAGCACTTAGGACAGACGCTGGACTTGTGCTGTCCATAAATGAGATTATTGCAGCTGTCGCACATTGTCTTTGTTATCCTTCTAATTTTTGTTGGACAAAAGGCACAATTTTGCTCTTCTTTTGCTCAGGTACACCTGCTCGTTGTGTGGAAGAGTTGTTTTGTCTTTTTGGCAATAAACCACAATTTTTTTTTAAATATTTGTCGGCAAAGTTACCATATGCTGCCTTGTCTCCATTCATGAGGCCGTTAAGCTATTGCTGAGTTTTTTCATAAAACCTCTCATGAAGGCATTTATTCATCGGAGTGGGACCCCTAGACGTTCGTATAATAGCAGATGATACCTTGCCACTTGTTATGCCTTTAGTAGCCGTCCAACGATGATCGTTTTTGCCTCTGAGATTTTGATGCTGTGGCATGATAATATAACTCGACATACTGGACGAAGCACTTTCAAGAGGTTTCGGATCTTTCTCGGTACACATTTTCGGTATTCAAAGGGTTTTCTAGTGGTGGAGCACTCACCTCATAGACTTCGGCCTCACTCTGTACTTCATCTTCTAATATCTTCAGCTTCACTGTCCAACCCCTAAATCTCTTCATCGGTCATTTCATGCAACAGCCGACTGATTTCTGCATCGTCTGGACGAATTTGTCACGTCATTATGTTTTTTTATCGTAGCCTATAATAAATAAAAGAAAATCCAATAAAAATATGTACATTTATTCTCAAAGAAGTCATAAAAGCAAATTTTCCCAAAAGTCGAGAAACTGACACTAAAGATAAAAATAACCATACGTCACTTCGACGTACGGCAGGTAAATATGGACGAAAGTATTACACTTACCTAAGCGATACGGGTGTGTCCTGGAGGCTGACTGAGTTGGCAGGAACGGCCAGTTTGGTGACGCGAAAAACGAAAGAGTTATATCGATTTTCCAAAATCGATTACTTCGATTCGACGTAGGTTATCTAACTAGGGTCTTTCTAATTAATATTTTTTTAATTCCTATCCCAATCTATTGCAGTGGGCAGCAGAGTGCATTGCTAAGCACTATTAGGGCAGCACTAATAGTGCTTAGTAATTTAATTTTAATTTGTGTGTTTTTACTTTTTATTTTATTGAGTTGGAGAATTGGTATAAAGTGAATGAAATAAGTCGATTCATGAGTTGATTCATCAATAATGCGTGGTTAAAAATTGTTGTACACTTCGACAACGATCCAAGTTAGATTCATTGATCAACACCAAAATCCAAACCTGAGTAGATTCTGACTTACTTTGCTTATAGGTCTGCTAACTTACGCGTTTTTAACTTTCACGAGACGGGACAAGCCGGTTTTAAGTTGTAGACTGTACGTAGAAAAAATACGCGTCGCTCACAATAGAGCGCCTCGCATCTGCTATCCGGCGTTTTATAAGCAGATGTTCTTAAAGGGTCCAAGTAAAAAAAATCACTACCTGCGTACACTCATTGTCGTCCGTACTTACTTGAACTTGAGACGGTTCGAAAATAACGTAGGGTGACAACGACGTATGGGTCATTCCCACGATCTGTATTTAAAGTTTTATTTATTTATTTATTTTATTTATACTCTTTATTGCACACAAAATACTACACAACACAGCAAACTTAAATTTATAAATATATGTACAAGTAGGTGGCCTTATCGCTAAACAGCGATCTCTTCCAGGCAAACCTTGGTGAAGGAGATAATTTTCATTTAAATATATAGAAGTGTGCATAAATAGTAGATAAACAATTATATATTAATAGTACAAGGTATATATAGTATATAAGACAATGCAATAATCAAATACATAATATTATATATACATACACACATACATATACACATATACTTACATATACGTACATAGAATACATACATATTTATAAATATTTTTGTAACACATTATAACTATATATCATATACACAAACCTTATCAAGAAAAGTAGATATGACAATAAAATATATTAAGTAGAACACATATTTAAATAATAATCTTTAACCATATTTTTGAAAGACTCAATGCTTTGGGCTTTCTTAATTGTTAAAGGAAGCGAGTTCCATAATTTGATTGCTTTGACACAAAAGCAGGTATGAAAAAATTTTGAGTTGTGAGCAGGTATTCGCAATATAAGTTTATCAGCTAATCTGGAATGATCTTTATCTGTGGCCATGAACTCAAATTTTTCTTTAAGATAACTCGGTGTTTTAGGATCGAATAGTACACAGTACAGTAGAGATAGAATATGAGTATTCCGACGAAGTCTGATAGGGAGCCACTTGAGCTTAATACGGTACTCGGAAACATGATCATATTTGCGAAGGCCAAATATGAACCTAATAGCGAAATTCTGAAGACGCTTAAGTTTATTTAATTGATCTTCAGTAAGATTGGAGTAGCATGCATCAGCATAATCAAGGGTAGGGAGTAACAAGGACTCTGCCAGTAAAATTCTAGTAGGAATGGGAAGCGAGTTACGCAAACGTCGTAAATAAGATGCTGCCGCAAACACCTTTCTGCTGGACTCCTTAATATGCGGGGACCAAGAAAGATTCTGATCAATATATAATCCTAGGTCTTTTACAGATTTACTAAAAGGTATCACAACACCGTCAACAACAATAGGTGGAAGGTTATCCCAACAAATTCTCGAGATTAGAGTGCTGTTTCCAACAATAATGGCTTGGGTCTTTTTGGGATTTAAATTAAGCCCGAACGACCTGCTCCAATCAAGTATTGCAGCAAGATTCGTATTGGTGTCATTGATGGCATTGGTAAGATTCTGGAGTGATGTATGGGAGTAAATTTGGAGATCATCTGCATACAAATGGTAGAGAGAAGAAATTCGTGAAGTAATAGAATTAATAAATACAGAAAAAAGGAGAGGAGACAACACGCCACCCTGTGGTACACCAGCAGTTAGTTCACACCATGTAGATGTGGCACCTCTACCATAAAACGCTGCCGGCGGCCACGCTTTGAAACCATTCAATTGCCGCTGGAGATATGTTAATAGAACGTACCAGACTCAGCAATACGTCAAAATCGACGGTGTTAAAAGCGTTACTGAAATCTATTATCATTTAAAAATGAAGATGTACATGAGAAATGTTGATTTAGTGATTCAATATCAACGTCTTCATTCGAAATAGTGGATTCTTTAGATTTTTCAACTCCTATTGATCTGAGAAACTTCCAAATTTTTGCAGGGTCTCCATTCTCGACTGATTTTTGAACATGGCGTTGTTGTGCATCTCTAAAAATTGTATTGTAGCGATTCCGTATGCTCTTGTACGTGTCCCTATTGTGGTCCGATTTATCACTGTTATAAATAAGCCTAGCTTTATTTTTCTTATTTAACAGCGATTTAATATCGTCTGTAAGCCACGTCGCAGGGGTGTGTTTAATTTTAACTGGTCTGACTGGTGCATGGGTGTCGTAAAAGTTAATTAAGATGTAATTAAGTGTGTCCACTTTTAGGTCTCTAGAGTCTGCAGAGTATACAGCAGACCAGTCAGCATTCCGAGCATCTTCTTGTAGACGTTCAATATCAACCCCTAAAATTTCGTAGCATCAGTACCTTGCCTCGAAGCTTAGGAGTGCGTATTTTATACGATAGAAAAATGAGATCATGATGAGAGAATGCCACGGCTGCACATTGACCATGCTTTGACACGTGATCAGGAGATGAAACTATGATAAGATCTAACAAAGATGAAATACAGTTAGGCAAGGTGTGTGTAGCGTTAAGTGGCAGAATATGTAAATTACAGGAGTCAGTAATAGAGCGCAGCCTTTTAGTGCGGTGATCAATCTTTAACATGCAAGTGTTAAAATCGCCCATTAAAATAATGTGATTGTATAGAGGAGTCAGACCTTCAAGTGTTTTCTCAAACGAGGGGAAATAATTCACATGGAGGGAGGGGCTATAAAAACGCCCAGTAAGATTTTGGTGTTAGATATTGTAATTTCCAATAAGAGATGTTCAGCTTCATTAGGCAAGGGTGGTTGAGTAGACAACTTAATAATCTTAAAAGGAATATCATATCTAAGTTAAATTGCTACCCCACCACCACCCTGCCCTACTCGGTCATTTCAACCAATGGCTTTACGTGTTTTCCAAGGCATGGGGGTGGAGCACCGTCAACTAATTGATAAAGGATCGCGCTTACGACCAATACTAAAAATCTAACTTCTAACGAGGCAGGAACAACTGCAACCCCAGGAGAATTTCACGTGCACTGCTGGTCTTTTAAGGAGGAGTAAGCTCGTTTCTTGAAGGTCCTGAAAAATCGCCGGTGTTAAATGAATCCACAAAGAAAAGCTGGTTGATATATCTCTTTCGAGCCGGTATTGTTGCAAGTTCTTCAGAATCCTAAGTGACCAATCATCATTATGTGCATAAAAATCCAGTGTTGACTTCTATCACACTTGATAGTTCGTGGTAGTATAGCCGAAGATGGTAAAGCATATTGGCTTCGCTTAAACAAAGCTTATTTACTCGCGATAGACTTTTGGTTTCACAAAATTCAGAAGAGGCTTTTACCTCGCAGAAGATTTAATAGAATTCAGAAGAGGCGTTTGCTTGCTTTTCCTATTATTTTATAATTATTTAGAGAGGTTCTTCATATTTTTTAACAGATTTTTGAAATATACTATTGGATAAATTCTTTTGCTTCCCTTCATAAGTCTGTGAGATTTAGGAACTCAAAATCCATTATGATAACCATTTATTAACATGAGTTGGCGGTGTAGAAGAATCTTCAGCTCATTCTGTGGGTGTCACCTACGACAATTTTCTTTATATTTATATTTTTTAAATGTTATGGCTTCGGATATATGACGGTATACCATCTCGATTACGTTACGTCAGTCTAGACTGGCGACGAGCATCAGCGTCAAGCGATGCGAGACGTCTGGTTCTGCGATCGTCAATCCGACTGTTAAGCATGACGATTAAGGCGAATTCTCTCTATTACAACAGAGACCCATGTCCAGAAGGGACCATTGTTATGTGTACCAATTTCATTGAATAGAATGGAATAATTTTTTTTCAACATAGAACCTCCGTCTTGGGAAGAACCAACAAGAAACCCAGCGGGACTTTTTTAAACATTAATTTACAGTATAATATTTTGTACAATAAAGTATGAAAACATTTAGAAACAGCATGGCAGCGATCACCTCATTCCCAGGGTCACTATCAATTATGTACTCTTTAGTAGTGTAAAACAATTTATATTTGACAAAAATTTTAAACTTTCTGATAGATAAGACCTGCATGTTTTATGGGAGTTTGATATAAAAGCGTATACATTGATCCATTAAGAAATTGCTGACTCTTTGGAGTCGAGTAACTGGTAGTGTTAAGCTTAATTTCACAATTAACAGTATCAGGCGTTACTTTTCGAAAATCCTTTTTATTAAAGATCTTAAAAATCAATTTGCTAAGATCCCCGTAATAAAATAAAATGATGTGTCTTACCTGGTTTGAAAAGCACCTCCCGCCCTCCCTCAATTGCGGGCATTATCCCCGTCACCACTAATTCCAGCATCACTGCTCCCGACATCACTACACTAGGAAAGACCACTCAATTCAAAAAGGGAATTCAATTTACACGAGGAATATTTAAGATCATTAATTTAAAATTTCGATGAAGCCACATGTCCTGTCAAAAGCATGGACAGCCTTCTTGTACTTTGTACACGACATAAAGAAGAAATCTACGGATTTCATACGCGGCCATTCTTATATTTTTCTTTAGCGAACAAGGAGATCGTAATTGTGTTACTTGTTCAGGCGAACGTAAAGATTCGAAGAACTTCCCGGCGTTGGTACCCTTGATGTTTTTTCCAATACCAATTGTTCAATGGAGACGTAAACAAAGCGTGATAACGCGGCGATGCAATAACAACATAATAAAAGTAATATCAACCTTATTACGCCTACGCAAGACACAAAGAATTTCCTTTTATTTTCCTGAATGACATTTTTTGGTAAATATTTTGAATTCGTCGGATATCGTCACTCATGTTTAGACGTATAACGCTCTTCCTCTTTATCAACCCGTGAAAGTCTACAGCTGGTCAGAGACCATTTGTCATAATCGCCACGCTTGGTGGATGGATGGGCAATCGAAACCAGACGATGGACCAATGATGCTGCTCCCCGTTAATTCTGTGCATTTTACTTCTGTTGTAAATAATATGGTTTTTGCATTGTTAAATTTTTATCTGATGGTGAGTAGATGGTATGCCGATAGACCTCTGCATCTATTCTATTTAATAAGATCGAATGGTTCGTAACCCAGTAGGAATGGTGTCCGATTCCCAACACTCACCATACGAAACGCAGCAGTGTTATGCTGTTGTTTTACTCTGACATTTTGTGAGTGCTTGATACTTTCCTGATCAAGCCCACTCATTCGTGCTACTGACAATATACAGCTACAGCAAGGCTCTAACACGGAAAATCAGTTGTGTGATCATGTTGATTGACATGCGTCACATCCTACGAGAGGAAGCTACCAAGCCTGAGAGTGTGGGAATTCTCTATTCCCTCACTATCCTATGTTTGCGCATACCCTTGGGCACTATAATTTTGTCCTGCGCAGATGGCTAGTCTACGTTGAGATTGGCCGTCGTGACCGAAATTCGATCTGGAGGACATTAATTAATTGTTGATGCCACCATTTATCTGAAGTTATATGGTTTTTAGCCTATTCTATGTTCGTTTCTTACGATACACACTTGACGAAAAACTGAAAACTTATGACGGCCAAAGAGATGGGGTCATGAATTCTGCTACGCCTCAATCACGGCTCAATTTTTAAGTTAAGGAACGTAGGTCATCGTAGTCCTCAGGGGTGAAAACATATCTATGGCCTGGTGTGGTATTTGTTTGAATTTGGTTAAGTTGTTCATAGGCTGCAGTAGACATTTAGCAAGAGGCAAACGAGCATACGGCTCACCAGATGGTAAGTGACCACCGTCGCCAATGAATATCTGCAACATAAGAGGAATTGCAGGTATTTTGCTGGTATTTACGAATGGAGAGGGCTTTTTTCTTGTAGGTGGTCTGCTACTTCGTTTTTCATGCTATGATAGAAAAAAACTTATGATCTTAAAGAAATATGCACCTTTATTCTAAAGCGACGTCTTTACCAGCACTCTTGGGTTGAAAAGGATGTGCGCTATGAAAGATAACACCATGATGAAATTCAATCATACCTCTCAGCGCATGTGCCCTATTTAATCTATACATAAAAATAAAATTGAAGGGTCTGTCTGCTATATTGAAATCACTGCTTAAATTGAGCTGAAGTTATTTGCATGCTAATAAGACATGAATAACCATTTAAAAAAAATTGTCTGTCTGTCTGTCTATTCTTCTGCATGTGTGTTTGTCACTGAACTCTTCCTAATCGGCTGGACCGGTTTAGATTTACAATTGGACCCGGTAGGGTCTCTCTGTTTTCGAGATTCAGAAATCACCCATGCGAGGGCGATTCGCTAGAACCTATTATAAAGGGTTTTTCAATTGGCGCGGGTAGATTTTGGCGGCCCGTGGTGGCCATTTTGTTTCGGCGACATCTATCAAATCTTTTGTTTATTATTCAGTTACTTATGCCAAATCACCGTGGGAAGTTACACGATTGAACAGCACGTTCAAATGATAAAACTTTATTATCAAAATGAGCGTTCGTTAGTGCAAACGTTGCGCGCATTGCGCCTCTTTTACGGTAGACGTGGTGGTCCTTCACAGTCGACTCTTCAACGTTTGGTGGCCAAAAAACGAATGGTTCGGTAAACAATCAGCCAACACCCGTACGTTCAAGGAACGTAAGATCGGACGAGAACATCGTCACGGTTCGTGAAAGTGTACAGCAAAACCCGAGGCAGTCGATTCCTCGCCGTGCACAAGAACTAGGCCTTTCGCAGACTTCAACTTGGAGAATTTTGCGTCGGGAATTTTGCTCTACACCCGTACAAGATCCAACTGACCCAGGAGCTCAATGTTCATGACCATAGACAACGTCGTTTGTTCGCTGACTGGTCTTCGAATCGTCTGGAAGAGGACCCCAATTTTGTTAACAAGCAGAATTGCCGTATATGGGACGACACCAACCCACGCTAGGTTCGTCAGGTGATAATGCATCCTCAAAAAGTTACCGTTTGGTGTGGATGTTTGGTGTGGATGGTGGGGCCGGCGGCGTCTTGGTCCGTACTTTTTTGAAAACGACGCTGAGGCGGCCACCGTCAACGGCGAGCGCTACAGAACGATGATAACCAAATACTTATGGTCCAAATTGAACCATAGACGACATGTGGTTCCAGCAGGATGGCGCTACGTGCCACACAGCGGACGCCACGATTGACATTCTCCATGAACGATTTGAGTGTAAGCTTATCTCTCGCAGGGGTAATGTGAATTGGCCACCAAGATCATGCGATTTGACCCCGCTAGACTTTTTCTTGTGGGGTTTCTTGAAGTCGCAGGTCTATGCAAACAAACCACAATCGACCGATGCTCTAAAGGTGAACATAACACAGGCCATCTTTTCAAATTCAGCCGGATCTATGCCAGAAGAGTCATTGAAAATTGGACCACTCGGATCCGTGCCACTGTAAGAAGCCGAGGCGGGCATTTGAACGATGTCATAATCCACACTTAATGGTACATGTGGGCCTTTCAAATAAAAAAAAAGAATTTTGTTAATACCTCACACACAGCTTGTTTTATTTCATTTCAATATCTGCCCGCCCTTATTGAAAAACCCTTTATAAAATATTATGCCCATTAAAATACCGTCTGTACCTATGAAGTTGCCGTTTAGTATAACAAATTTGTAATAAAAATGGCAATAAAGTATACTTTAACTATTTAAAATATTGTCCTAAATTGTCATAAACATTCTTGCTGTTTTAGAAGTAGTTTTTCGATGCCGCTCCTGCACGAAATTCGATTAACTCTTTAAAGGCGTTTTTATTGCTTTGTCTCAACTGAAATTTTTGCCTATCATAAAGTTATCTAAACTTCAAAAAAAGTGAAAGTCTGTAAGGACAAGGTCTGGAGAATCTCTAGCTACTCAACTCAACTCAACTCTGCTAATTTTGCCAACGTGTGTGGTGCGGTATGTGACCGGGCGTTGTCAAGAAGAAGCAATGGCAAAAATCTAATCACCATTATGGGTTAATCGATTGTCAGCTTTTCCACCATCATTTTCAATTCTTACCAATAGCCACTTACCTTCAGGTGAAATAAGCTCAATTGTAAACCTTACTTTTATAAAAAATCTAAACATATAAATAAAATTGAAGTGTCTGTTTGTAATATCAAAATAACAGCTTTTTAATAAATGCATATGAAAGTATATACGAATGGTTGGTCTCCGAAATGGTTGGACCGATTTTGACGGGACTTTCACTGGCAGATAGCTGATGTTATAAGGAGTAACTTAGGCTACTTTTATTTTAGAAAAAGGGGGTTCCGCGCAATAAAATTAAAACCCTAAATTACACGCGGGTGAAGTCGCGGTGAACAGCTATATAGCTATATATATAAGACTAGCTGGTCTCGGCGCGTTGTAGCCGCAGAAGAAATAATTGTAGAAAAATCGTTTCAAATTTGGAAGAGAATGATATATGACTTTCAAATAAATAGATACGTTTCGCGCGCCATCTACTGTAAGTTAATTGTACTATGCCTATACCTATACCTTCGCACGAGTGCAAGCAACAAGTTGAAAAAGTTTTAGGGAATCTGGTGAACAGTATGATATACATTCATTTTTATATAATAGAGTTGTGTAATTTTATTGATACCAATATTATGTAATGTGTTTAGAACGTTCTTTAAACTGATATAATAATGTCATTTCGATCGGTGTATATACTCTGTTATTTCACTCGGCAAAGCTCTTACTTTATATTAATGAACAATAAATTTGCAAGTGCAAGGTCGCTCTTAAGTAAGTGCAGACTTCGGTTACTCAGTGTGTACGTTTCCATAGGAGGTAAATTAGGTCCCCCGCACACTGTGTAATGTATGTGTGTTGTATTTTATTATATGTAACTAGAGATCCGCCCCGGCATCGCGCTGTTGATTTATGAGTCTCGACAACAACGCTACCTACCCGTTCCAATTGTGAATCTAAAAACCATTGTGTTGTGAAACCATTCTCTAATCAACTTAATCACACACACAAAATTTCATCAAAATCGATCCAGCCGTTTAGGAGGAGTTCGGTCACATACATATGAACAGAGGAATCATATAATATATAATATGCATGTATTATACAAATAAACATTTCCCTTGAATTATTCTGTCTATTGATGAAAAAATCCGTTGCGTAGTTTGAAAGATCCAAGCGTACAGACGGCGGGAAGTGACTTTGTTTTATACTATGTAGAGATAGAGAAGAAACAGAGATGAATTGTTGTAATTATGTACGCGAATACTACAATTCATCATCATCATCATTGTCATAGCCAACCACAAGTCCACAGCTGATCATTCGCTACTGATTTTATCACGCAGAGAAGTTCTGAGTATAGCCCTTTCCATTGTTCGAGTGCCTCTCGAATTCTTGGTAAAAATCAGTGTTAATAACGGGAGCGATTCTGTACATTCTGAAGCGTCAATTTGCATCTACTCGATGCTGTCACCTGCTTGGGATCCTATAAATTTTTCACCGACTTCAAAAAAAGAAGAAGGTACTCAATTCGACTGTACTTTTTATCTGTGTTATCTCAGAACTTTTTTCTAGGTGAACCGATTTCTTGTGGTGAACTTCTCATGTGGTTTCATATAAATTTGATCAATATCTGACAAGTAGTTTTTGAGTTATCCTTAATAAAGTAATAAGACGTATTTAATTGACTTCGACTACATTAATGATGTTCTCACTTGTCATTTTATTTATATTGAATTCGGTTGTAGAATTTTTTTAATTTGACTACTTGTTATTCAAATAAATGGTATTTTTATGTGATGTATTTCACTCAAATTTTCCCAATGATTTTATACACTTAGTCACGTCATGGTTTCGGTTTCGTCTGAGAATTTTAATCTCGGTCTCGACTACTATCACGGTAAAAATCAAAAATCCCGCTTCGTCGACTTAGTAATAAGAGACAGGTTGGGATAAGCTTTTTTATAATTTGCGAGAAATCTGTCTTCCACGTGCAGGCACCCTAATGTGTATTTCTTACTTACGAGGTCTCACACAGGCCTACTTTCTCAGTTGGGCGCCTAATTAACGCTTGTTGTGTTACACTCTATTGTATTTACATACAAGTGGTATATAAAACATTATCGCTGTTATTAACACCACCAGTATTTATTTAAAATAATGTTTAAACGGTTTTCTAATGCAACACTTTGTCCTGGGTTCTAATCCCAGGCGAGGATTTGGGTAAAAACATTTTTATTTTCGCGTTTATTCTAAACTTAAAAGATATGTTACAGCCTAATAAGTTCCAACTGAACACAAGCTTCTTCTCATTTTCTGTGAAACTTATGGAGCGTAGCTTATCACTTAACGCGGATCGAACCCAGGTTGCTCGCGTATTGTGAAATTCATGACAAGTGCTGTGCCCCTGAGCTACCATAGCTCTGTAATCTTAACCCATATTCTCAAGAGTATGTGTTAATAGATTACACTAACAATGTTTTTTGTTTCTTATATAAAATGAACATACCAACTATTTAGGGTTAATTTCGGTAAAATGTATTGTCATAAATTCATTTAAAACAACAGCAACGCCATCAGAACAGGTGACACTAACCAAGCTTGTGAGGAAAGCTGTGAGGCGGGACCTGCGTCGCTCTAATGCAATTGCGATATAAGCGGCAATAGAGCGAAACAAGGGATCCAAAGCCTTTGCACAGGGTCTTGGGAGAAGTCACATCGCAAAACTGCAGGCGCATGATGGCAAAGTCCTCACGTCAAAGCCTGAGGTCCTCTCTGAGATCGAAGACTATTATGGTAAACTATATGCCTCACATAAGCCACAACCTAACCCTAAATGCTATGACCCCAGAACCACGCTGACCCGCCACTATACCGACGAGCTGCCAGACATCTGCCTTGAGAAGATTGAGCTGGCCCTCGGCCAACTTAAAAATGGAAAGCCCCTGGATAAGATGGTGTTACAACTGAACTCTTAGAGGCTGGGAGTCAACCCTTGCTAAAAGAGCTCTGCCGAGTTTTTAACTGCATCTTACGAGGTGAGAGAACTCCTGAGGCGTGGAGCATAAGCATTACAGTTTTATTTCACAAGAACGGTGACAAGACTATGCTGAAAAAATATCGAACCATCTTGCTTCTGAGCCTTCGGACGTCTATAAGTTGTTTTCGAGGGTCATTACAAATCGACTCGCGTGAAGATTTGACGACTGTGGAACGGGCTGGGTTTCGAGGAGGATTTGGCACAATAGACCACATTCACACAGTGCGGCAAATTATTCAAAAGACAACAGAGTGTAATCAGCCCCTGTGTCTTGCATTTGTGGACTATGAGAAAGCCTTTGCCTCCATCGAAACTTGCGCTGTTCTGGATTCTTTGCAGAGGTGCCAAATTGACTGGCGGTACATCGAAGTGCTGAGATGCCTTTACAACACCAGTACGATCTCCGTCCAATTATAGGGAAGTCAAACAAAGCCAATCCAGTTGTATCGCGGAGTGAGACAGGGGGATGTTTTATCCCCTAAACTGTTTACAAATGCACTGGAGGATGTTTTTAAGACGCTAGACTGGAAAGGACGCGGCATTAACGTAAACGGTGAGTACATCTCACACTTACGCCTTGCTGATGATATCGTCGTCATGGCAGAATTGCTGCAAGAACTTCAGGACATGTTGAACAGACTGAATGAATCCTCCCGACGTGTTGGTCTGTGTACGAATCTGAACAAGACAAAAGTTATGTTCAACGATCACGTCATGCCAATTACGATTACTCTTGATGGTGAGATTTTCGAAGTTGTCCAGGAATATACTACCTCGGGCAGTTATTGCAACTAGGTAGGAACAACTTTGAGAAGGAAGCCGATCGGAGGATTCAGTTAGGCTGGGCAGCATTTAGAAAGCGCCGTCTGGTTTTCTCGTCGCCCACACCACAAAATCTGAAAACAAAGTCTTCAACCAGTGCGTTCTGTCCGTACTCGCTTATGGTGTCGAAACGTGGACACTGGCGGCTACTCTACAAGCTCAAAGTCGCTCATCGATCGATAGAAAGAGATATGCTCGGAGTTTCTCTGGCAGATAAAATTCGTAATAAAGAAATCCGCCGGAGAACCAAGATTACTGACATAGCCTTCCGTGTTTGTAACCTGAAGTGACAATGGGCTGGCCACGTCTGTCGCAGAAGTTACGACAGTTGGAGTAGACGTCGTGTTATGGAGTGGAGACTGCGTCTGGGCAAACGTAGTGTGGGACTCTCCTGACCAGATGGAGCGACGATCTGCGCTAGGTGTCTGGTAGAAACTGGATGCGTGTAGCCGAAGATCGGGCTAAGTGGCGCGCCTTGGGAGAGGCCTATACCCAGCAGTGGACTGGCGCTGGCTGCTGCTGATAATGCTGAATTTAAAAGATCAGCAACTTTTCCGTATTATCGTTTGACAAATTTTGTAATGTTCGAACAACATTTTTACAATCTGTTATTTTTAATTGATATATGCACAAAATTGCATTCCGGTTCGTCCGATGCCTACGATTTGTTACAGCAGGCGGAGGCTGCTCCCCTACGCGCCTCCGGCTCTATAAAACACTCTAGGGTAGGGCAGACTCGTACCAGGTGGAGTCGGGTCAATCAATTCGGTTCTTTGACATAAGTTGAACCTAACCTATTTTATTTGTTATCTGCCCTAATAGGTACTGTTAAAATAAACAAATCAAATATAATTAATAATTTATTAATTAATTTTATATACATATTGTATTGCTTTTATTAATTCTTCGAAAACATCTTTATACGCTATTTATATTTTTCTTTGCCAAGAATATTCAATGAGCCAGTCTGTGAAGTTTGCTTTATAACCATCCCTACTGAACATCACATCAACACATCAGCTTACGATTCGAATCGATTTAAAAATCGATCTTTTTCGGAAAGAATCGACATCCCTACTGACGATGACAATAACAATACAAAATAGCGTCAGTTTTACGGTAGGAATTGACATAAATATTGCAAAAATAATTGATTTTCCATATTTTTTTTCTCAAAAAGTACGCGTTTCCGCATGTTGAAACTTTGCGTGTGTGCTTATAATAATGTAACCTTTCTGTAAAAAAAATATCAACCTCCAACTTGACGGACGTCAATGGAAAGCTAAGTCTGCGAAGCCCAAATATGAACCGTATACAGAGATTTTGGAGTCGCTCAAGTTTGTTAAGTTGCTCCTCGGTGATATCAAGGTAACAAATGTCAGCATAGTCGAGGATAAGGAGTAGTAAAGATTGTGCAAGCGTAATTTTGGTGGCAATGGGTAAAAAGTAGTTAAGCCTCCGGAGTGAAGCATATTACGCAAACATTTTACGGCTCACTGCATTAATTTGATATATTTACAAATATTGTGATATAGATTTGCAAATATTGTGATTTCATTTAATATAAAGTTATTAAAGTTTATAAACAACAATTTTTATAAGCATTTCAGTGATGTGTGTAAGCAACGCGAACGAAGTCGCGGGTATCAGCGTAAAATAATAAAGTCAGTTAGTGTATAGCATTTACTAGCTCCTAATTAATAAGTATCGTTGATAACATAGTGGCTCCTTGTATGGCCCGATTTTAAATGTAAATAATGAATACATGTAATCTTTTCGTGCGGTTGAAGTAAATCTGATAAATATAATATTTCTGTTAGATTGGAAACAGATGGGCTTAATGCAATTATACGCAAAAAAACCGCATTCCTTATTAGCAGGGTACGAGCCAGTCACAACAGCATGCTGAGGACCGTAGCGGACAAGGTATACATCGCCGCTGTGGAAATGTGTTGTCCAGAGACTGATCACTGGGCCCTATCCACCCCCATGATGGTCTGTCTCGGCACAGGCTATAACTTTTTTCCCCTCGACTTAAGCAAACCATGTTTTACTTACCCTTGTTATTATTATTATTATTGTACTACTAACCCACATATAACATACATAACATAAACACTCACGCCTGTCACCCAGAGGGGTAGGCAGAGACTACGGACTTCCATTTGGCACGATCCTGACACACTTCTCTCGCCTCCTTTACATCCATATATCTACGCATACAACTCACATATGGATTTTTAAATTATCTGAAATAAACAATTTTTATTTATTTATTTTCATTAGATTTATTTTTATTGTAATTATTTATTTACAAATTAATTTTGATATTTTTCCGTCGTGTAGCAGCGACTTAAGAGAATCCACTACCTGATATCATCCCCTGGGTGTCGTAAGAGGCGACAGAGGGAAACGAAACAGGAGATGGACAGCAGCATCTTCCTGATAACAATAATAAAAACTGCGGTAGCAGATCTGCCTGCTAAGCGTGACAACTATTGCAAGTATGTTTTTATAGATTAAGAGTGACAAACGGTCACACAGTGCACCTGATGGGAAGTGGGTGCTGCGGCCCATAGACATCTACATTTACTACATTTACAAAATGCAGATACGTTGTCACCCTTGAGGACTAAGATGGAATGCCTAGTTTCCAGTAAAAAGAGTCTCCGGTTCTCTACACTCACCATACGTAACACAGCAGTATCAAGCTGCTATGTTTCGCTGGTATTCTGTGAGAGCGTGATCCTCGGTCGAGCCGATCCATTCTTGCTACAACCATAATATAGCTGCAGCGTGGCTCTACCACGTAAGATTACAAGTGTCCTCCCTATAAGGCACTCTATGGGGGACGCCTATGTCCAGCAGTCTAATTTTCATACGCTGTAATGTTTAATGAATGAATGAATATGTTTTATAGTTATTAATAAATTATTAATCCTTAAAATATATAAAATACAAACTTTCAACACGTTCATTTAGTCGCTGCCTTTATAAATGCGGATACGGCTTAAGCAGACTAATAGATTTTAATGGACGATACTTCCGTCGGAAAAATCTGACTACCCTCAATCGCGCCTTAAAAGTTTTACTTCAATAATAACAAGTAATAATTAATAAAATGTACCATTAAACGTTATTATTATAAGATATTAATAAAAATTTATATTAATACTGACTTTCGCTTTTCAAATAAAGAAAAGAAAACGAAAAATGCTTTTTCTCTTTAAAGAAATGTGGATTAGAATATTATACGTTTTTAGAACATCTAAGCATGTCAGCTTATACTATTGAAGCTTTTTAGGTCAACAGTGAGACCTTGTCGAGGCAAACAAAGGGAAATTATCTTTACTATTAGAATAAATTTAGCTCTGCGACAAGTGCCGCAGGGTAAACATGGTTGGGACATTGAATATAAGGTACTTGTTTTCTTGTTCGAATTGGAACAGTTTATTGCAAAGACAAAGTTAGATCCTCGACTTATGTTCGATATTATGCTTTAAACACGTTTATTGTGTTATTCTGCGGAAGCATGTTTCGACGCGATGTGACTGAACGTTTGGTCGCGTCGCTGCATCCGCGGGTTCAAATTCCGCACAGGAGAGTTGTTTGTAAGCCTTTAAATTATTATTTTTGATCTGTATGTGTGTGTGTGCAATTTATGTACGTAAATCGCTTCCTTCTTTTCGATACAAGATAGATTCCTAATATGGATGATACTGGGGTTAACACAAAATAAAATCTAATGTTGTCGTTTATTCAGTCTATATTTCACACACTCATAAATATTAGCTCAATTAGAGAGGCACGCCATCGCACCTTTCTATACTTATAGTAATTTAGCAAACTTTTACATTATTGTAATGAAATATTTAAAATTATTGTGAATATCAAAATAAAAAAGAGAAGTTATACTTGTACAATATTTGTGTGTGTGATTGTGTGTGTTCCAAATTCTTAAATACTTAAGGAAGCAGAATACTATACAGGGTTATTTTTCAAAGAGTAGCCAAATTTTAAACTTAAGTTCAAATATATAAATAATGATATAACGTTATTGCAGTTGTTGAAAATACGAGTAAATAAGGCTTTTACTTTTATTTGAAATCATCCCAAATTGAATGTGATGTGGCAACAACTACTCGTACGCGCTCTTCTCTGTGTGCGATTCCATTCACAACGTTTTTGCCGACCGGTCGACCCTTACGAATGTGTGCGTGCGTAGTAAAATAGTAGGCGTTAGATATTTCTGAATAACAAGCAATTAAAATAATACATTACCACGCATTTTGAATTTAAAAGATAAAAAGGACAGAATTATTGAGATTTTTTTAATTAATTTTTCTTCACCATTTGCCTATATTACTTATTCTGAACCTTCTCTGTAAATTTGGCCGGTTATTGAAAAATAACCCTGTATATAATACTTGAACAACAACGCGAATGCGTATCTCATGCAGAGGTTATGTATTCCGTGGCAGAGAGCAATGAATGAGTGTCTAGACGTTTTTGTAAGGTCTAGCATTCATGTTTGCCTAAAAGAAAGGACCTTTTCACTCTGAAGAGACCTAAATTGTAATGGAAAGGGTAAACAGAAGTCTTTAGAAAAATCCAGACTCACGCAATGCGCATTAAAAAAGTCGTAGCAAAGCCCCTGAACGTTGTACGCAAAATGTCATTAGCTTCTTTTACAAAACCAAAGAGTTCTTAACTTTTTTAAGTTGTACTTAGCTTCGATATTTTTAAATTTAAACAAAATATGCCTTTATGTATTCAATGAATTAGTTAGTATTGAATACATAAACGTATATTTTATTTAAATTATTATTATTACATTATAGGAATAGTGCGTTGACCTGATCAATATTTTCCAACACACGTAGAATATTTGGCGTTTCTGAAAGCGTCGGTGAAAATAAGTAAGCATCGATTATGGTATTAAATTAAAGAAACTGGTCGATTAAAATCCAATAAATTAAAGAACAGTTGTACAGTTAGTTATAAAACAGTGTATTCGAAGAATTATGGGATGCCCTCTTAACCAACTATGAACTATGCGGCAACTTCCAAATATTTAAGAGCTTTCAGATGCGTAGAAAATGCGATACCACAAGTATACGCGGAAACACAAAAAACTGATTTGGCAAAAATGTTCATTGGATGCAGGAAATATACACTAAGCTAAGCAATACTATGATAATTATGATTACTTAGGAACCATATTTGCAGTCTTTTAATAGTACTGTTGTAAATAAGGTGTTCACATATTCCTCTGAGGCTTTAAACTTAATTAACATTGTGGTTAAAACAGAGCTAAATGTAATAAAACAAAGGAAATAATACTTTTATGTGTGTTAACTGTCATTCCATTTTTGTTATGTTTCTATAAAAGAAATGTAATTTATAACTGGTGATAAATAAATATGATTTATTTTAAAACTAAAACCGGTTTCAACGTAAAGCTGCGTCCACAGGGATTATGAAGTTAACAAAGTATTTAAATGATGTTTGCCAAACTACAGGTGCCCACAATAGCTATAGGTACACTAGAGCCGGGATATAGCCGTAATTTTTATTTTGTTTTTAAAAATTACACATTTTAGAAAAATATATCTACGTTTTTTTTCTGTTCTACGTACAGTCTGAACCGTTGGTGATAGAAACATGATATTTGAATGACGTTTCTTCGGACTAGACTATTTCCTGTAAATTTTTGAGGAATGATTTTTTACATGCCATAATTCTGAAGCGAATGTAAATTTAAAGACATTCCGTGGAGTGATTCGCAAGAAAACGTGCTTACATAGGTACACATCCCAATAAACAGACCAATTGAAGTCCAAGCGGTATTCATTTATTTATTCATACATTACAGCTTTCCCAATTCCAATGCTGAACATAGACATGCCATATGGATCCCATAGGAATATGAATTTGCTATTGTTGCCACGCTTGACAGGCGGGTTGGCAACCGCAGTTTTTTATTTGAGTTGTTTCAAGAAAGATGCTGCTGTCTATATCCTGTTTAATTTCCTTCTAACGCCTTTTACACCCACGGGATAATTTGTGGTAGTGAATCCTTAGCCACTACACCATAGTTAGCGTAAACCATCTTATTTACGCCAGATGTAAAATATTCAGACCGGCGACGGGCAGCAGCGTCTAAGATTCGAGACTTAGAGCAAAGCATCGAGGCGTTGGTTACTGTGATCTTCAATCCTGCCTCAATCGTCAACCCGCCTGCCGAACGTGACGTTTAAGGCAGATTCTCCCTAGAAAGGTTTACGTCCAGCAGTAGATTTTTAATTACTAATGAAAAATAACTTAAATTTAAAATTAAAAAAAACCCCCGAAACATAAAGAGCTGATGATCTTCAAACGGCTGAACAGATTTTCTTGAAACATAGCTAAGAACACTCTCGATTAAGACACCTTTCAAATGGTGTGATGGAACTAAATCTGTTCATCCGTTTAGGAGCTATGATGCTACAGGCAGATACACAGATATACAGACACACATATACTGTTTTCGTCGGGGGTTAATGAAAAATGAAGATTAATTTTATTTTGCTTTAATATATTTTGTTAGTTGTTAGTAATGTGAAACAATCTTAATGGTTACAACTGTAATTAAAAAACCCGACTGCGTTAAAAAAAATAAAAAAAATACTGTATTTCACTTTCACAGCTAAGACGAATCTAACGAAATCGCATATAAATCGCCGTTTAGGCTATAGAGCGTGCCAAAGAAATAAGACATAATATATACAATCGAAATACATTACCCTCCTTCTGGGGCAGTCGGGTAAAAATAATGGTAACATGCCGTTTTTTTACCTGGCACAATATTAAGTGTGATTCACGAATTCAATTTTAGAAAACACGAAAAGTATTATTCTTAGTGTAAAGCCTCAATAAAAAACGTTGGGCGGAGAGCATGGCTTCACGAAAGACATTACCTAGGTAGGTAGTGTTTGTCTGGGTTGGTACTACCCTGGTACGTTACTGTTACGTTTGTTTACGTGGTAGAGCCATACTGCAGCTATATTAATAGTATAGTTGTAGCACGAATGGGTCGGCTCGACCGGGGAAGGACCACACTCTCACAGAATACCAGCGTAAAATAGCAGCTTAATGCTGCTGTGTTTCGTATGGTGAGTGTAGAGAACCGGAGACCCTTTTTACTGGAAAAGAGGCATTCTATCTTAGTCCTCACGGCTGACAACGCATCTGCATTTAAATTCGCAAACGAAGATAGATGTAGATGTCTATGTGCCACAGCAACCACTTACCATCAGGTGGACTGTGTGCTCGTTTGTCACTCTTATTCTATAAAAAAAAGCTATTTCCTATTATGGGTATAGAGAGCCAGTATAGTGACAGGCTGTGAGGCGTTCCATTTTAGTTCTCATGGGTAATAACGCCTCTGTAGCCTTTTTGTTTGAAGTTGGCTGAAGGAGTCCACGGACTGCAGTAGTCACTTACCATCAGGTGCACTGTAAGTAAAACTAGGGATGTTAATCGATGGCGAAATTATCGATTTTTTGATAATCGATAATTTCAATTGTGTCGATATCAATTAATCGGCTAAACACAATAATTATATCGTTTCATCGAAGAAAAGTTCTAGGCTTTTCGTTAAAATAGATTAGATAGATGCTGCGATGTGCGAAATACTGTATTCTCGGTAAATTTAAACAATAAAATTATCCAATGAATAAAATGTTTTCACATTCTAAAAAATTCTAAAAAAAATGTTTATTAAATTTATTTATTGAATTTTAATCAAAATTTCGATTGAATTTCATCTATTGATGACAAAAAATTAACATAGAAAGATGAGAACCAGTCAGCCTATTTCTCATATCAGTAGCGATCAGGCCAGCCTCTGAAAGTCTTTTAGAAGACACCGATGTTGAAATAATTGACAAGTGTTTACTCGCCGCTTTTAATCAATTAAGTGTCACTCCCATTACAACAAAAAAATTCTAAACTAAAACCACCAACAAACAACAAAACAAACAAACAAAATCACAGATTGTTGTTGTGATCTTTTTTTCTACTTGAAATGACAAAGATGTTGATCATACAGCCAATGTTATCAATTTTATCAACCCCCCCCCCCCCCCTTCCGTAAAATGCTCTCCACTGATTTTTACTTTATATAGTGGTCGTGGTCACGTGATGCTGAACATGTGATCCGGGTTCGAATATGTCGTGCCAAAATTAGCGAGTTTCCTCACAATTTTTCCTTCACCGCCGATAATGTAGTAAATCAGCACTTAAAATTGGAATTAAAAATTTCATGTGCTCCGATGGGGATCGTACCTTGACTGCGCACGTTCAGTAAAATATACAGGGCGCTCAGGAACTGAGCTGTCATGCTGTATAGTGTTTTATTATGCAGTTTCGCAGGAATAGTTAAAGTTACGGTCTATATACGGCCCACTGCTGGGCCTCACAGGCCCCCTCTAATTTCTGAGAGGGTTTTCCAAAAAAAACTAAAATGAAATAATAACAAGTCTAAAAAGAAATATTTATGCCAAGTCAACTGAAATATCATTTGTCAATATACAAAGGCTAGTTATTCGTTAATGCGTTTCTATTGTCTGTGATGTCAGTGCTGTTAAATTGGATTTTACAGCTCCATGCGATGAGGAACGGATCTATATCATACATACCAGCCAAAAATACGAGTACTACTCTCTTTTGGACACCACTGCTTTGGGGTAAACACTAACATTATCTTGCGGGAGTACATGGAAACATTGCAATATTAGCTGGCATATTATTGCGTCTCGTAGCTTATGCGTTGTGTCTACAGTGAGTCATATTATGGAAGGATCTACGACTTAAACAGATAGCAAATATGTTTCACTATCATGGTGCAATACTTAATAAAAAAAAATCGTGTTTTTTGTACTATTAAACTGTTAGTAAACGAAAAGCTTATCTGATAGTACATATAGCTAATATTAGTACAAAAGGTTTTAGAAATATAATGCTTTTCTTGGCTCTGCGTTAACTCTCATACATTAATTAACATAGTCACAGAGGTACCAAGTACTGTCTCGGCCGGCGTGCGTGAGTACCTGCGGCGGCCAGGGCGGGCGGAAGCTGCGTCGCATCCCGCCTTATTGCAGTCGCTTTTGCCCCCCTACCCGCCCGGCTACCCTCCCCCCTACCCGCGCCGCACCACTCGCCGACACACTGGGCGCGTGCGCCCGCCGGCCGGCGACTCAGTTCACCGCCGCGCCGCGACAACACTACACGTGCGTACATGACCAAACGCGGCGTTTGAAAACGATCGAACGCGTTCCACCAATTTTTACTATAGTGACACGAGAGGACAACCTCTCGCAGCCAGCAAGATTGCTTCACAAGTGGAAATGCCTTCAAGCCTCTTCGGCGACCTGGGCGGCGGTGGCCTCGTCGAAGACCAGCGCGCTTTCCAGCTCGCTCTCGAGCTTAGCATGCTGAGTTTGGGCGAGACTCTGCCTACGACGACTTCCCTGTCTAGCCCGATTGGATTCGCGCCACCGCCCGACGACCGTGCTAAGAAGTCGCAAAACATGACCGAATGCGTGCCGGTGCCTTCTTCGGAGCACGTCGCAGAGATCGTCGGCAGACAAGGTACCGTATCAGGGTGCTTTTGAGGTTAGGAAGCGATGTCGGGCGAGATTCGTCCTCGCCACCCTTACATAAGGGCGCACGTGTCGCACTGGCTCGCTTAGGTTATATTCAATCATACGACACCCTCGCAGCGACTCCGCATCAATTACAACTCGCAATTACTTTTTGTTTGTTTACCCTCGCTAAAATATTGTCGGATGTTGAGAGTTGCTATCGTTCGCCACGTGAGATCATAATTAAGTTTAATTTATACCTAATAAAACATTTTCTTAAGGTTTAATATAAATAAGTTGCATATAAAAAATTGATGAGTATCTTAAAATGTTAGAACATTAAAATTCTCTTAACTTCGATCTAATTTCTTGCTTCCAAACGTAGCATTTCGAATCTGTTATACGTAAAAAAACATTGGATATAATTAAGAGTTAGAATTCGACAAAAAATTATACCCGAGGGATGTTCGGTTTTGAAGCGAGGGTTGCGTAAAAAATTCCGACAAAGCGCTAGGAGCGAGCCTTATCTGAGACTAATTTCTCAAAATGTGCACCGGATTTGCAAAAAAAAAACATTCAAGTCTCATTTTCTTGTAACTTGCATGTTGCACGTTTGCGCCCCAAGTATCATCTCATCTATTTTGAACGTTTCTATGTTGTATCAGTCAGTTCGGATTATTTATGTTGGTAGGTAATTGTCCTGTAGAACGTACTTACTTATTTTTCAATAGATGTTACATTTTTCTCCACTTCTTTTTTCTTTTGTATATCTAATTCATTGTAAATATTCGTCATTATAAAATTAGTGCTTAATTTTGAATTTCGTGATGAATGGAACCAATTTTTTACAGTTGTTATCGCGTATAATTAATTAATTTTTTATTTTATTATGATTTTATAATTTTATTTTACTATACCGACGTTCTACGACGTAAAAAAATGGTTCCATTTAATATGTAGTGTGCGTCAATATATGAAAATATTATTAATTTATTGTTATTCATAAGAAACAATTTAAGTAATAAAATGTATTTATTTTGGTAAGGTGAGCATGGTAGATATTTTTTTTAATTCATCGCTTATCAGGTTCTGTCGTCAGCCCCCACAACAATACGACTTAGACAGTTACATTATCAAAATAATGAAGGTCACGCATATTCTACTTAAAGCTAGGGTTGCCAGGCTAATACTTAAAAAATATTTCCAGTATAAGTACTGGAAAAACTATTCTTTATGAACACCGGGATTTTCACGCCTTAGTCGAATAAAATATCATAACGGCTTTCATTGGCGTAAGTCAATTGGTTTTTACGCTTGTATGCCCTGATGCATCATCTTTAACTAAAAATAAACTTTTTTTTATGGTTATGATTTTAAGGCGATGATGATGAAAGGTTATAATAGATTAAAAAATATTAATTACGTTTTTGCTTCAATTTATAATGTCCATATTATTTATGTAGATACACAGTGTGTAGACACATGTTTTAACGTTTGTATATAGATTTTTCTACCGACCAAGTATTTAAGCTATTTGGCAACCCTACGGCATACGTCGTTGTAGGTTGTAGCTACGAACTACGATTGTAATGTCTACTACATAAAATATACGAAATACGTAATTAGTTCAGTAGGCGTCGTGCATAAATTTCGGGATATCTTTGAATTGAGCCGTCCGTCACACGTTGCCGGATAGGATCGGGTACAACTATTGTTGTCGGTGACATTGTACTGGGCTGTGTGTAGTGTAATCTATACATCTATACAAATAAATAAAATTGAAGTGTCTGTTTGTAATGTTAAAATAACAGCTTTTTACTAAATGCATATGAAAGTATATACGGCACTATTAACAAAATTTTTTTTTAATTTTTGTCTGTCTGTTTGTTCCGGCTAATCTCCGAAACGGCTGGACCGATTTTGACGGGATTTTCACTGGCGGATAGCTGATGTTATAAGGAGTAACTTAGGATACTTTTATTTTGGAAAAAGATTAGATTAAATCGTAGTATATTTCACGCGGGCGAAGTCGCGAGGGGCAGCTAGTGATAAAATAAAAATATATATAGTTTTAGCGGCAAAAGTGATCATTATTCGTATGATCACTATTGCCACTAAATAATGATTGTTATTTAGATTAAAAAGATAATTAGTAGTATGATGAATTTGTCTATGACCATAGAAAGTTAAAATTGAACGTATTACAGTTGTTTATTTGGCTCTCCGCCATTTTTTTTACAGAATACGGGTGACAATGACAAACGAGCACACAGTCCACCTGATGGTAAGTGGATGCTGTGGCCCATAGACATCTACATTTATCCTCGATTAAGAATCAAAATGCAGATGCGTTGTCACCCCTGAGGACTAAGATGGAGTGCCTCGTTTCCAGTAAAAAGGGTCTCCGGTTCTCTACACTCACCATACGAAACACAGCAGCATTAAGCTCCTATTTTGCGCTGGTATTCTGTGAGAGCGTGGTCCCACCCCGGTCGAGCCGACCCATTCGTGCTACAACCATAATATAGCTGCAGCATGGCAGTACCGTTTCATACCGTTTTTACTAGGTACCGTTTGTACTAGGAGCTAGAACTCTTTTTTTTGTCTAGGTGTCCGTGTGGGTAGGTATCGCTTTCTTACCTATTTCTACCGCTAAATAGCAGTGCTGGCACTGTTGTGCTTCTGTTTAAGGGTAAAGCGACACAGGGTATAGAGGGCCAGTACAATTACAGGCTGTCAGGCATTCCATTTTAGTTCTCAAATGTGACAATGCATCTACATAATACATACATAAACACTCACGCCTGTCACCCAGAGGGGTAGGCAGAGACTACGGACTTCCATTTGGCACGATCCTGACACTCTTCTCTCGCCTCCTTTACATCCATATATCTACGCATACACGCTCGTCGGTTAAGGGTACTCTAATCTGGCCCATTTTCAATATATCGCCAATTTGGTCGATAAACCTTCGTCTAGGGCGTCCTTCCGACTCTTCCGTTCACTTCTGCATCATAAATTTGCTTTGTCACTCTTTCCTCGTTCATTCTTTCTATATGAACAAACCACCGAAGCATTCCTTTCTTAACCCTGGTCAAAACGTCATCTTGCAAACCACACTTTTTTCTTATCACACTATTTCTCACCCTGTCATTCAGATTCAGCCCTAGCATACTCCTTAATGACCGCATTTCTACAGCATTTATTCTACTCTCATGCTTCTTCTGCCAGACCCAACTTTTACTACCATACATTAAAGTAGGGACTAACACAGCATTATGAATTGCCAAACGTGCTTTTTTTGACACATTCTGACTCTTCACAATAGCGTGTAGAGTCCCATTCACTCTATTTCCTGCGTTCACTCGTCGTTCTATATCCTTATCATATCTACCATCCCTGCTAAATAAACATCCCAAATATAAAAAAAAAAATGCATCTGTAGCTTTCAAAGTTGTTTATAGTTGGCCTGATGAAAAGTAGCTAGCAGTGGTGGTAGCTATAGCTATATTATGGTTGTAGCACGAATCTGTCGGACCACACTCTCACAGAATACCAGCGTAAAATATGGTGTTTCGTATGGTGAGCGTAGAAAACCAAATACCCTTTTTACTGGAAACGATGCATTCCATCTTAGTCCTCAGGGATGGCAACGCATCTGCATTTTGATTTTTAATCGAGTATAGATGTATATGTCTATGAGCCGCAACATTCACTTACCAGCAAGTGAACTGTGTGCTCGTTTGTCACCCTTATTCTATAAAAAAACAGACCATGGCTTTCCATCAGGTGGAGTGTAGGTTTGTTTGTCATTAGAATTTCATAAAAAATATCTAAGAGTAAAGTCCTACGGGTGGACACATGGCTCCTCTTAGTTTTGAGAGGCTTATGGAGCAATTAGTCTGCCGCTCTGCTGCTTCATTGCGTGATGGTGAAGTCCACATTTCTTAGAAATATCTTATTCCTCGGACACACAAGTTTCTTTGTGATATTTTTCCTCACCGCCGAGCACGTGGTAATTTATATAAAAATAGTTTTATATAAATTTATTGTAAATAAGTAAATTGTTTTATAAAAATTAATAAAGAACATTGCTTTTGTCTACAATAAGGTACATCTAAACGCACAAAATTGTTAATATTATGACAAATAATAAATAGGAACATAAGTAAAAAATTAAATTTATTACGTTTTCACATATTCCTTAAAATAAAACAAAACTTGCGCTATAAACAATTAAAAAGCGCTATTAAAATTTGAGAAATTTAAGTTACTTTATATCGTAAATATAAACACCGACACATGCGTCTATTATGTATGTTTAGAGTGCACGTTGGGGGAGGGCGGGATACACGGGGTCAATATACAGAGCTACTCTGACACAGACGACGACGTAGAGGAACTTTACGCTGTTCGATATACATTCTAACGAATTGTGTATCATTTAGCCTTAGGTACTCCACGTTCTACGTTACTACTACAATCATAGCATGCTAGTCTGTGAGTAATTTTGTACGTTTTTGGCGATTGGTTTGTCAAAAAAGGAGAATTTAATTAAAAAAATTACCGACTAGAAAAATAGGAGTTGGCAATTTTGCTGTATTTTTAATAAATAGGTATGTAACATAATATCTGGAAGGATATTTTAACCGATTTAGCTTTTTTTAACCGAGTTCAAAAAGGAGGAGGTTCTTAATTCGAGAAAAAAATACCTTTTGTATATATGTTACGCAATCGAAATCTAGATACGCTTACGATATATATCTTCGCAGATTGTGAACCAATTTTGACTGGCATAGGATCTTGTTATTTTAAACTAAACTTTCTAGTTTACTTTTTGCATTAATTTATGAAAATGTTTTCATCAAATACAAAACTATGCTATGAATTCACGTGATAGAGCCAAGCTGCAGCTACTCGTATATTATGGCTTCCGCACGAAGCGCTCGCCTCGATCGGGGAAGACCCCCCGCTCTCAAAGAATACTAGCGTAAAGTAATAATAGTAAAACTTCGAGCCATTCCATCTCATTCCTCACGGAAGAAAACACATCTTCAACTTATTCTTAATAGAGGATAGATAGATGTAGGTGTCTATAGGCCACAGCAGTCTCTCATTTGTCACACTTATTTGTATAAAGAAACACGCTAAGAAAAAAGTGCGCAAATACTATTTTCAAATCGATCAGTGTCCCCTTAGGCCGGGTACACATTTGATCATCTTGTATCGTATGTCCGTCGCGTGGCACAGATGTGTATCATAATTGTTAGTTTGGACGCAAAATTATACGCGATTATGTGATACGCTGTTGTGATACCATATCTGATACGTCCCATTGTGCACAAAACCTACGACACGACGTGTATCACATACGATACACGTTGTATCGGATACATTTATCGTGATCGGTTGAATGGACACATTCTGATATTGTGTCACGAAATGAAGGTGCGATGGAAATCGTCGGTACACGATCTTAAAAAGTTTTGAAAAGATATGAGCGATTTGTAGCGTCATATGAATAACGTTATGCCGATATGCTGACGTGATACAATATTATGGTTAAGTGTGGACGCGTTTCTTAACACGAAACGGTTAGTAAGACGATATGGTCAAAATGGGCGTCTATTCTTAAGATACGAGTACAAGTACTCGATACGAAACGCCTGATTGACACATTGGATCTGAGAATACGTCAAGATGATCAAATGTGGACCCAGCCTTAGATTATTTTAAATATCGTTGCGGTTCTAGAGATCGATATATTTCCATTTTTTATTTGAAGCGTTAAAAACTTCACTTGCTTTTTATTAAAAAAGTCTTCCAAAATATTTAACATTTCCAAAACATTTTTGATTAGGTTAGCAACATTTTCATTTTGTTAGATCCCAGGATCTCGTAACCGATATGCAAATCTATAACGGTTATCTTCAACGACGTTTCAATCGCTGGCAAGGAATATAATTAATCTAACATGAGACTTGGAAAAGCGACACAGTCTTGACCACGTGCCACAGATCTTATATTGTCGATTTGCTTTGCTAATTTGTGTACTTTCCGGAAGCAACATTCACTTGAACCATCTTATAAACTGTCATGCTGATTTTATTAACTATAAAATCTCTTTAGAAGGAATGTAACAGGATCAAGCAAAAACAACTCGATAATTTATTTAAGAACAGGTATTAGGAGCCAGCGATACTGAGAGGTTTGCCAACATAGAGGTGCATTCCGTTGGAAACCTTTCCCATAGCGAAGAACAATAATACACAATTATAGTGGACTATATCGTTGTACATTCCGTTGCGTTTCCAGCCGAAGCTCATAAAGGCTGAACAAAAAAAATTCACCTGCACACTTGCAACCTTGTCTTAATATCAAGAGCCGCTTTCGGTTAAAGAACTTTGCCGTAGCTCGGTGCTCTTTAAAGTGACAAGGTGGTAAAGCGTGCGTTTTGTATTATGTGGGTTACGTCGTTATATTTAGGTCGTTTCGTTCGGGCATCGGCGTTCGAATGTTTTAGTTCTGCGACGGAGAAGTAGTTTTTTCGTTCGTCGGCAGGAATTAACTGTGTTTGGCTTCTCAATTTATTTCCTATCGGTAGCCAGCGCTTAGCAGTTAGCTAGCGGATTCGTTTGTGGGGTTGATAGTCTAGAGCGATCGGAAAACCGGTTTAAAATTGTGTCCACGTATTTAGAATTTAATAAAATAATCACAAACCTAAAACTTAAGTACTTAATGACAAGAAACGCAACTTTCCTATAATATGAGAATCACCTTCGAACAATTAAAAAAAAATTGTTATCATTCCGTCTATATAAATATAAAAGTTTTTAAATTTATTGACATCCAATTTAAAGTTGGAAATTATTGCTAAATGTAAATATACTAAAATAAAAAAAATATAATATCGAAATCTTTGTAAAACGTATTGCACGAATATGGTAGCTTCAATCCCTATTTCACCCGTATCTTTAGAATCCAACAAAATTACTTGTAAAGAAGTCGTTTCCTTTGGCAATTATACCAGCTGCCGCCTATATCGGTTTTCAAAATATTAAGGCTCATTACAGCGCATTATTATAATAGCTCCAATAAATGATTTATTTTCTTTAATGTTTTTAAAGTTATAATCTCAACAAGGACTCGATAATATTAAAATTACTTCGTAGAATAACAGAATGCTTCGACAACTTCGTCCTTCGTCTTTAAGTTATGGGCCACATTAGCTGAAATGTTGCGAGAAAGTTATCGGAACGTTTGACTGTAACTTGGTTGTTATTGTTGCCTATGTTATTGCACACTAATATAGTTTCACGCTATGTAAAATAAATCTAAACGTAATGCGTTTGCTTCACTCTTCGTATGATATTACAAATATAAAATTGATTACATCTATGTATGTAACTAATATATTATAGTGTACATAGCGTCACGTCTGCACTGAAGGAGTAGGCAGAGTCCAAAGAGAAGCAAGTTACTCTGATCACGATTCGCCAAATAAAACAATATGGGTTTATATATATAGAAAGTAATAGATGGCTTGTCCATGACGTACATAATTACAAACCCAATATTCTATTAGACGCGTTTTACGAAATGCTAGGCATATAACACAATTCGCACTAACTTTTTTGTTACCCACATAAACATAGGGCTTTTAAGTCCCAAACCAACATAGCGCTTTAACTAATTATATATAATAAATACCACATGCAAAACTTTTTTTACATTCTTTTACATTAATTTTTACTTTATATACATTCAGTACATAATTATTATTTAAATATAATATTCATTGAACGTTATTTTTCCAAAACAGTTTGGAATTTGCCTCGATTCTGAGAAGAACCAGTTGTAAATTATTCAAAAATATAAACTTAATTTATATAATACCTCTATATATATTTTGTTGCCAGGATGTATTTATTTGATAATAAAACATCTAATACGGTACATGGTATCAAATGAGTGCTGGCTACGGCACAATTAGTTATTGCGATAAGATTCGTCATTGTCAACAAAATTAAAATGGGTATCTGTTGTTATATTGGTAATCAATATATCGTGTATAAATTTTCCTCAATTTCACAAACTTCCCACTCATCAAGGTAATTGAAGTAACTGCCATAATCTCCGTCTCAATCTTTACATAAAATTAACTGGCTCCGACATTATTTTTTTTTTTTTTAATTTATTTGCTTATCTTTACAAAAACAGTACATAATAATATAACTTCGCCAAACTGTAAAGACAGTTTGTTGGCGAATAAATGCACTCTTGTATCCTATTACATAATTAAATAAGTACACCACCCACATAATGTAGCAAAAAAATAGAAATTCTAAATATAAACACTATTATTTCTATATTCTATAACATCTCACTCACATAACATTGCAACCAAATAGAAATTCTAATAACAACCCGTATATATTTTTCAAATATTACAGATTTTATATTCTTTAAATCATTAAGAGGGTAATCCTACATACAGTCTCAAGGTTACGAAACTAAATATGGCCCCGTTGGAATCGCTATTGCTCGGTCGAATAAAACCACGACGTTTCTGGATGATCTTTAGAGGTTCCTTTTTGTAGTCGCTTCCTAACCAGTTCACAATGGAACAGTGGAAAGGTAGAATGGTAGAAATTCAATACACACTTGGTTTACGAACTACGAACAGAATTGCTCCTGTGTGCGCATTTAATCACAAAATATGATTTCCACGATCGTCGCTGCGGAGTGTTATGAACGCCTCTTTTATTTTTGTCTGGATTTTTTTTATAATTGCGTTTTTGTTGCCTGTATTAGCATTGAAAGTTTGGAAGTTAGCGAATTTTTTTTAAAGTTTACTGTCAAGTACGTGGTACTTGTATAATTTTTCATAACTTTGAATTTTGGTTGGAAGTAAATTAATATTTAACAGAAAAATCTCTCGATATAGTTCTTCAGTTTAAATACAAAACATTACATATAATTTGCATAATATTACGCGTTTCCTCTATGTAAACAATATAAAAAATGCTCGATTGAGTGGATTTCATTAATACACTGATCTTTAAAATATTAAGTGAAATCAAAATCCGTATTTTTTTAAATTGGCAATTAAACTTAGTTTTTCAAATACTAAGCATCAAATCTTAGCTACATGGTTTTTAACTTTAACTTTTTAAAGAATGAAACTAAACATCTGAAAAATACTTTATACATCCGATTTAAACAATAACAAATAATAAAAAGTAAAGTTATTTAAAAAAGAAACGGCTATATACCTACTTTTAATTGCTAGGAACAGACCTACAATATTTTTTGATAAAATTCATAGTACGCGCGCAACCCCACCGCACCAATGAAATTTTATTGAACAAGTGTAAAATAAAAAAAATTGTACAACCGACTTCAATATTAATAACATCATCAATGTGGTCGAAGTCAATTAAATACGCATTATTAAGGATAACTCGAAAACTCTTGGTCAGATCTTGATTAAATTTATATGGGACCACATGAGAAGAACCAGCTTTCAAATAAAAAAAAAGAATCTTCAAAATCGGTTCACTTAGAAAAAAATCTGAGGTAACACACATTAAAAAAATACAGTCGAATTGAGTACCTCCTCCTTTTTTAGAAGTCTGTTAAAAATGTTATTTGCAATATTAATGCTGATTTACCACGTGCTCGGCGGTGAAGGAAAATGTGATGAAACTTGTGTGTCTGAGGAATTAAATATCTCGAGAAAATGTGAAGTCCATGTCGTGTGGTGGTGGCGCAAGAATGAGAATCCATCGCCTTATTTTGTCCCGAGGAGGTCGTAAAGGGTCGTTATGAAATATGCCAGGAAAATGGCTTCCGGTATGAATATATAACAAAAATACCTAGACCGGAGACGGCGAAAGAAAGCAGCGTCAAAAAGTGAAAATTGTGACGATTAACATACTACCATGGGAGATAACTTTTACGGGTTGGTAACGAAGAAGATGTGAGTTCACCAACACGCACTAGAGCAGCACGCCGCTCCAAAACCGTATCAAAACAAACATTAAAACTTTAGAATATATTACAGGATAATCTGCACCGCGGACGGAACCTTCCCTGCGTAGTTACGTTTTAGTTTGTTTTTCTTTTTAATCTTGAACTCAGACCAACAAAGGAAACTAGACGGAGCGCTGCGTACATTCCAAATGACGCAATAAACTCAATTTCTGGAGACACACACACACACAAACACGCACATCTATCTTCTTTCTTTTTAACTGCTCGTAAAATTTCACTGCTGGACTCGCACAAATATGCGTCGAATACCAAGTATGTAATTGTCACTTGCAAATAACGATTCTAAGTATGTACATACATGTGTGCGTGAGTGTGTGTTCTTACATCAATGGTTTTGGCTTGGTTTTTACGTCGCATAAAACGCAGCTCTCCGTTGCACTTTTTTGGTCTGAGATTTGACGTACATATATTAAGCCAGGTTGTAAATTATTATTTGCACATATGAGTGTATTAGGACCAAGTCAATATTAAAGTTTTTCTACGTTTTGACGTCCAAGGATATAAAAGGATGTCTGTGTGTTGCGCATACACTTGGGCACTATAATCGTGTCCTGCGCCGATGGCTAGTCTCCGTTGAGGCTGGCCGCCGTGACCGAAATTTGGTCTGGAGGACATTTCGCTCACATATATACAAGACGAGGGACAAGAAATAATGATATAGCCTCCAAACCAATTTTATTAGAAACTATATTTGATTTTTTTCAAGAAATTTTACACATGAATGATTCTCACACTTTTCTAGAAAGGTTTTAATAAATTCTTGTGCTCAGAACAAAAATTATTTGGTTATATTTAGATATAGTCAACCAAACATCAACATATTTCGTTTTTTATTTTCTTAACTGGGTCGTTTTATTTTCGTGCTGCAACAAAACAAAATTATTATCCACGCTTGACTTATTCATAAATGTTGGTTCAATGGCGGACTTATTACTAGTTTTTTAAGATTATTTTTACGGAATAATTACGAGCACCGCGGATAGTAATATCCGTATTATACAAAAATAAAAATAATGTACGAGTCATACTTGACAATGTAATTATGGGGCTTGGGATTGTAATGAAAAAAAAAATAGTAAAACGTGTAACAGCTTATGAATTGTCTGTCTGTCTGTACAGCAGGTGCTTTTGCAGGACAAAGGAAGAATTTCAATACAACATACATTTTAAATTCCTCTCAAAACATAATTACGACCTTATAACTACGCACTTTCAATGACATGAATGTAAAGTGAGCACATCCTTTTTGCTGAAAACAAATTATACGCAATATCGCTCTTAGCGCTATCGTAATAAAGAGGTTTCGTGTGGCAAAATTCGAACCTTTGTTTGTACGGAATGACATGTGTTTGAGACAACGCAATATACCAAAAGGAGGTTGTTTAAAATTCTTGAGTTTACGCGCGGACACGCAGTGACGTCACGTCCGCTTGCCGACGGCTCGTGTCGCGCCGCTATGATATCGATGTTCGATTGTTTTGATGCCGATCGAACCTCCTGTCGGCCACTTTGATGTTTTGATTTGAAGTACATAGCGTACTGCAGTGTCGTGCATCTTGTAAATTTCGGGGCCTGCCAACCTTGTACGGTGAAGTTAACGCGAGGGCTTTCAATGTTATTCATATTTAAACTAGTTTACAAGGGCTTTTCTGCAGTTTTATTCCCTCAAAATTTGCAGTTTATTTAGCTAAGATTGTGTGGTCACTACAAATAACTTTTGCATTTTAATTTATGAGGAAGTAGTTGTTTTATTTTAATATATAAAATATAGGTTGTTAATAATAAAAAGAAAATTAGTTTAAACATTAAACACGGCAAATTGTAACCGCTGCGTTGTTAGTCGTTTGTCCCGTCTCCCTTTATTCCCGACTTGTTCTCGCCCGGTATTTGAAATATGAAGTAGGCCATAACAAAGTTCCCAAAGCGTCGCAGTGAGTAATTCATCCCCGTCAGTCACAAGCCGGTTCCACTGACGACCGTCAAGACCGGTTTTATATCATTGACTGCCAACCCCTCTCTCCGTTCCTCCACTCCATCATCTTGATTATATACACGTTTTTTTAATAGTAACTCTCGATTTTGACGCTTTTCACGCATAAGTTTACTCGTTCGTAACGATAGCAGATGGTGGTTACCAGTCACTTCGTGTGAACAAGCAGCATAAATTATTAATGAGGAAACTTAACTTAGTATTATTTAATTATGTTGAAAAAAAATGCTTGTTTTGAAGAGCAGCAAAAAGAAAAGTAAGGCTCACTTACGAGTGGAATGTACTAAGACCGCAACACCGGCTAGGCGGTGAGAGGCAATCGGCGAGATTCGCACTGCGCCTCGGCGTGCGTTCCGGTCGACGCCACCACAGTCAGGGTCAAGGCTTCGGCTCCTGCACACTTCTGCATGCTTGGTACATGCGGGGAGCGGTCTCCGTCCTCATGTCGAACGGAAATGGAGCGCTAAAAGCGAATGAACGCTTATTTGATAATGCAACAATACAAAAATCCCACGACATTTGTATTGAAGGCATTGTCCGTAATCGGCTTAAGTTGTAGCAAGTTAGCTTAGATTCTATAAATTACGTATGAACCTCACACGAAGACCGAAAACTAGGTAACACAAATGTGTCAAATATTTGTATTGGGAGACCACTAAATTGTCAATAATGCATTTAAATCTCTTTTAATAATCGCTAAGTTGGCTGTTAAACGGCCACTTTATACTTTAACAAGATTACACAAATCTCTTCTATCCGTTGACAATTTTTGAATGAAACTACTCGGTCGGGAAAAAATAAACGAGCATATGGTCCCGGCGCGGAGACGTTCCAAAATTCCATGGCCCCGCTTTTTCTATAACTTGACAGATGCATTCTGGGACGCCGCTAACCGCATCTTGCGTCCTTATCATGCGTTCGGAAATGAGATCTATGGTTGCGTCTACTACGACGAAATTGTGGGTTATTTTAAGGTGCATCAGCCCATCTCTGTCGCTCGCCGTGGCGCCAACGCCTGGGAAAGGTCCGCTCACTCGCTCCTGTTTATATTAAATGGTGTAGCAGCATTCTTAAACACGGCTACTTTTTGTTTTCGAAACTACTCCGATCTCGTATCGTGATGAATTTATAATATGTACAGTCCTAGGTACGTTGCGAAAGAGACTGCGTGACGTCACGGTGCGCCGGCACCCCCACGTCTGTGAAACTTAGGGACCCTAATGAACGACTTCCTAATTGCCGCGCCAGCACGAATAAGTCCGTAATCCGGCGCGAAAAGCGACTCCTCCGTTTAATTGTGGACCTTGAGCCCTTTTGTTTCTGAGCTGCAATTCGATTGTCAGACGTCTGATGACGAGTACTTGTGGCCGCGAGTAATTATTTGTTACACGGTTATCGAGTCTTAAACGCCAACGGGCAGTAATATGAAATGAGGTCTTAATATGAAATAGCGTTGAGCGCTATTCTCTTTGATTTTATTTGCGATGTACTCTTAATGGCGCGAGGAGAGTCCGCAGCGACGTTATGGGGCGACAAGTCGATATGCTTCCCGCACTAATGTTGACAACAATCCATCTCGCGCTGTCAGGCGGCGCCGCGAATTAGACTCACTCCCATTTCGATTTACTCATCTGCCAGGATTCGTAATAAGCGAGCGTCCTCCGGCGACTTTCATTATCGCACCTCTATGCTTGGCCATTTCTGAGAGATCGAGCAATTTCAGATCGGAATTAATTTATTTGTCGCGGACTACATTATTGTGTTGTAAAAAGTAGTCGCGTTCGTTTTTCTTGCAAAGCTTTAATGACAGGATATGATGTTGATGTGACGAAGTCAAAGTCGTGGGGACGCAGATGTGCGAAATGTCGTCGACACAGGAATGCGGCCGCTCTAGTCGTAGCCACATGTGCCCGTTCGTATGGACGTTAGCGAATTAATTACGAATCAACAATTGCTCGAATGCTCAATAAATTTTTCCCGTCTTCACTTAATGTCAGACCTTGGACATGGACGTAAAGGTAAATATAGCTCTTAATCAATCGTCACAAACGCACTCTTTGATAAGTACAATCTGCTATATATAAGAATATGGGACAACATCTACACAAGGTCTTCAGGTCCCAAACTAGGCAGAACCCGTACCATGGTAACCAGATGAGTGGATACTTGTAGACATATAGTCAAACAGTTCATTCACAAAATGTTTGATCCGTCCGTGAATCGAACCCGGGACCAGCGGCTTGGAAGGCAGGGTTGCTACCAACTTCGCCAACCGGACAAATATAATACAGGTAATAATCATAAGTGTATTACCTATTGAGGTGGAAGTTGTTCCGAGTTGTTATTCTGACCGCCAATCTCTTAGGCGTTATTGCGATTGCAGCATGAGAGAAACTTACATCCAAAAATAGGACTATAAACAAGTTGATAGTGAACATTATCGTCATCATTACAGCCCTTCACAAGTCTGAACATAGACCTCCCCAAGGAATGCCACAAAGCACGGTCTAGAGCCGCATGCATCCATCGACTTCCTGCATGTCTTACCAGGTCGTCACTCCATCTAGTAGGGGACGCCCTACACTTCGCCTGCCGGTACGAGGCTGCCACTCGAGAACTTTTCTTCCCCATCGGTTGTCGCTTTTTGAGCTATATGGCCGGCCCATTGCCGCTTCAGCTTACTAATCCGTTGGGCTATGTCGGTTACTCTGGTTATATTGCGGATATCCTCGTTTTTAAGTCTTATCACAGAGAAACCCCGAGCATAGCCCTCTCCTAAGCTCCCTGAGCGACCTTGAGTTTCCTCATACGGCCAGCAGTGGACCACGTCTCAGATCCATAGGTCATCACTGAACATGAACATTATAATAATATAAATAGTTCACGCTTTCCCTTGTTATCAAGATTCACTGCTGTTGCAAATGGCACATTTCCTGAAATAATTATATTAATCTATATTTTTATTAACTATAAATTTTACGCAATTCGTATAGTCAAGTTAATAAAGTAATTTTCAATTAACATTTTACAAAAAAAAGACGACTAATAAATCATATAAAAATTCGATAACAAAATTTCACAGGCACCTTTTCGTCATAACGGTCTTTTACCTTGTAACTACATTTAACACGACATTAACGGTCTACAACTATTTCAACACAAAGGTTACAACTTGCATGAATAATAATATAAATAGTCGTCTTTACATCTGCCCTCAACCGTCGTTGCTTGCTTCCACACCTGCCAAGTCGCCCAACCGTATTACCCACTCCGCGCTAAGTAAGCCCAAGTCGACGATAATATAATCGTGCCAAGAGCCAGCACTATTAATTAAAAATTACCTCTTTGGAAGTGGTGCTATGAATTTTATTGGGAATCTCCATTTATCGTCGACGACAAAAAGCATATATCGGTGTTTATTTGCATGCTTGTATATTTGAATGTCGTATGTAAAATGGCATGTTTTTTAAACATGTTTGACAAGGCTTTTGTAAAGGATTTTTTTTGTGCGACTTTTGTGTATTCAGTTGCATGAGATGATAATTCGTTATACTTGAAGTTCTGAAGATTCTTTTAATAGGTATAATTACATGATTTTTCTATATTTGAGTATTTATACGTGGTAGAGCCATGCTGCAGCTATATTAGTAGTATACTTGTAACACGAATAGGTCGGCTCGACCGGGGAAGGACCACGCTCTCACAGATTACCAGCGTAAAATAGCAGCTTAATGTGCTGCTGTGTTTCGTATGGTGAGTGTAGAGAACCGGAGACCCTTTTTACTGGAAAAGAGGCATTCCATCTTAGTCCTCACGGGTGACAACGCATCTGCATTTTGATTCTTTATTGAAGATAAATGTAGATATCTATGGGTCACAGCAACCACTTACCATCAGGTGGACTGTGTGCTCGTTTGTCACCCTATCCTATAAAAAAATATTAATCGAACATAAATTATTCGAAGCGTTAAACAAATCGTAATTCGATTTTACGCGTCGTTTTATACGAGATTTGTATCTTTAATTATAATTTTAAGACATCAGTGGAAACAAAAATCTGCTCAGGCATAACTCAATTAGCTTATCTTATATAGTACCTATTAGTTAAGTTAAATGTAAAATATTTATTTCGAATAATCTCTAAAAGCTTTACAGACCTTTAAAGCTCGAAGCTTTAGCGATATTTTTGTGGCATTTAATCAAAACTGTACCATCTGTTTTAACCCTTTCGCTGTCCCGTGCACTACATATATATGTAATTGCTATTGTCTTACTATTGTGTCTGAAAACCGGACAGTAAAAGTGTTAATATGATGTATGGTGATGGCTTTAAAAATATAGTAATAAATTATTTATCTTATTATTTATCTGTTACAACAATGATGATGAAATGATGATGTTACAGTAAGTAATTGTGTAGCAATGAAGGAAACTGCTATCTCCATTTATTATACAAATATTTGATGTAATTGACTGTGCAGTTAATAGTAACTATGACACTTAACTTGTGAAGTTATTAAAAAAAACTAGTTACTCAGACATTCTATTATTTTTACATATTTAAATCAAATATATGCCGTCATATATAAAAAATACTGGCAAGTATAACATGATCTCTCCTTATGCCTGTTAAGCTTCAAAATGTTACGGGTTATTATTCAGACATAAAATACAGTGTTAGCCAATTCATTTATTCACTACACCTTATCAAAAGTCCACTGTTTTAACATAGACCTTCCTATAGATAGCCTCATTTGCTATAGTTGCCACGCTTGACTGGCGTTGGCACCGCAGTGTTTTATTATTTGAGGAAGATACAGCTTTCCATCTCTTATTTCAGTTTCCCTCTGCCGCTTTCGGAAACACCCACGGGATGATATAGGGTAGTGGATTCTTTAACGTCCCTACTACACGGCAATGCAATTTATGTTCGCCAATACAAGATGTCATATCGTCTTGTGGGTGCTATAAGAAGCGACGGAGAGAAACAAACTAGGAAATGACCAGCAGCATCATCCTTATGATAATTAAAACGAAAAAACTGCAGTTTCTAACCTGTATACCAAGGGTGGCAACCATGGCAGATGTCTCCCTTATGAGGCAATCTATGGCGAGGCCTATGTTCAGCAGTTGATTTTAATAGGCTTTGATAAGAATTAATGAAAATACAAGATGTAATGTTACGTAGTTTAAATACGCGATTTCATTTCATACGTTTTTTATTTTTTTTAACACAAGGGCAATCACAGTATCCAGTAAGCACAATATAAATACTTTTGTATTAAATTTAAACTTATAATAATATATGATCAGATTGTATTTTCGTATAAGTAAATATATTTTATTGTTGCGTGTTTTGTGCGCACATATCTGATTACGTTTATGATTAATTTTATATGTCAACTGCATTCAGAAATCCATTTTTAATTTATAAATGCTTAATATCGGCGAAGCGTGAATAATGAGGAGGCTTTTAAGTAAGTTTACGAAATTCATTACTTTACAAAAGAGGAAACTACTTTTGAGTAAGTTTACGAAATTCATTACTTTACAAAAGAGGAAACTAAAACAGCGGGAAAGATTTAATATTTTCGCGCCATTTTAATGTTAGAGCGAGATTATCGAGGGTTAAACGTAGGTATAATAAAATGTTCAACTGGTCCGCTATACGACTCGCGTCGTTATTCAATGAAATTTAATTAAAAGGGCGAGTATGGCAGCTGCGTTTTCCGTTTTTGAACGCACGTGAAAGACGTGAACAACGGTCGGTCGCGCTCACAACGCGATACCCGTTTGCATTTTTGCTGACATTTTTAGTTTGGTACATACAAATTTTTCATTCCTCGGAAATTAATGGTTTATATAATAAATTTTTGTTTCATACAGATTTACTGTGGAGTTATTCAAATTAAAAATATGAAATTATATATTTCGTCATTCAAAAGTTCTTTTTTTTTTAATAAGTCCTAGCAGAGACATTGTTTCGTTACGTCGAACCGACTCGTATTTGTAAATATAATAAATAAGTTTTCTTTAAACATACGAATATATTATTTTCTAATTAAATTCTAAGTTCAATCAATTTTAACAACTTCCCTGTCCGAGAAATAGACACAATAGTTAAACAATTGAAATGTTCATATATGACTCATGGGACAGTGAAATGGTTAAGCAACTTAAAAACAAATTTAAAATCTATCGTTTCTGTCTGTTCTGTCGTTTTTATACGTTATAGTTATATTAGAATATTATTAGAATGGTTAATGTAAGTACCTACATAAGTATTGTAACGTTCTGCCAATCAGCGCGCCTGTTGGTTCACGGACAACTTAACTAATTAAGTTTCGACTTCATTATTAGAACTGGGTGTGGTGAATACTCACTACTTAGACACCTACTTAAAAAGGCAATATATAAATGTACATTCATTATTTTACTAGTCGAGTAGATTAAAAAAATGTCATTAAAATTTCTTTCTTTCGCTTGAATTGGAACTTTGTAAATATTGGATCCTTCATAAACACTACTTGTGTTACTTTACTTTAGTCAAGCTGTTCCCCGCGACTTCGCCCGCGTGATATTTATTACGATTGGATCTCATGGGTTTTAATTTTTTTGCGCGGAACTAAATTTTTTAAATTTTTTTTTTTACTTATTTTAAGCCAGTGCTTGACCACAATCGCATTACAAAGACACTTTCCACGCATTAGAACCAAGCAAACCGTTTGGTTCTAATGCGTGGAGTATCGACAACAAAAAAGTATCCTAAATAAAAGTACCCTAAGTTACTCCTTATAACATCAGCTATCTGCCAGTGAAAGTCCCGTCAAAATCGGTCCAGCCGTTTCGGAGATTAGCCGGAACAAACAGACAGACAAAAATTATAAAAATTGCGTTTTTCTTATAAGTACCGTATATACTTTCATATGCATTTAGTAAAAAGCTGTTATTTTGGCATTAGAAACAGACACTTCATTTTTATTTATTTGTATAGATATAGATTAATATCATAATTAATCCTGGTCGTAACTTCTAGCAAACCACTCTTCACTAATCATACCATTTATCACCCTTTCATTCAGAGTCACCCCTAACATACTGCATCAATTCTTCTCCCATGCTTCTTCTGCCACACTCTAATATCCCAGCATCTCTGTGCACTCTGTAATAGGCCTTTTCTAAGTCAAAAAGTATACAGAAAACTTCTCTGTAATCACGTGATCATCAAAAAATAACCGATCCGTACAATCCATCCCCTTTCTAAATCCAGTTTGCTTATCCCAAGTTTTCCGTCAGTTTCTTTCACAACTTGTTTAATCACAGCTGTTAAGAAAGTGTACAGCAAGCCTGTCTCCGCTCCATCTCCAGAATTAATCCATGATTTTATATACATACATACATAATATACATACATGTGGGCGCAACCTTCGAGTAGAATGTCGTTGAACATTTTTGTTTAAGAATCGGAAGGACAATGAGAAAATTTTTGCCATCAACCCAACGCGGTCCAGCCAAATTGGTTAATAGTAGTTTAGATGTAGTTAGTTTTTATCATTGTAACTTAATCGTCTTTCGGTCATGCATTTTCCACTCGTAGAACTCGGTATGCTTCATTTTGAAAGTGATAGCAGAGATATATTTTTTACGGCAATAAAACTGTATCAGAAGTAATAAATTGCAAGCAATTAATTGTCACTTTTGTTTCGATTATAGCTTTTTCGTTAAGAAATCATATATTGAAGCTCTGTCCAGGGATTGAATACCGGTACCAATTTCGGTTCTGGTTCTTCATTTAGGTTCTTATAAAGGTTCCTCTTTTCGGTACGGTTCCAGTTCCGGTATCGGTTCCGGTTTGGGTTCCGATGTACCGGTTCTAAATACCGGTTCCGAGAACCTTTAATCGAATTTTTCCAAATCCGTAGATTGGTATAAAAAATTCCGTAGAACTCCGTAGATGCTGTTTCAAAATATCCGTTGATCTGCAGACTTCTAAAGAGGATCAAAAATTTTTGTTTTTGTCATAGAATAGATCAATTTTTTTGGGAAAAATTCTTTCTGTCACGTAAAATTCTTGTTATAAGTTCAATTGTAGTATAACATTGAATCAATCTACACATTTAAGAAAAAAGTACCATAAAAATTGATTAAAATTAATTGTTTTCTTTTAATTAAATTATTTTGATAAAACAAACAAAATAATTAACACTAATATTTGTGGATAGTCATATTAAAAAGATACGTTACAAACTTGATGCTGGAAATGTTTCAAGCAATAATTAGACGAATGAAAACAACGGATCATCTTCACTAAAATTAACATAGATAATTTTTTCTGGCTTTTGTTAGTTTATTTGATAAATTACGGTGTTTCAGACTTGGGTAATTTATGTAACAATGAAAACTATACAACTAACAACTTTGAGAAAATCGAAAAAAAAGATCGAGGAAAAGCGAAGACTTATTCGGCAGAATTTTTTAGTGATTGTAAAACAATTGGGACAGTCTGGATTAGAAAATTTGAGACATAAGTGAAAATTCAATAATCTATAAAAAATTTGTAAGCGTTTATATTAATTGCCTATTTTCCAAGAAGTGTTCTAAATTGAAATAAACGTAATTTATTGCAAAATATCTAAGCTATTAAAATTTGAAATCGATTAACCTCACAAAAAATTGATATTTATAAGCAAAAATGGTTTTAAATTAATACAGATAGCATAGAATTAACTATTTAATAAAGACAGCATAGAAGAAGAGAGAGAGAGAATGGCATTGTCGGCAAGTTTACACTCATGATAAAAAAAATCTTGTTAAGTTTTTAAAAATTCCGTAGATTTCAACCTCAAATTCCGTAGTTCCGAAGATGATGACAAAATTCCGTAGATCTACGGAAAAATCCGTGGAGTTGGCAACGCTGCGTTGATATGCAACAGAAGATCTACCAATACAAATGTGATGTTTTACAAACTCCCTCTCCTCACACTCCGCCGCGCGCCGCATCGCGCCGTCCACCTGAACGCACCTCAAACAAGTTTGCACTCGCTTTCGCTTTGCTTAGAAACCGGTAAAATAAAGGTTCTTAAAGGTTCCAATTTAGGTTCTGGTTACTGTTCCGGTATAGGTACCGAAACCCTAAATACCTGTTCTATACCGGTATTTTGGAACCGTTTTCAATCCTGGCTCTGTCACATTATAAAAATTTCGTAATGAGACAAAATACATCATAATTTTAATATGACGGCTCCGTGGCGCAGTGGCTTAGCAACTCATTGCCCTCAGCTCTCAGACCGCGGATTCGAATCCCGCACGGAACAATTAATTGTATGGCCTACAAATAATTGTTCCGGGTCTGGATGTTTGTTTGTCCTTGTGAAATTTATGTAAGTAAACAACCTCGATAGTTGTAGTATAGAGGTAACGTTTTTTTCTGAATAAATAAATAAAGAGATACGGAATTACTTACAGATATACGTGACTGTGCAACGCACAATTTTTCATGACTGGAGAGGTCGTGGCGCACAACTTGTGCTGGAACGTGAACGGGCCTATTCCAGATTGCGTCCTGAGACTTCCTATGATTCATTATATTAGTGACTTATTGCGTCCCAGTAATCGTTTGCGGACGTGGAGGTTATCACCTCTATCACAATAAGCGGAAATTTATAGCATACGGTCAAGCACAGCGCGACGATGCCCGCACTCGAGATCGTTTAAGTCTTATTGAGATCAAGGACAAATCTTTGCTACTTAACTTACTATATTTAATCCTATGTCGGTTAAATTTTCACAAATACAACGAAATAATATTGTTATCTATAATTGTGAAATTCCTTAACGCCTGGCACAAAAGGTACGCTGTGTCGAAAAACATAACTGTAGCCACCCAAAATGACCACCGAAAAAAAGTGTGCCGCGCCGTCAAAGCTCGGGCCGTTATTAACTCGTGGGTCTTTAAATTCTCGTGAAAGAGTCTACCTGCCATCGAAAACTTACCTGAACTTATCAGCCTCATTCTATTAGAGATAAATTAAACGTTTGTGTCCGGGGGATTTATGTGCAATTCATTATTTTTACATTTGCAGCCAGGTTAGTGAACTCGAAGGTGGACGGGTAACTGAATATGCTTGTTTAATGTCTCACCAATAATAGTGGTGCATCGGGTTACTTCAGACTTATACTATTTTTAACTTCGATTTTTTTCGCTTGTACTTTTTGCGCGTACCAGGAGCGCATACGCAGCGTGGGTCTAGCTCCATAGCGTAGTGGGTGGCGAGCGATCGTTGTAAGCCGATATTTCCCTCGTGAAAATGTTCAATGGCCGGTGTCATATTGCCGGAGCGGTGCGTGCGTCTTTAGGATTTTCGCCTCGGATGCTGGTACATTATTACGCGTCGTTAATTATTTTATACTGTTTTTTTTTTCTGAAAAGCTCTCATAAGCCACCTGCCAGTAACAGTGGTCGGTGTAATTAAAGATTGCGCGTAGGCTTAATTAACAAAAGGTGTCTCCGTTTGCCGGCTGTCCCGCTTGCACAGGCTCACCTTCGACGGGCTTCAACACGATGATTCTTATTTAAAGACCGATATGTTTAACTTTAAAACAAATCGTACTTCGTAATTTGTATATTGTGCAATTATGTCGCGCTGCTAAGCACATATTAGATATTTGCAATTTATTTATTATCTAAAAAAGTAACACAAATAGTCTTCATACTAAGAAAATTTCATTTACTTAACTTCTTTTTAAAATACGTGCGATAGCTAACGTGTAATCTCTAAGGTAATCTATAAAGTTTTGCGTAGCTTCAAAGTTCTACGACCTGAAAATCCTGTAGACAGGCGTAGAACCTGTACATACTACATACCTGTAATACTCTAATACTGGGCGGCGGTCTTAGCTTGGAGCGCGCGGTTCCGCTAGGATGAGAGGCGACACAGCTGGCGGAAAGACGCCATCTGCTAGGCAGCGCCCCGGAAATGCAATTTGTTTTATTTTCGATTTTTCGAAACGGTTCACGTTCGATTATTCTGACCGTTTCATGTAAATCAAACATCATGCATAATAACGATCGCCGGCGACATTTGCGGTTACGGACACGTGCGCTTTCCTGTCGCGTTGGAAGTGTGATCAACTGTTTAGAACATTTTGTATTTTTACAAGCTTTTTACTCACTTCCCTTACGGTACAAAATTTGAAGCACTTGACATCCGATTGAGTTGAAATTTTATTTTAATTTTTTATTTTAACTTCGATGAAAATGCACAATGCTATGTTATGTTACCAAGGAGCTAATCTGATGATGGATCCGGATGCTGGTCCTAGCTACGCATATAAAATATTGTTTTAAATAGCATTTGCGTTACCTTAATTTTAATTGGTAACAATTAGGTGACTTCTATGGTATTGTTTATGCAACAATTCATAACACAATTACTACTAGAGAGAAGAATAGGAAAGTAATATTTATCACGCTGCCTCCAAAAATAATATTTGCAATCACTTTGACTCGTACTTCTTACGTTGGTTTCAGAGACCAAAAATTTATAATATGTATATTAAAATTCAATCAGTAATTAAATATGTTAATATTCCTTTTCGTCCTTTTACAAATATGATAGGTAACTGTGTCAAATTCTTGCAAAAACGTGAACATTTAATAAATAATTAATTTTTTTTACGTCCAAATAAATAAACACAAATTTAATATGAGCACGCGACAAAATTACTAGGTTAACATAAAACTGTAACGAGTTTAAATATAATATGTATTGAGTTTACGAAACGCTATCAGACCCTGTCAACATCTGCCGGTTGCACCTGCCGGGGTTTTTACCACGCCGCCACACACGGCCTGGCGGCGGTAAGATTACCTGATAAGCTCTGCTGGCCTGGTAAGAGTTTTGCCATTTGCAAAGAAATTTATGACTTAATTAATTAAAGGGAATCTCATGAGGACTTTTGTCCTTCTTTGCTATCAAAAATGCATTTTCTCTGAAGCGACAAAAGCCAAGGTTTGATAGTTTTTACTATTGCTCCTAGAAGTAAGATTTATTAACCGAGTTTCAAAAACGAGAAGTTGTTACGTACTATAATCGATGCGTATGTTTTTTAGTGTTTACCGACGACGACGATGTTTTAAATAGGTTATAACTTCAGGGGTTGTCCCTGAATTAAGTTTTTGGATTAAGTTTTTTTCTAGTTGTAACATTGAACTTAGCCCACTCCAAAGGGTATTTAAAATTAAATAAAAAAAGTACTACAATTATTTTTTTAAGTCGGTTTAGTTATTTTTTAATGTTTAACTATGCTACATTTCTAACCGTCTTATTTTACTCACACACACATATAAAGTTCAATAATTAATTTGAGTGTAAAAAAATGTACGAATGTATACTTCATGACTTTTCGTACAGTATAAATTTAAATTTCGAACTTTTTGACATTATAATACCATGAAACAGATTAAATTCCTACATTTTTAAATTTTGAAGGACTACTTAGCTTTATATTTTTCAGTTAGAACATAAAAAAGCAAAACTGTCAAACTGTATATACCTAATACGTATTTATTATATCTATTTATGTAAATGTTAACTATAAGTTGACGCAATTCAACATTAATTAACTTACAGTACAGCTTAACTTTGTTTTAAAAATGAACAAAACACGTGCGTGCGAGTTTCCTACGACTATAGAAAATTAATAAATGACTTCGCATGTTGTTTACATTATTTTTGTAGGGACGCTAAAAATTGTGATCGAAATGTTTGAAATCATAAGTTGCCAAGGCAGTGTGTAGACTTAAGAGTTACGTTAGCAGGTATGTCTATTTAAAAAAGTTTTGTATTCTACAAAACTTTGTATTAAATATATATAATATTATAATATGTATAATAAATTAATAAATTTATCGATAATTACGAAAATTTGTTCAATGTTTTTTCTTAGCTTATGTTTAACATTGCGCTCGTAAAGTACCGTAATGGTATTGAAAATGATAATGAAGTGATAAAGCCAAAATGCATAAAACAAAACAACCAATAACAAAAAAATAACAATCAAATTCTCGTCAAAATTACAAAACAACAAATGAAAAACAAGATTATATACCATAATATTTAAACTCGAATCTCACATCATAAAACAGGCAGTTACATTTTGGAAAATACTCATTTATTAATACATTCAATCGATTCATGATCGGTGTCGATTGTTTAAAAATCGAATACAAGTCCATTCGGCAATAAAGAGCATATTAAATAAACTATAGGACCATTATATCAGGACGGTGCAAGCTCTGAAAGCGAGAGCGGCATGGCGGCATTCCGCAGTAATAATCTTTAGTATTGAAAGCCTGCGCATCGAAACTTGCGACACACGAATTGCTGTCGTATGGCTTTTTTATCAGTCTACGAGTTTAAAAGTAAGCAAAAGCAAAAAGGGATGTGATAGTAGGTATATGATTCCTGCTGGTTTAATTTTCTAAATTTAAATGAGAATCTTCTTGAATATAAAATAAATATGCAAGTAAAAAGATTATCAAATGAAATAACATTGGATGGTCTAATTTCTACGCTTAAACTCCTCCCATATGGTCCTCGGCCACAACTTATATATGCTAAACACAACTTATAAAGCTAACCTTTCCGCTGGCGGTATTGAACAGCAATTTTATTATAATTGGCAACGTGGTCAACGCTTCTCGGAAATTGTTTTTTTCTCTCTCTTTATTTACAACATTTAGTTGATCTCGTTTTTGCGTCAGAATCGCGCCGCGAACCTTTTGTTCTCTATCATATTGTTTTTAACGTTCAGACTTCGCCAGGTAACTTCATGGTACGGTTGGACCTTTAGTTACGCTTGCTATGGTGTTGGTAATTTCAAATTAATTCCGCAATAAAGCCACGAAGTCGATATTTTTCTTACGGAACAGTAAGAATAAGTTGATTTAGACCGGCTTTATAGTTCGAACGGCCGCCAACCGATATAGTGGACTTGTGTTGTACTTAAGTAATGATGATGACCTTTAGTAACAGTAAACTGTTGGTGGTCAATGGTTAGCCATCGTTCTACCATGTTGGAATTCGTATAACAAAGTATTGGTACATTTAATACAAGAAACTTACCGATATATGAATCAGTCTATGAATTTGATATTGTCTAATAAGATACATCATCTCGATAGATAATCTTATTGGTAAAAGTATGTAATCGATTTTTTTCATAAACCACAACACGTTAATAAATAATGTTTGGGCGATAATTTTTCAGATAGTTATTCTGCTATCTGTTGGATTCCATCAGACACAAGAGGTAAAATTAAAAAAAAATTGTGCAACCGACTTAGATATAAATAAAATGAGAACATCATCAATGTAGTCGAAGTCAATTAAATGCGCATTATTATGGATAACTCAAAAACTACTAATCAGATCTTGATCAAATTTATATGGGACCACATGAGCAGCACCAGCTTTCAAATAAAAAAAAGAATCGTCAAAATCAGTTCACATAGAAAAAAGTTCTGAGGTAACAGACATAAAAAACATACGGTTGAATTGAGACCCCCTTCCTTTTTTGAAGTCGGTTGAAAATGATGATAATTTTGTACTTCTAGTCGTTATCGATGACGACAACAAACACTGTTTAATTGGATTATACTAACTAGCTATTACTGCATAGGAGATATTATAGTGCCGCAAATGTACCCGCAAACAGTGGCACATGTCCTAACCCTTGCCTATATATTGCTTGGCGATAAGATTGCGGGTAGACTACGAGGATGTGTCAGAGATACTGGGAAAATACCCAATAATCAAAGCTCAACCAGAAACGAGAACCAACATTTGTATGTTTGCACAAATGTTAGCTCGGACTACGCTTAAAACTCGGCACATACCGTGAATTAAGACACCCTCGTCACAAGACAACATTCAAAAACAGTATATTGTACGAGTAGTGGGTATTGAATTAGTTTTTATTCTATTGCGTTATTTTTGTTCGTAGTAGCATTTACTTTTACATATATATTTATATATATTTGCGTTTCCCACTTAAGTACTTTTATGTCAGTATAATTCAATGCGAATGTTCGTTAACACAGAAATACATCCCACTTAATTAGGGGTAGCCGGGTAGGTGCGAGTGTGGGAGCCCGAAGGGAACCAACTGACGGTCGCGCCAGCCGACCGTAAACACGGACCATCCACACAGAAAAGTTACACATCGATTTACCTACATTTTAACCACTGTCGACGATTTATGCTCCTAAGTTCAAAAGAAATAAACGATCAATTAAAAGCACCGGCGCTAAACGGTCATGTATCACTCACTTAATTAGGTATATTTAAAAACCCTACACTGAACAAAGGTAATAAATAAGCTGCATCGATATTTCAGGTATGCCCGCCGCCATTCGAATTCCGTCGACATATATCACAAAGATGGACTCGTGTCGCGAAATCTAATTCCATATTCTAGTAACACGGCATTGGACGTATCGGTCGCTTAGCCGATTGTTGACGACCTTCCGCCGTTCGCGTTTTTCGACTTCTTAGAGCGACGGTATGTTAATTTTAGAGGTCAATACATTTTGGTGGTCCGAACTATTGAGTAGCCGCGCTTTTGATGTCGCCGGTGTTCCAACAAATTATTTATTTCACATATACATCTCCCGAATTTAGATATTTATCGATTTTAAGAAACACTAATAGCGACATACCATTGCCTTTTAATAATAAATAAAGATTTCGTTATACTTAAAAGTGATAAACTATCCATTTTGTCGAACATTAGTTACAGCTAACATCTATAAATGTGATTTAATTTGTAAGTAATAAAACTTTATCGATATTCGATACGTTTTATTCGGGAGCGTCACATGCAATCAGTTAAGACAGTGAGTTTATAACTTAAAAATGTAAATTTAAAATTGTTTGATTTAAGATTATAGTTTACTGAAAATTCAGAATATTAAAAAAAACCTGTATAATGTTTGGGTTTAGCTCACACAAACAAATATAACAAATATCTCCACAAACTTATAAAAACTGCAACAGCTGTAGTAATTACTCATTATTAAGAATCACGTTTTTGTCGGTATTTTTACTATAAAGCTCTATATCACATGTAAGGCTAGACACATAATCGGGTTGTATTTTATTGTATGAATCAAAATCATCAAATCTAAAATAGCGTTTCACTTTGTGTAATAAAATTATTATGTTTGTATTGTATGGAGCCTAAGCTGGCAATAAATCAAAATATAATAATTTAATTATATATTTAATTAAGTCTGTTGGGTGAGTCGTGATCGGTGTTTTTTCGGCGGGCCAGCTCGTCATCCGCTTCGCCCTGCAATAGATCAAAGCTCCGCCGCCGGTTGACAGATATTTTGATATTTCGCATGCAGATTATCTTAATGTATGCACATGGATGACTTACTGTGCGCCGGTGGCCTTTTTTTAACAATGTTACTTGTAAGTCACATTGGCCCGGTCGAGTCGAGCTCCGCGTTGTGCTCGCGTGAGGTCCGCTAAAATGTCAGCTTATTAAAAAAATTCCACACGTAGTCGATTAACGAACTAATCGTTTCCCGATAAGGTACTAAATCAAATCGCCAACGACGTACGAGGATAGCTTTATTCTATAATGATGTCAAAAGAGACACTCGAATTTTATTCTGTGCTCGAATGAGCTAACGCTTTCTATTTTGGTGGGTCGATATTTTAACCGACTTCGAAGTGCAGGTTCTAAGTTCGACTGTATGTTTTTTGTATATATGTTACGCGATATCTTTGTCATTTTTTTTATTAAAAATTTTGTAATTCAGGGGTGGTCTCATATAAATTTGGAGAAAAAATTCCACCCCTAAGGATGGCAAAATAGAGTACGAAGTTTTTAATGTAACTATTTTTATTTTTAAACGATAATGAGATAGTTATATTTCTTAATCCACTCAAAAGAGTAAAAAACTACCTTTTAATGAAATGACGACTTCAAAGAACATAAGAGAATAAATTAATTTCACATTATGAAGTTGGCTTTCATTCTTCTTTACACTATATCTTCAGAATGAGATTTTTTTTAAATTTCGGTTTTCTTTTCTAATAATAAGGATTTACTGTGTAACTCTTTGTGTAAGAAAGTATATTATGTATTTTTTTTCTTGCTTAATTATAAATGGCGTCCATGCTTTATTCCTTAATTCATTTCAATTAATTATGGAGCTGCCAGATAGAGGGGTTCGTAAAGATATATCCTAAACATCGTATGATTTTCAAAACTTCCGACAAAATAAAAAATATCCTTGCTAACTGTTAGGAGCTTAATTGATTTTCAAATTGTTATTAATAGAAGAAGATTTAGTTTTTTAAGTTAGTTGTTGAATTTAAAAGGGGGTTGTATTTGTTCCTCCCGACTACGGCCCTAATGGTTGTAGCACGAATGGGTCGGCTCGACCGGGGAAGGACCACGCTCTCACAGAATACCAGTGTGGAATATCAGTTTAATACTGCTGTGTTTCGTATGGTGAGTGTAGAGAACCGGAGACCCTTTTTACTGGAAACGAGGCCTTCCATCTTAGTCCTCAAGGGTGACAACGCATCTGCATTTTGATTCTTAATCAAGGATATATGTGGATGTCTATGGGCCACAGCATTAACTTACCATCAGGTGGACTGTGTGCTCGTTTGTCACACTTAATCTATAAAAAAAAAATCTCCAAATATTCTGGCCAAATTTGGCAACCTCACTTTTTCACACAAGAAACAATAATATCTACGTAATGTTACACATAGCTCGTGTTGTCAACCTAAAAGGTCAATTCCCAGTGCGTTGCACCTACAAAATGGCCTCGTCACCCCAGACATTTTTTTGTTATTTGCAACAATTAAAGACGTATTTTCTGTCCGACCCCAAAGTTATTATCATAAGCGGATAATTAATTTCGAAAACAGGTCCTTTTATTGGCTTGTTGATATTAGAATAAATGTCCAAACGAATTATTGCAGCCGATTTTTTTTGCGTCCGTGCAACTAATTGATCGTTTAATATAGCGTACGACGAAAAAGGTCGTGTCACTGTACCGAATTCGGCTAGACACGTACGTGTCTGCATTAGTCCCGCAATCCGGCTTTATGAAGGAACGGTTCCAATATAAGCAGAAAGTGACTTAGTATGTAAGTACTGTAATTAATTTTTTAAAATTCTTTATAATCAGAAGTCCAGTGAGCATAGGCACCGTAAAGACTGTCAGAAGTATGTTCTCTTGTTACCTGCACTGCATTCATCAACATCCTTCATCAGGTCGTAATTCTTCTGTTGGAGGTTCCCTGTACGAGGACGCCCCTTGAAAACCTTTACTCTCAGTTTGTTTCAGATTCTTTAAATTATATGGTCGTTGTGGATTCCGTCACTATAATCAGAAACGCCGATACCATGATAAAATTAGTAAAAAAAATACAAATTGTTAGAAAATGACGGCTTATAATGTGATCGAAACTTGAAAAAACTCGCGATTATCACGCTTATTATTTAGTTTTCCATAAACTACTGTACTTGGTCCTTATTCTCTTATTACACGTGCAAATAAAAGCATCGGGCAGCTGTCGTTATGTTAGTTTCAAATGTCGCGATACGCATCAATGGTCGAATATATGTTGCTGATTATTCGGCGCATACATACACATACGGCTCTTTGTGATTTACGAAGGCGACACCGTTCCGGGTGACCCCTACGACCTAAACGCGACCTATCGAAAACAAAAATAAGGCAGCTCATTCACGATCACGACATCTTGGACATCCTTGAACTAGTTAAACTGGGCGGGAGCAAATCTCTAGACAGACGTGCCAACATCGGACCGGCAGACGAAAAAAAGCCCCCGAGTTTCGCCGTACCGCTTAGTCCAGACGTGTTATTATCCTATTATTATAATTCTCGCTAGTATGACCCTGCGGCTATGTCCGTCTAAGTTTTATTTTCGATTTGGTCATGTTTAATTTCGTGCAATATGAGTGTTTAATTTAGAGAAAACAATCTACGATTATTTATTAAAATATAGTTTTTGCATTGTTATCGGCCGATATTTTAAATGGAAGTACCATATCAAATGTCGGTATTCAGAATACAAATCTTTGATAGCCAATGCTATCAGCCTGCATTCACTAATTTGCGTTACCAGCGTGTTGAGGAGAGAGAGCAAATTTTCCATGATATTCTTTATTTGGCATACTCTTCAATGGGTCTATATACAGCCTTAAAACCTTAAGCTGTAAAGAAAAATATCAAAACTGGTTTGGAACACTTCTGTTTCTCTCTGTCTCTTTACACTCAAAAATCAAAGCTTATCTAAGTAGCCTCTTCTTAATCTGAATTTATTTTTCAGTTTTTGAAAATTCGAATTTCCTTAAAGTCTGCCTGCCTGACTGTCTGAAATCTGTGTTCACAAACTAACAGAATATAATGATATATAATAATACGTATTTAGCCTAAATCACATCAGTATAATTAATGGTATAGCGATTTTTAATATTTCTATAATGCTATAATTAAATGTATTTAAATGTACAATTTGCACTGTGGCTGGCTTTTTATCTCGCATTGCGTCATCGCTGCATCACTGCATTCTGGTATCACGCGAACCGTTTGATGAAGGTTCTTAATGATCCGAAATCATATTTTTTAGGTTTCTTAGACCCGACAAAAAATATCCATATCAATCTTAATTGTACCCTACTGCAAATATTAAACAATTTTTTCAAACTGTGGGAACTGGACGATGAATTACAACGAAATAGCTTGTTTTTTTTTCCACCGCTAATTTGCCAATCGATCAATAAATACGTAAATAGGGACGCCCCGACTATCCGTTAGAGATATCGTATTAACTCGCTTCATTTGTGAATGTATAAATAAGTAGTTATTTGTATAGTATAATGACAGGTTTGGTGATTGCCTCTCCAACGTATTGTAATTATGAATCATAAACAAAGAGCTTTGGGTTTGAGCCGCAGAAAAAACTGCCAAAAGCTAATCTGTTCACAGCAATTAACCTATCAGATACTATTTGACGACGAAGGTCGTATGTAATGAGTAGATTTCCTATAACTCCTCAGTAGTCTGTATTAAAGTATGGGGTATCATTAATTAAAAAAATAAGTGTAGTTTTGTTACGGTAAGATTTTTTTCAAGGATTAAGAATCAAAATGCAGATGCGTTTTTATCGCTGAGGACTCCCTCGTTCGCGTCACTCACAATCACTTTCTCATCAACTCATTATACGGTATTTCACGCTGGTATTGTGTAAGATGATAGACTCCACTAGATGGAGCGATGAGTAAGAGATGCAGGAAGTCGATGGATGCAGGTGGCACAGCACCATACTTTGGGGGTGGCCTATATTTAGCAGTGCTTTTAATTTTTTTTCGTTAGTCAAAAGACGCAGTTAAATAAACAGCCACAACGTATTGCGTGATTGAATTTGTAATTTGAACGCCGTTTACTTCGAATTTCAATAAAAAATATATTTTTTTAAATTGCCGCGAAACAAAGAGGTTCTTTAAAGTTGTTTTACGACACAAGAAAATGAACTCCGTTTTGGCTTACATATTCTACATATTCTTTTATTGCGACTGCAATTTGGTTACAGTATGATATTACCTGGTATTACGAAGGAATACCGACACGGTGATACACAAAAGGCTGTTAAGTTTAATTAGCGCTGCGTGACACGAAATGTCTTTTCATAAGAACCAAATTTGCAAAATGATAGTTTACCATTTTCTCAGATTTTATTTAAAAAAAATATTACGTTTGGGGTATCATCTCTTATGTAATATTTTCTACTATGTGTTAATTTCAATGATCGTTTTTAAATTAAACAATAAATCAACGAATAAGAAAAAGCTGTCGAAAATGTAGCGTTGCAGAACTTTAACTCGGAATATTATTTGTTCCGACACCTACCAGGATAATAAAAAGAATAGGGGTTGTACTAGATCGTTTTTGTAGGCATTTGATAGACAAACCAGTTCCGCTTGATGCACTCCCATGACGCCCTGGAGGTTTAACAAAATGATCTCGGTAGCCTTGTATTAATCGAAACACTTCTTGATATATTTATAACTAGCTGTTTCCCGCGATTTCGTCCGCGTGGAATAACATAAGTTACTCCTTTTGACATCAGCTATCTGCTAGTGAAAGTCTCGTCAAAATTGGTTCAGCCATTGGAACAAACAGACAGACAGACAAAAATGTTTAAAATAGTTTCTTTGTGATAAGTACCGTTTAAACTTTCATATGCATTTAGCTAAAATATGTTATTTTCACATTACAAACAGACTCTTCAATTTTATTTATTTGTATAGATTAAAAAAATGTTTCGTTTGATTAAAAAAAAACCTCTGTGCAGTGGCGGCGTAAGAGAATCAACTACCCTTGTCCCGTGGGTCGTGAGAGGTCATAGAGGATAATTGAAACAGGAGATTGGTAGCATTCTGATAACAACCCGAAATAATAAAAAAATTGCGGTTGCCAACCCGCCTGCCACCCGTGGCAACTATGGCAAATATCACTCATATGTATAATGCAAACTATGGGGGAGGCTTATGTTCAACAGGTAAACTTTGATAGTCTATTATAATGACCATGATTAAAAAAATGATTCAAAATCATTGAAACAAAATTATCTAAATTGTTCTTACTAACTCCTTGATTTTTTTTTTTATAGGATAGGGTGACAAACGAGCACACAGTCCACCTGATGGTAAGTGGTTGCTGTGACCCATAGACATCTACATCTATCTTCAATAAAGAATCAAAATGCAAATGCGTTGTCACCCGTGAGGACTAAGATGGAATGCCTCTTTTCCAGTAAAAAGGGTCTCCGGTTCTCTACACTCACCATACGAAACACAGCAGTGTTAAGCTGCTATTTTACGCTGGTATTCTGTGAGAGCGTGGTCCTTCCCCGGTCGAGCCGACCCATTCGTACTACAACTATACTACTAATATAACTGCAGCATGGCTCTACCACGATTTTAATAGATTAACGTATTTCCGACGTGATTTTAAACTTTTTAAAAGTATTTTGTACATAACCAGTATTGCATTTTAATCATGTATCTGAAAATACTGTTTGTGATTCGAATCAATCAATAACTGGATTTATCGGGTGGTCGCAATTGGTCAATAAACAAAATACAATGCCATGATAAGGCAAGTTCATATACTAAAAGATGCACGTATTTTGTGTCTTAATTGACAATCATTTATTATCCTGCAGAAGGATTCGTGCAATTGCAATAATTTCGTACAAACGAGACTGCGTGAATAATGTTTCGCACCTTCACAACAAAGCGTATGGAACATCATATCAAGGTTTGTTATTTATAACCCAAGCTGACCGTAGAGGTCAAACTTAAGCTGACGTTTTTAAACATCATTTATGCTACTTATTTGAGCAATAATTGAAGCAGCAGGCGATTATAACCTCTAAAGCTTAATACACGAAATATGGGATTGCGGTGGCCGTTACACCATAGGAACCGCATCGATTATTTTGTATTGATGCCTTAATAACTGTAAATTAGGAATTGGGAGTTTGTTCCTATTGTTGATGTCCCGGACCTACCTCGATGTTGTTGGAGACCTTTTATCTAATTTATACGCTTATAAATAACTTTATCCCACGTTGAGGCATTTTCAATCAGTACGTCTTTATGAACCTGTCAGCTGTTTAAACAATAACAAATAGTTGGTATGATAAGAAACTTTATATCCCCTTTTATAAAGAAGAAGACAACAATGACTGTGTTAGGTTTGAAGTATGACAATTTAAATACGCAGTTAATAAGAAAAAGTTAAGGGAGTTCCATTCATTTCTGTCGCAAGACTGACTTTTGCTCTGCGGCGGCTTCAGTTTTAAATAGACGTGGTAGAGTCATGCTGCAGCTATATCAGTAGTTTAGTTGTAGCACGAATGGGTCGGCTCGACCGGGGAAAGATCACGCTCTCACAGAACACCAGCGTAAAATAGCAGCTTAACGCTGCTGTGTTTCATATGGTGAGTGTAGAGAACCGGAGACCCCTTTTACTGGAAACGAGGCATTCTATCTGAGTCCTCACGGGTGATAACGCATCTGCATTTTGATTCGTAGTTGAGAATGGATGTAGATGTCTATGAGCCACAGCAACTACTTACCATCAGGTGGATTGTGTGCCCGTTTGTCACCCTTATCCTATAAAAAAGTTTTTTTTTTATAGTAAAGTTAAGATAGTATTTCGATTATACGATTCACTCATTTGCTTTGCGTTAATGTAGAGCCAATTAAACTCTGTCATTTAGAGGTCGTATTTGGCTCCCGGCTTCGATTTCGTCTCAAATCGAAAGATTGCAAGAAAGTGGACTTGCTGAACTGGATATTTGACCCTACTGTCCTCGTATATTTTAATAGAGCGCTTTGGTTTCGTAACGGTACAGCGTCACTTCAACGCCATTATTTTGACAATGAACAACCCGTTTATAATTTATAAGGCGGTCACCGCGACCGCTTTTTACCACTCGCCGTCGCCGACGTCTGGGAATCCGTAACAAAGAGCTGGCCAGATTCCGTTTTGCATTCCGCGAGTATTCTTGTGAGTCGCCCGCCTGCGTATTTAAGAGTTTCGAAATCAAAATTTGCACTGAATCGATCCGACGGAGGGTCGGCTGCATGAATAATCGGTATCGCGCGTCGTTTCCCACGCAGATCTCGTGTTCACACTAATCTGTATACGGAAAGCTTTACAGTCTGGCGTAGCGTCGCGACGTCTTACCGCCATGTCTTTGTGACGATATGGGAGGCGTGCGAGCATCACACTTCGCTTTGACCCACTTTTTCGGCAATAAACCTCACCGTCAATTACGTTTCGCCTGTGTCGACTTTTGGGTTTTTAACATCGGACCCGTTGCATTCCCGATTTTACGACTCTGTCGACTGACCGCCGTCTGACAGGGCGATCGTTAAAGATCAAATTTTACTTCTTATTGTTCGCCTTTCGCGAAATCTAATTGAAGTCGACAGGGCCGGGCCCTTTAGACTTAAGTGTTTTTAATTTTATCGATCCATGTACGTTTAATTTCTTTTATACGAATGATGAAAGCTTGCCATGATTCCTTCGGTACTCTTTATCACACATTAAAACTGAATTGCTTTCAAAATAAAGCCTACAGCAGACGTCGCGAAGCCGTCGCCTCGCGTGGCGCAGTCCACTCGTCTGCGTCTCGTCTTGTACTCTTTTTCAACAATTATTTTAATAAATAATTATACCTTTCAAATATACACCTTGCAACGGCGCAATAAGATTCATTGACATTCGCCATTGGAGTTTGCATGCCTATGTCTATTTGTTTCGATTAACTTCGTGCTTCCAGACCCGTTTTGGAGGCTGCCCACTCTTCCTACTTTTTACCTAGAGCGGTTTGTCAACGATACTGCGTACGAACGACTTATTGACATATATAAAGCCTATAAATTGTGATCGATTTTAATTAATTTGCAATAATTTTAATGGTTTCTTGTATGACAAATCGCGTTTCCATTTATACAAATGTTAGATGTTAAATCGCATAAATAATTTCGTTGCTAAGAGCTTCATCATAAAAGAGCTTTGTCCTTGAAAGAAGACTACGATGGATGGAATAAAATTTGGGATTTTGTTTCATTCATAGAATTCAATGCTAAGAGGAAGACATTAAACAACGTACACAATTATTAAACGGTCCGATTACTGATGAATAGAGCGATATCTAGACGAGTTTAAACCTTAGTTACAACTAAGCTCTTGGTAAGCTTACCCGCGCGTGGTGTTGCATGAGTCACTTTGTATTCGCCATAGGTCGTGCTGCGTCACGCGCCTATCGGAAACGCTAACGGCTGGGACGCCTATTTAAATACGATATGACCACTCCTATATGAGCTTTTATTTCACATTCATTCTTCTCCATTCGAGTTAAAATTCATTCGAGGTAAGATCTAGTTAGCTTGGCGACGCGAAACGCCGGGGCCTCAAACGGCATTCACGACTTGCGTTTTAAACGACTGAAATAAATCGAATTCTTCTGATAATTCCGCAGTTATCGATACAAAAATGTATTTGTTCGATTGTAAAACGTCAGGATGCAGATTCAAACGCAAACGGCTTGTTATCTGTTTACGTTTGAACGGTTGTTTACGACATTTTTTGCGTGCGTAAGTTTCGATTGTTTTATGAATTTCTCTTCATATTTCCATTAAAAAGGGGGGAGAGCACTGAGTGCAGCTGTGGGACACGTATATAGGCTAGGCTGTTACTTTTACCTAAGGAAGATAAGATTACGGTACGGCAAGGGTGTTTTAGGTGTTACTTTTTTTGGGATCGGTATAGTGACTATAATGGAATAAGTAATCTCAGACACACTAAATATAGAACATTAGATGGCAGGGCTCCCTCTCTGCCTTCGAGTCCATCAGGCTTGGTACCATCCTCCTATCTATTTCTACTCTCAAGCAGCAGTGCACAAACTACTGTATTTCCGATTGAATGGTAAGAAATCTTAGTCTTTGTTGTCAGAGGTGATAACGCATCTATGAAGCTGTATACTATGGGTATTCATTGCCACTTACTCAGGTTAACTGTTAGGTCGATTCTTCTTATTCTTTTTATCAGACCAGGACATCAGGACTCTGTTGGAGATTTGCCTTTATCGTCACGCTTGGCAGGGGAATTGATGATCGCAGTACCAGACTTATAGCCTTTGACACTGCTGCTCTTCATCGGTCAGGGTATTTTACGTCTGGCGTAAACGAAATGGATATATCGCCAACAATCGGAAGCTATTAGATTTTTCTGGGATTTCCCATAGACGCCTTAAACAACGCGATGAAATTAGTTTTCTTTTTAATAGAATAAGGGTGACAAACGAGCACACAGTCCACCTAATGGTAAGTGGATGCTGTTCCTCATAGGCATCTACATTAATCTTAGATTGAGAAAAAATGCAGATGCGTTGTCACCCCTGAGGAGTAAGATGGAATGCCTCGTTTCCAGTAAAACGGGTCTCCGGTTCTCTACACTCACCATACGAAACACAGCAGCGTTAAGCTATTTTACGCTGTTATTCTATGAGAGCGTGGTCCCACCCTACGAGCCGACCCATTCGTGGTACATCCATAATATAGCTGCAGCGTGGCTCTATCACGTATACCACGTTGTTGTCACTAAGAAATCATTAAAAGAAACTGAACATAGTTGATGTTTAGCAGATAGGTTGACAACATCTGGATATTTATAGTGTTAGAAGAACGCAGCTGCTGCTACGTTTATGTATTCCTTTTACCTCCTACGGCACTCACTGGACAATATGGATATTTCAAGCACTTAAAATATGCTAATTTTTACAATGTGAACAGTCTGCTCTTGTGTAATTATCCCGAGATCTGCGCGAGCGAGACGTACAAAAACACTGGTTTACGATTTTATTACAATTTTAATATGTACTTATTGCTTGAATGAGTTTATTACTGTAATATCTTATTTTATTAATGTGTTTATTTTGTCCTTTACAGGTAAATGTCTCTGCGACCTGTTGTGCGGTCTTAGGTAAAGTTTTTTTATACTCGAATTTTATGACAGTCACAACTAGGCGATCGAGGCGGTCTTCTTATAACTTGGGTTTAGTTTTGTGGTAACACTATTGGCCAAGGTATAGTGAAAAGGATTAAGTGCTTCTAAGCCACGAAACTAAGATTGAGTACTTCTATGTGACTTGTTTAGCGATTGTAGGTGCAACATTGTAACGCATTTTGCTGAAAGCACATTTTTGTATGTCAGTATGTCACCCACACCGATCGCCCATAGTCACGCCAGTCGTCCCTAAGCCTCCTAACTGAAATAACGTGTAATAAACGTGTTAACGTAAGGACGTTTGTGAAAGTGAATAGACCAAGTTTCATTCCTCTCCAAAGTATTAACCCTCGCCACTGTAACTCAGTGAAAACGCGCCGTGAACGGGAGAACCGAATTCATTACATACACGGAACCTTTACTATGTACATATGTACATAAGTACATTAAACATGACTTTACAGCGACATTAATGGAAGCTTCGTTAAATTTCAAACATTTATATTGGTATAGGTCCTTTTAGGTAGTTACCACCCTCGCTTATTTCTGCCGTACCTAAACTAGCAATCCATCCACTAATTTGTTACGGTCTGAATGGTATACCGTTACAGCCTATTAAACGCCACTGCTGAACATAGGCCTCCCCCATAGATTGCCTAATAGGTGGGATATTTGCCATAGTTGCCACGCTTAGCAAGCTGGTTGGCAACCGCAGTTTTTAGGGTTCCGTACCAAAAGGCTAACCAACAGGACCCTATTTCTAAACCTGCGTTGTCCGTCTGTCAGCGGGCTGTATCTCATGATCCGTAACAGGTAGACAGTTGAAATTATCACAGAATGTGTATTTCTGTTGCCGCTATAACAACAAATAATAAAATAAAATTAAAGGCGGCTCCCCTACTAGAAACGTGTTTTACGATGTTACGAAACCCTTCATCCGACTCGCACTTGGCCACCTTGTTTATTTTTAATCGTTATTAGGAATTTGTTTCCCTCTAACGCCTCTTACGACACCCACGGGATGATATGGGGTAGTTGATATTCTTACACCGCCACTACCCACTACACGTGAATAGTTACAGCACACACCTCCCACTTACGGACATAGTCTTGTTATTTCGGAGTAGGTTATGGAGCGATTAATCCGCCGAGCGGTTTCAATGCGTGATGGCGGATTTCACATGTTCTCGATAACCGCGAGAAACAACCTCAGTTACCACGTTTCTTAATAAAAGGTAGGGTAGTAGAGGAAATGGTTGCCCAATATAATTTTACGCTAAGACATTCCATCTCAGTCCTCAAGGAAGACGAGCACTTCATAACCTGCTGTAAACATTCAAAATTTTCTTTTGAATGTATGATATTTTTAACATGTAATAAATTACTTTTGTGTTAAAGATATCATACAAGGTAACTACTATTTCTTTCCTTGCGCCCGGCACAACAAACATAAGCTAATTAAATAATTCAAACCCATTATCGAACTCGTTAGCGGCCCGTGACTGTGACTTGTGAGTCATAGCGACACAGGTAAAAGTAAAATAAGTGTCAAGTGCGTTGAACCTTTTAACTTGTAGTTGAGAGCAATGTATACATAATGCAGAAATTCTACTATGTTAATTTAAAAAAAAATTAAAAATAAAGTGATCAATGACCGCCCAGCCAGTCTTTTTGCGGAACGCGGCAAATAAAATAAAGTAAGTACGCTATAATCTACAGATGGTTAGTGGACATTACAGATGTTGCAACTTGAACTGACCTAGCCCAAGCGCAACGAGGCACTTTCTTCTAAACTCAAAATGTAACCGTAACTATGAAGCGGGCGTCGTTTCCGGCGCCTGTGACGTCACGCCAGTCTCGCCGGTCGCCGCCCCTACTACATAACCTTGGCGCGATGCAGCGCCCGCTCGCTCGCGCGTCTTCGCTTTCATTTTTAAAATCGAAAAACCAACTATAACCTGCCTGATTCATGTCCTTACTAGATTATCCATTGTAATAACTTTGTTATAATCGTTTACTCTTTACATGTTACATTTTATTTTGTCGTTATAATTCCAATTAGAAAAATCGATTGAAGACTGTTGTGCTATTGTAATATGTAATATATTCGTATATTAATGAATTAATTCTGAATTTTAAATTAACGATGCAAGACTCCACGATAACAGGTCCGTTGACCGGTGATCAGCGATTATCCAAATCGAATTTGAAAATCGAATTGGTCTAATCGCCGTGTGCGTGAGCCGAATCCGAACGCATTCGGCCGGATGCTGAAATTACGTATATACAATATACCATTTATAATACCAAATAAGAGCAAAATCAGCGGTAATTTTTCACACGATTCACGAGGGCATAGTTGCCCTAAGCGCAGCGTGCCGGGGTGATCGAACTCGCAGCCTGTAATTTCGGACCGCAAAACGAATAAGACGCATTCAGATCGGTGATTAAAAACCTTTGTCGGTTCTACTAATATTTATATTTTCGCGATTCGCCCGACATCTAATTGGCGCCGCGCCGCTGCCTGGACCACCGACGCTTCATTAGTTTTCCTGGTATACAAATCATAAAACTATTCGACTTTTTATGTCGAGTCGTATAAGTCGAGACGTGACTAGAACACGATGTTTCACGCCGACAAAGGACTGCGATGTTGTAAGTTTCCAAAAACGCGCCCAATAATTCATAATAATATAAGGCGCTAAAAATAGCGAAACTATCGCAGGTACACAACTAGTCGCGTCGGACGCGGTGCTCGTGTCCAAGGCCTGGGATATTGAACCTGGGGGCGACGAGCCCGGTGAGAGGGACAGCCGCCGCCACTCATTGTTATGGGGGAAATGTCGCGGCCACACGCGAGTTCGACTCTCGTGATCAAACCTTCGATTCCTAATCCGTTTGGTATGCGATGCAAAGTGACCACCGGTGGCTACGGTCCCGTAAGCGAGTGTGCGCTTCCTTAAACAAAACGGCGCGGAAACGGGACGTCTTGTTAGCGACGCCGGGCGTGGGACAGGGACGGGTGTCGGAGACAAGTACCGAGTCAGAGACTTGAGAATGCACCTCGCATTGCGCTGACGCATCGCGATCGTGTGCTCTCGTGTTTTTCACCTCGTTTGCTTTCAGTTTCGTTCTTTGAATCCCCACACTTTCGAACGTAGAAGCTTGAAATTAACACGACTTAGTGCGCTACCCTGACGCCTTTTGACATTTGCGTGTTCGCATGAGGCCGATGTCAGTTTAATTAGAAATGGTGGTTTTAGAACTGCTCATTCTCGTCACAATAAAGTTGCTAACTTTATCAAAGAGTCTAATCAAAGGAGGATCGTATATTAAATAAAATAAAAGTCGGTTTCAAGATGAGCGACGTTCCGGCCTCCCGCCGAGAGCACGTGAACCCTATATCGGTCGCGCCCGCACTTGGCGAATCCAAGCGGCCGACTCCAGCCGAAACTGAAGTCACAAATTACGCAACGCCTCACTGACACACTATAAGCTTCGATCACCACGTGTCGAGCTATCGCTTCTAATACGGCGTACTGTTCTCACGGCCGAGTGCGTTCACACCCATAAACATGTGCCTACTTGGACTCTTACAGTCGTGTCTAAGCGCTGCTTATTTATGCTTAGCAAACAACGATAAGCTGTGAACGGGCCGCTTGTGCTTTCCACATCTGCCGCGACCTTGGCTCCCGAGTGCGTTGTGTAACTTTCTTATCAGTCACGCTCCCCTGGTACCTCGCCGGCGAAACTCGAGTTTTCCGGTCTAGATAAAATATGCTCAGTACCTCCGGGACATACCTATGCGCTGACATTCACTATCGTTGTTACCTGGACTTGAATCCGCGGCCACGTGGCCCGCAGCCTCGTTAACTTAATTACTAAGTTTTCATCTCGCACAACTGGTTTTGGCGCTCCGAGTCTTTTGTGCTTTTTATCGCTACGCTCTAAATCAATGTTATCGTTTGTGCGAAAACGAAAGTCGTGCGACTTAGTTAAGAGCTTTCGCGATATCGAAAAAGCGCCTCAAATGTCTTGCAATTGGAGTTCATATTTGTTTGATAATTGCTGTAAAAAAGCGAAAAAAATTAAACGCTCTTGTCGAAAAGTCGGCAGCGTTGTTGACATTTTAGTTTAGGTTATGAGGTAGGTCTTGCAACGCCGTGGCGGTCCTTCCGTGAGCTTTTATTATTCCGGTAATAAATTAAACTGCGCTCGTTAATCGGCCCTTTAATCCGTCTGGCCGTTGACTCCCGTCCGACGCCTCACTTCAGTACGTACAAGCACAACTACGAGTTGTAACAATTTAATGATTCGACGCTCTAATTATAATTACAACATGTGTATGCGACAATTCTCTTGTTGTTTGACAGCTGGCTGGACTACGCCTTAGATAAGTTTGTTTTTGGAACGAAGTTCCTTATCGCACGGTACGAATTTGACGGATGGGGGCTAGGCGAGAAAAAGTGTAAGATTTAATTTAGATTTAGATAAAGTGTAAGATTGTAGAAGATCACGACCCCCTTTCTATAGTGCGAGCGAGATGGAATAATATCCATCTCCTTCGCACTTTTTCTTATCTTGCCATGAAAGAAATATTATTTTAAATGACGCTTCATTTTAATAGACGCTAGTAATTAATTATTTGTATTTATTAATCAATAATATAATACGTTTATCAATAATAATATACTATAGTGTCGTGGAACACTACACTCACGCATGTTTTTTGTATCCACAAAAAAGTATGTCACTCTATTACTGGTCAAAAATTTCACACGTGACTACAGCTGAACCTACCTACAAAATATTTTTATTATTTTTTATTACTTGAGTAAGCGTATATTGTTTTATACAATCATCATATCATTGCAAAATATCTATTCATTTATACGTTACAAAACAACCCCCTAACGAATCCAAATGCTAACTTGTAGCAACGTAATGAGTTAACTATTGAGAACCTATCGAAGGAAAAACTCGCGGGTTACAACGGCCGGTGGGCAACTCATCGTCTTGGAATGTGGTACACAGCCTCCGATACAAAGACTAACCATCCCGCGTCAATTAGGATCGCCACAAGCCTACACATTCCCGGATTTGTTTGTTTTAAAAGTAGCTGCATACTCTTTACTTTTTATTGTTTCTGCTGTCAAATTTTAACTTTTATTTTTTGTTTTTAATATACTTTATCAAATTGTAAAGTAGAACTTAATGCAATTAGTGTCTCAATAGATTTCGTATGGCATTCTAATTGTAATGTAACATGAGTTTACATAAACCCTCTTTATCGAGTCTTTAATCTATAAGTAACTAATAGAGATTATGTATTGTATTTTTTTGCTTCTCATTGTTAGAGCGGAATGATACACAGCTTGAATATTTAGCGATATCCGCTGACTTCACCGCTTGTAAAAAATTTGCTAATAATTAGTCAATAAAAATTCCGTCGATTATATTGTTGGCCGTTGCACGGTTGTTGCGTAATTAAGAGTAAACGACCTGAGAATTGGTGGCCTGGCCGAAGGTCTTCCGACCACGTGCTGACAATATGCTGAGCGGTCGCTGACAGTCGCAACTTTTTCTCACGTTGCCGCTTTACAAGTTGGTACATGTGTTGACGATGGCATGGCAAGAGTATGTTTAAGGTTCGAATCTCAGCCGCACAATAAGTTTGAATGGACTTGTGTTTGTTCTCGCGTTTCTTACACTGCATTTGGATTTGGATAGTGGTTACATCGACTCTTTTACTGAACTATAGCCTACCTATGCACTGCAATTGATATTTTAAAATTTTAAGACTCGACTTTTTATTAACCTAAGCGTAACATAACAGAATAATTGGACCGATAGAAGTTGATTAGATTGTCCATGACTAACATATTCGTACTAATAAAACAGCATGAAAGGATTTATTGACCTATGTTGCATGACACAAACATGTGTATTAATTCTCTTAAGAGTTAATTTCAATTAGCTACAGTTTTTTTTCTTAATTTATTGCTTCCTCCTTAGGGTTGCCAGCCAGCATGACTGACACGATTGCTATCTGAAACTGTTCCAAAACACCTAACAACGATTTCAATTACTATGTACCATATTCTTCTATAAATAAAAAAAGAAAAAATGCGTTACATACATGCAAATGACTTAATAATACCACATTATTATTTTAAGTGTTTAAAACGTATATTATTACGTCTTAAAATTTTATTCAATCCGGTGTCTGGTCACGACCATCCTTAGATTTAATCTTTTTACTCAGAATTTATGTTTTAACATATTTTGTATAACAATATATAAGTCAAACAAGTAGTTTCAGTGCCTCTTAAGCAGAAATTTGCATTATATTTAATTCGTATAAGTATATAATTTTAAACTCAAAAAAAGTCTTTTTTTTGTTTACTTGACGAACGTCGAACTCATTCTAAAACATATTTAATGAACTTGTTGTTGATAATATTAATGTAACTGCCTGTAATGCAACGTATGTGTGAAATTATCACAGTGTAGTAGCGTCTTAAAGAATCTATCACCCCACTTAGTCCCGTCATCCCGTGAGTGTCGTAAGTGGCAACTATGGGGAATGCCAATTTTTATGGCTTCCAATAGATGGCGGTATAACCAAGGCGTGAGACGTCTGGCACTGCAATCGCTAATGCCACTGCCAAGCGTGATTAAGGCAAATAATCCCTACAACGGGAGATTAGCTGTGAACTTACCGGACTAATGAAGGTGTAGGAGAGGAAGCGTGAACTAAAGTGCGGTTTAAACACGCGATGGATGTCGTAGCGTCGCGGCGCATCGTCTCGTAAACAAATTGAATGAACTCACGTGTAGATGTACCATTCATATGTGCGCCGCCGTTAACGCACGATAATTCAACTGCTCCAATGTTTCAGTCCTGAGACACACGGCTGAGTACGACGGCGAATTTTTTTATACACGAAAATAATTTTCTCTAATTTTTTTAAACTACCTTCACTCTAGGATTTTCTCCTGTATCGTGGAGGCAATTTACATACATAAATTTCACAAGGACAAACATCCAGACCCGATACAATTATTTGTAGGCCACACAAATATTTTATTTTATAATAATTTAATAACTTAAATTAAAAAATTTAAAAACACCCGAAACAAAAAGAGCTGATGATCTTCAAATGGCTGAACAGATTTTCTTGAAACATAGCTAAGAACACTCGATTAAGACACCTTTCAAACGGAAAAAAAAACTAAATGCAAATCGGTTCATCCGTTCAGGAGCTATGATGCCACAGACAGACACACAGATACACATATACACACATACACACTAGAAACATACAACACCCTCTCTTTTCGTCGGGGGTGATCAAATGTTATACAATTAAATGTGATTACTCTTTGTTAACATAGAAATTTAATACGATATTAGTTCAAAATTATTCTAAACACGTAAATGATGCATCGATGAACTTATAAAAGATGTTAAAAATTATGGATTACAATAAATTAAAATTCTTGATTTTTTTATAGTTAAATTGAACGGCAATGCGTTAGAAAATACTTAGTGTCGACTGCGTCCGTATGTCCTACTCCGAACGGAAACGCAGCGTCGCGTCACTGCAGTAAGGCGCCCCTTGTGAGACTCCACTATGTGATACCGAGTACCGACGCAGACACTGTTCCGTCTCATTTGCAACCATTTCCTGCCTCCCGATTGCTGCATAGTCTGAACAGCCCTTAACATTCACTATGTCGCATATAACACCATAATAACTACATAATATATTTAATGATCTTAAAATACCACGTATGTGGTTTAAACCTCATATGTGGTAGCCACACTGCAGCTATATTATGGTTGGAGCACGAATGGGTCGCCTCCACTGGGGTAGGACATCGCTCTCACAGAATACCAGCGTAAAATAGCAGCTTAAAGCTGCTTCGTTTCGTATGGTGAGTGTAGAGAACCGGAGACCGTTGTACTGGAAACGTGGCATTCCATCTTAGTCCTCAGGCGTGACACGCATCTGCATTTTGATTCTTAGTCGAGGATAAATGTAGATGTCTATGGGCCACAGCATCCACTACCATCAATGGACTGTGTGCACGTTTGTATATATATATATATATATATATATATATATATATATATATATATATATATATATATATATATATATATATATAAAAAATAAAGAGTATTGTATTTTTACGCCGTTTGATTGGCTTTAAACGGCAGATCATTTTAATGAATATCGTTGATCATTCGGTAGGACGTTTCACTGTCTGTGAAACCAGGGCTAGGTAGTAGAAGGTAGTTGTGTACCTCTCAGTACAAGCGGCCGTGCGACTCGGACACACGAGTAAAGAAACTCGACGCTGTATTTGCGGAAGAGCGGCGCGGGTCGACGTCCGCGCTCGCCGCCGAAGGTCAAGGCTGCGAACGTTCCTCCGCTAGCGAAAGAAAAAGTGACAATCCAAACCTGAATAGAATGCGAGGACGTATAAAAACGAAAGCACCAAAGCTCAATAAAGACCGGATTATACTTAACGTCCCAAATAAAACAAATAAAGCTTTTTACAAAAATAGAATTTTATTACAATTGCAATAAATTTCTTTCTTGATAGATTACAGTAATTTTTCGTAATTTTGTACCATATTATTTTTGTTTAAATTGTATTTTTATCTATAAAAGAGGTATTTGAAGATATTATCAGCGTTCTACAGAAAGCCTTTAACGAAATCTCAAGCAGTTTAAACTCGCTTTGTTATTAAATTTGATAATGTTTGTAAAGAATAGCGGTGAAGGTTTCGTAACGTAAAATAAATCATCGAAATAACCTGACAAAGAAAACTTACTTAACTTATGATTGTGTGAGAAAACTCAACTCGGAAACATAAACGTAACAGGTTTTCAATAAGTGGTCATAATTATATATATATGTATATACCGTCGCCGATCAACTTTATATGATCGGTAATTGATATATTTCGAACTCGACACTTATAATATCCTGGTTGATGAACGAATTAATTTGATTGATTGGTTTTTATTTGTACAAATCATATTAAAACTTTTTAATGTACGATTTGCGTGTCTTAACAATGTCGATTACAGCCTGCGTAAGCTAATTAGTTTTTGATTTCTTTTACTTTTGCTTAATTACACGTCTTTATGGTACTCAATGGCTGCGTCTTGATAAGGGATAAATGTGAAATATTATCCAAATGTCAAACTCATCTGTATTGTGTACCTTGCCGTCTAACAAACGATCGTATGGTGGCGAATAGCAACACGTAATATAATACCCAAGTCACCATAAACTCGTGACAGCACTGTAGCAATATCAGTAAAAACTTCATCGATAACTACTTCTGGGTTTCCTATCCGCTTGCCCTGTAATAAGTCAGTAAACTGTTTCAAAAATGAATACCTTCTGGCACATTTTCGGAAAAGCCCAAGTCAAAAAGACGGCCGGTTATGACGGATAGAACCAAGATCCCGTCTGATGTTAAGAGTCAAAGATAGTTAAGCTAAGTTGAATTGAACGCCTAGATGTAACCCCAGTAGAGGACGATGTCTCGGAAGTGGTCCCGAGACATCGTGATAGCACTGCGAGGGTACTGCGGACAGAAAGGACTGCTCCCGGCACGTGCTTTAATAAAGCATAGCGAGAGAGGGGCACCGATTGCGTTGCGAACGAGATCCTGGAACTCCTTATATACGCTGATGGTGACCGTGGGGTTTTAGCTGGTAGGAGTCCGGCATAACCTTTTCGTTACCCCCGCAGCGGAAAGTATCCACGACGATTTCCTCACAAGTTGAATTGTTAGGTTCAAAAAACTAAAAATATGCGATAGTGTCTCAGAGTTAATGACATCAAACAAATCAAACAAATTTTAGATACTTACGGAGTTTATAACAAATATCATCAGTGTTATAAATTATAATGATATCGATTAGTAACATACCTTTTTAGGTTACTACAAACGTATTCGAGAAAATAATTCTAATTGAAGCCGCAGAGTGGAAGGCATTCGATCCAGAAAAAGAGCTCAAAGGTTTATTTCTGCGAAGTGCGAGACGTCGGACGGTCCTACCTCATTTTGTACATCTGTCCACAATGCATTGTGCAGCCGCAAAACAACACAGCAAAATAGGCTATAAATACTCGACATAAAGGTACAATTTCCGCTGACGAGGTTAACAAATATTTATTAATACTTCTTGTCTTTTGTTCATCGTTAAATATTGGTGAAAGTATTGAGCGGACGCGATTTAAAAAGCGTTTACCGTTTTTAAACGTATGCATTTCTGATAATAAACAAATTTTGATCATACCTCATCAGTTTTCACGCAGACAATTGTCGGTAAAGGCCTCTCCTAAGTTACCCAGTCGCGGGGCTCTCGTTAGTTTCCCAACTTCGGTTAAGATATTTTAGTTTAGAACATATTTTGGAAACCTTGAATTTTCATTTGGGTCAGAAGTCAAAGGCTTAAGATATTAAACAAGTGAATTTTCTAGGTCGCTATATCTTGACAGTTCATGTCTGTCTTCTTCTTCTAAATGGTCTCATTTACTTGGAGTCAGCCTTCTTTGTCCGAACTTCTTTTTGTTTTGGACAAGGAAAAAGCTGAGTAGTGTTACGGTCGGTTGCCGCCTGATGCAAGACACTAATCCACTTTGGATTGCGAATGCTGCCGTAAATTAATATGTATATAAAATAGGTAGAAATAGATAAAAAATAAGTATATAAAATATGTAAAAAAAACCCTGTCCGACCCGTGAGTCGACTCGTCGATACGTATTCCGTCTTTTTGGTATCGTGATATGATTCTGTTCATGTTTTCAGAGAAAAACAAATAAAATGAGGAATCATATATTATGGCAACACATTCGACGCGGGCGGCCGTCTGGCAACAATACCGCCACACGTTCAAAACAATAACATTTTATATTTATTCATATTATGTTTAATTTTTTTTTTTAATTTCATTGCTGTACCTATGGGCCCCTTTCTGATCGATCACTAAAATAATATACTTATTTTAGCCTGACGTCATTTTTCGTACGTAATTTTAAACAATCTATATTTCTATGTACATACTAGTCAAAAATCATCCTTTTGGGTTTCACCGCAAATGGGAGAAAACATTGTACCCGTAACCTTCAACCTACAGCACGGTTGCTAATCGGCCGTCTATCAGAGAGTATTGGATGATGATACACCCAGCATGAATCTAACCATGATCATCACCATCATCATTAAAATAGGAAAAAAATCCGTAATAATCCTTATTAATTTTGACGATTCGTAAGCAGTCGCTTGCTTTCATTTCCTAAATCGGCTGCTTTAATTTCGGCCCCGCGATATAATATCAGGTTGTCGCCTCATCCTAATTAAAATGTTCAAATCTTGCGGTTACATTTACGATGCGTATCATTTTTGTTTAATGGCCCGTTTCGCTCGCGGTCCGCTGATAATCGAACTTAGCACTCGTAATGCCAGTACCACACAACCTGTCTACTGTGTCAATGCAAAATATACTTAAAGCTGAGTGTACTAGATCTATTTTAAGCTGCAACCGTATATGGGCATTTCTTTAATGGTGCTTGCGAGTTAGCATCTGAAATCATCGCCCCTAATCCGGAAAGTTCCCGCAAGGATTCCAAGTATGATTAGGTTATCGAAGAGCCATTACAACTTGGTCCTTTGTATAGGTTCATACACAAACTTGTTATTGAACTGCCTGACTCGTTGAACAAGCAAGCAAGATTACATAACATAATGTTCTAAGTACTTCATGGGTCTCTCCCGTTGTAGAAAGGCTTTACAACTATCCTTGAGCTCATCGAAATAGTGATTGCAGTGCTAGAAGTCTTGCAACTTTAATGCTACTCCTGACATCCTCGATGGCTCTGTGGCGCATGGCTTAGCAATATGTTGCGGAGCTGAGGGCTGCGGGTTCGAATCCCGCACGGAACAGGTATTTGTATGGCCTACAAATAATTGTTCCGGGTCTGGATGTTTGTCTTTTTGAAATTTATGTATGTAAACTGCCTACACGATACAGGAAAAATCCTAGTGCCATAACCATAACATAGCTGCAGCATGGCTCTACCACGTGGAGAACCACGTAGTTGTATATTTGGATCCACATTAAAGCAAAACCGTTGGAAGTCCAGGAAACAAAGCTCGTAAAGGTTATCGTGCGTGCACGTGTGACCGCGAACAGACTAATTTTTTCACAGTTTAATGTAATTAGCCACGCGACGCTCGAATCGAATCATGGCGGTGTTCTACGACGTGCCACAACGACTCGTGGAATGTTTCTCTTGTGTAAAAATCCTTCGATCAGCGCTTAATGTCGAGCGGGTAGCGGCAGCGGATTTCGAATAAATGAAAAACGATCGAATAAATTTCATTTTCTTTTTCTTAACGCTCTTTTAATTCTAATTTTAAAGAGGAGGTTTGTGGCCAGTAATCGGACGTATAAAGTCGGTAACTAACTTAAACATATCGATGCTAGGCTTTCTCTCTTTATAAAATATTAATGGAAGAAATTCACACATAATATACATTTCGCAGACTTTTTTCATGTCTACGATGTATAATCTAATTTTATTATTTTCATTGTTTTCCTAAAACTTTTACTTAATGCAATCCGATTTACGCTTCGCTCGTCGCTATAAACACTTCATTTATGTTCACACCGTACCACCACACGTAACTTAATGAAACACATAATGTATTTTACATAAATTCATAAACTCTCATGTCTGTTACCCAGAGGGGTAGGCAAAGTCTATGGACTTTCATTTGGCAGGATCCTAACATACCTCTCGGATTTGTTTTATGATTAGTGCTGATAATATAATAAAGTAACCCCTTTTTATAGATATATAAATAGTATAGTTAATGTTGAATAAAACTATGTTTACGAATTTTGTCGCGTTTAATTTTCTTATTTTTAATTCCCGACATTTCGGGTGCTTTACAGCAACCCATGCTCACGGGAGGGACTGTTTGTCGTTCCGATGTCATAGTTAGTTCGGCTGAAAAACTGAAGGCAGCCACATAAAATCCGTAAACATAGTTTTATTCAATGTGTAGTGTTCACGTAAATATAAGAAATCAGTATAGTTTATGGTTCATTTGGAGGTGTGATTTTCTATTACTTACAGATCTATGGCCCATTCGAAAGTAAAATCAAAAAGATGGTTCTTTTAGTAAAAGTAGATAAGTGCAAGTAAAACCTTATTAAGGTAGACGCAGGGCTCGGAAGAAAGGTTTTTTTAATTAAATTTAAATAATTGAGTTTGTATTGATGTACAAAATCAGCCAGTGTTTACGTAGCCGTAAAGTAATTGGAATGAGAACCAAAAGGTACATTATATTTATTTAAATATTTGTCATTCGAAATTCAAATCTGGCACTGTCATGGTTGCGTTGTAGCAGCAATAGTACAACGGTCGGAATATGGGTTACATTTCATCTTTCGCGTAAAATCGTCGCCGGTACAATTGGAGCGAAGCTGCGTCCGTGTGATAGAGTCGGATGCACCTAGCCGGACTAAATGTCAGTCGGTGAGCCGTCGCCGCATTTAGTCGCTCCGAAATAGATCGGCGTTCATCAACCCCTTGAGTTCGTGATTGCTCCTCCCGAGACAATGTTTTACAACGGCGGTTCGCTTCGAAACATTTCGAAAAAAGTTTTCGAAACGGGCAATGCATCGCAAAGTGCGAATGAATTATTGCAATAAACTCCACAATACTCAAAGCATGTCTGGTAAAGAGGGGTTAATGGGATGGTGTAATGTCCTCGACGCATATTTGGTCAATCGCCGTGCATATAATTTCTAAAGTTATAGTCGACGTTTATAATGAAAGAAACTTTCCTCTTTTCTACCGACTTCAAAAGGAGGAGGTACTCAATTCGACTGTATGTTTTTTTTATTTGTGTTACCTCATATCTTTTTTCTGGGTGAACCGATTTCGATGATTCTCTTTTAATTTGAAAGCTGGTGCTTCTCATGTGGTCCCATATAAATTTGATCAAGGTCTGACCAATACTTTTTGAGTTATTCTTAATAATTTATATTGAAGTCGGTTGTACAAAATTTTAAATTATTGATATATAGATTATAATAAATATTCCACCACTAATATCCTGCGTTGATAAATAAAACATCGGTCTACTATTCTGATCACGTTAGCCTAAAAGAAGCTTTTAAATACTTGCCAAGAAAAGTTTGGAAAACTGATGTTATCAAAGAGTTTCCATCTATAGACAAATAGCATTTTAGTAGTATGGTTGTTTAAAAAATCTAAACAGCATGAGAATTTTCAATAATGGTCGCTCTATTATTCGAACCAATCCAATTCGAACGCACCATTCTAATAGTAGTTAACTTATAAGTATCGAATATCAAACCAATACCGATTATCCGAAGGTAATTTAGCGCTGTCAAATCGAATTCGAAATTAATTGAGCGTTCTCAACGACCGCCGTAACCCGACCGCAACCGCGGCCGCAGATTTAGACCCGTCACAGTGACGGTGCTGCAAAAAATTTTGACACCTCGCGCACAGAAAAACGATAACAATCGATTATTTAATGTCGATTAAAAACGTATCGATACCAATACGTCTTATTAAGTTTAGGTTCAGATTTGTTTGAGTACGGTGTCTGACAAGGTATTACTTTTATTTTATTTTTCTCACAGAACAGTTGGATATGTTTATAAAGAAAATAAAAAAAGAAGAAATTTTTTATTTGTTTAATAAACCTATTTCACGTATTTTCTTATTTTATCTAAAATCTTATTACAAAAGATGATATTTGGTGTAAATTTGAGAAAATACGAAGTCGTTATTGATGTAAAGAAATTTTAATCGTAGAACATCCATTATTTTTTAAGTTAGTCTGTGTACGAGTACATTTAATATTGATAAAAGTTTAAATATACTTAGTATTAGAGACTAAGAGACGTGTGCTAATTATGTCAAATCATCATTCATTCATTAACACTAAATGAGCGCCGTACTATAACGACCTTTGCATAATCAGTTGTACTCGTACGCTGCAAGTTAGAGTTGATCTTGCTAAATTTAATCACACAATTTAATTTTTTTGACGTGGTAGAGCCATGCTGTAGCTGTATTAGGTTTATAGCACGAATGGGTCGGCTCGACCGGGGAAGGACCACGCTCTCACAGAATACCAGCGTTAAATAACAGCTCAATGCTGCTGTGTTTCGTGGTTAGTGTAGAGAACCGGAGACCCTTTGACAACGCATCTGCATTTTAATTCTTAATCGAGGATAGATGTAGATGTCTATGCCTTATGTGTTATATTGACCGATCATCTTTTTTTCTCGAAATTTTAATTTTTTATTTTCCCAATACATCAGTAGTAGTCAATGGCTAGGTTATGGATCATTTTGACCGTTTCGAAGTTTTCTTTGATTTTATAGGATTCAAGTAGACGGTCCGGGGGACCAAAACTTTTTTATAACGCCTAAGTTTAGGTACTAGTTCAGACACCCTATTTTGCCCTAGACACAAAGTAGTCTTTGTACGTAAAACTATATTGTTTGTATACAATTCCCGTATGGCGCACATTTACGCGTATCCCCAAATAGCTGTCTTTTATTACACAATACGTAACGTTTTTATGGCGCCTACGCTATCTAGAACGCGAAGGAATACGTCAGTGCGAAGCGTTTCGTAAACAAAACGTAATTACGAGCGCGGATGACACATTTTTTATTCGTTTTGAGCCATGGTGTTCTGGTATTTGTACGTCATCTGGAAGTTTTAAGAGATTTTTCTCACTAGTTTTTCTCTGAAATTGAAATTCGTCGGTCCTCATAGACTTGTCTATTTTTTTTATATTCTTCGACGCAATACTCTATGACAATATATAAAAAAAATATCCAAATTCCTGATTAACGTTATTTTTTTTAAATGTAGATTGATTGAGAAATTCTATTTCGTCAACTTGTTTCCGTTGCGTGCACATTCCCCGCTGATCTATCGCGACCGGCAGTTGGACATCGACATTTTGAGTTGCGTTATTTCTAGCCGCATCGGGATCCAACTTTAGATTGGACGCCGAGCTCATCTGCATTCAGCGGCGTTATTGTGGAGCTTAATATGTTTATCCTCCATTCACGAGCTGGGTGCCCGAGTCGTGGCCAGGGTTGCATTGATTAGAGATGCACTTGTATATTATATGTATATAACATCCTCCACTACCTCCAAAAATGCTAAAGTGTAACGTAATCATTCAATCAAACAATTTGCGTTTTAAAAACGTGCCCTTGGCTCTGCTAATTATTAAGCCAACGTTGAATACACATACATAAAAAGTCAGTCTTTTCCTAAATAATAGGGTAGTGTTAGTAAAGCAAATCGCGGTCTATTGCTAGTACTCCTAGGTTAATTTTAATAAGCTTGTTTTAATCTTAAATTCAAACTTGTATGCTGTAACTGTTACGTTCTGGCTGATGTATGCGATAATGAAGTTTTTAAGCTCGGATTTCGCTGGCACGTCGTAAACGCAGCGTGAGACGTCGAGCTGCGTCTGAATCATATTTGAGTCACAGTGCAGCGTCAAATAGCAGAACAAACGTATCATCATGGTCATTATAGCTCATAACAAAGTTCTATGCCAAACATCACCACACAGATCCATCAGCATCCATCGATTCGCTGCATGCGATCCGGTCATCACACATGTTGTAGGGATTTAATATATACAAATAACTATAACTTAAATTGAAAATTTAAAAACCCCCCGAAACAAAAAGAACTGATGATCTTCAAACGGCTGAACCGATTTTGATAAAACATGTCTAAAAACCGCCGCTAGAAAACCTGCTTTTAAATTTAAAAAAACCGCACCCAAATCGGTTCAAACTTGTAACACCCTTCTGTTTGCGTCGGGGGTTAAAAAAAATTGGTAGTGCGAGGCTCGAGAATCTTTCTTTAATATCGGTTGTCGATTCTTTGCGCTATATGGCCGGCTCTTTGCTACTTTAGATTACTGATCCCATAAGTAAACGTCATTGTTACTGCGACCATAACCGTTATATTTATTATCACTTTAATATTAAACTATTACTTTATAAACCAACATTATATTTAACTTAAATTAAGTAAAAACTTAAATCTGTTTTACTATATATTCCTTTGCATAATAATTGTTGAACTTGACCAAGACGAAGTTCGATTAGAAGTTTTCAAGATTTAAAAAAGTTTCAAAGTGTAACGAATACGCTGTTCTCAAGTTTTGTTTACACTGTGCCGTCGCTTATCAGGGCTCCTTTTGTATCTCGATGGTTCTACGTTGTTTGTAACGCGCTCTCGCTTACTCTGTAACATTATCTTTTGATACAAACCTCCAGAAAAATCCAATTTAAAGCAAATTGGTTTAGTTGTATCCATTTTGTTTTACTTGGATTTTAGAAAATCTTTTCACATTAATTTTATTAATTTAAAAATTGAAGAAGATTTGTCTCAAAAAAAATTGAAGAGTTATTTTAGGTCTAAGGAAATATTAGTCCGGATTTTTCTTATACTTTTGAAAACAGAATTCGTATTGACGTCAATATTGTAGAGTAAATACTCTATAGAGCTTTAGAAAAATGAACTTGATGAGACTAGGTTTGTCCAACTAGTTCTACTATTATTTTTACTATACAACAAATGGACAGTTTTAGACATCAATGATTAAAATTATAGAGTGTCCATTATGTCATAATAAGCAGTAGAGGGAAAGAAACTGTACCATTTTGTTCTTTGGTAAAACTAGTAATAGATCTAGTTGGACAAACCCATAAGACTGGACTTTTGTCTTTTATAATTAACAAAAGTTTAGTCAAAAATTATATTGTAGTTAGTAACGTAAGTTGTATTGGAACAACAGTAACAAGCAGGGGGAGATTAAAATTGGAACAACATTTTATGTGTGTGTGTGTATGTGTGGCATAGGTGTGCAGTGTCGGTCAACGCTCTGAAACAAGTCGCCACCTCCTCCGGGGTCTCACGCGCTATACACAGTACTGTACACAGTACAGCACAGTACTGTAGTACTGTAAGGGTTAACAGCATTGTCTGGTATACCTCCAACTCTTTACACTTGATTAACGTGTATTTTGAATATTTAACTGTACACCCTTTAAGAAAAGTTCTTATTTCTATAATTATTTTAATGTTACCTTTACGCGGCGTTACAATGTAACCCGAAAACAATGCTTAAGTGTTCATCCCTACCACGAACGGTAACGCGTCCGCTCTTTTGTTTAATCCTGATAAATATTATTTGCAAATTAGTCTGAACTCGGGCTCGAAACAGCTACGTGCATATTTCATCTAACTGGCTTTTTATTTTTAGCTTGATAAAGTTCGCATGTCGCCGCCGCGACTCCTCAAGACACTGTTGACCTAGTGAGAGACATAGTAGTAGTGGAATGAAAATTTAGGGCATTCCGTAAAAGGGTGTTGAAAATTGCGAATCTATTTTCGTTTTGTTCCTATTGTATATAACGTTGTTCCATTACGTTTAAATGTTGTCATAAATATCCGCAGTTTATTTTTTCAGTCTATTTATTTAGCTTAAAAAATAAACTGGGAATATTAAATGAATATTTATAATTTAAGTTGATTTAACTTCTAATTTTGAATAATTACTTGTAATATTAAATCTTAAAGTTGAATATTTATACTAAATAATATAAAAATATTTAAAACAAAATAATAGAGCTCGTGGTACAAGCCGCTACAAATCTTTTTATTTAAAATTTTAGTAAAATTAATTACCCTCTTTTGATACAATCGGACAAGCATAAAACCTGTTCAGAGTTATTTTTGTTCACTGTTAAAACACAAAAAAAGAATAAATCAGTTTAATAGTAAATAATAATAATTGAAATAAAAACACAGCAAGAATTTGTTTCACTACAACTAATATATTATATGATCTTATTTAATACATTTTATTGAAAGCACATGTGGAAATTGCTACGATAGTAAATAGGACATTCCAGCAATTAATCAAAGTACTGACAACGCTTCTTTAAGTCATCGTTTGTTGGTGAAAATAATACTTCCATTCGTACTTTTGACGGTATTTTATCGTTGATTATTAACTTATTTATTACATTGTGTTACATGACGAATATATAGATTTAGTATAATATAGATTAGAGATTACAAATTCAAATACCCTGTCAAGCTTGGCAAACTATATGAAACAAATTTTTCTTCATTATTCTCTCCAACGTTGTATTTTGCATGCGAATTGGCAATTTCAGTACCAAACGTTAAAACTAACATCAATTGGGCGCCATGACATCTATCTATCTGGTATTTCTCATTGTCCTTCTTGCAACAATTACGGGATGAAATGGAGTGATGGATTCTCTCTCCTACGTCATCACAAGGCGATTAAAACAATAATTGTTTGATAAATTGGTTTAAAGTTCACAAACCTTGATTTATATATTGTTATATTTTTAAATTATTTAAAATCTTAAATGCATTAACTTTCATTTAGATAAAATTTAAAAGTAAACCATAAAAATTACTTGTTATGTTTTATTTTCATATCTTAATTATTCACCAGTGAGTCATAATTATGGATTAGTCCACAAAATTTGATTGAATTATCAAAACGATACTGTGGGGTCGTCGGTCTTGAAGGAAGGTCGCATTGCATTGACCCTGACTACAATTCTGATATTAGCAGCTCCGCAACAGATCACATAAAACACATTTAATGTCGTAAAATATTTTTATCTTCGAATGGTTCTAAAGTAAAAAATACATTGTGCTTCTGGAAACTACTCATATTTGCCAAACTTAAAAAAAACGCTACTAATAAAACTTTCTTTTAAAATAATGATGCAATTTGAAAAGTTCAATCGTTCCAAAGATTTTTATCTCGATATAATTTAAAAAAGACATTTTTGTCGAGATATCTACGTTTAATTTTGTCATTTATTGTTGTTGCTCTCTAGTCCGTGTAGTACTATTGACTCGTATATGATTAAATTGCGAGTGTCTCGGCTTTTGCTGAAAATGGGTCTTTTGAAGTGAGATCGAGCAGTTCTTTTATCAGTTTTTACCCGCCGCACGTAGCCTGTTCCTAAGTGTATCGATGATTTATATACTAGATGTTCAAATAACAACTTTTGCAATAGTAGAAATTGCGTTAGACAAAGGATTCATTCATTTTAGTATGTCAAAATCCACTCACTGCCGAACATAGGCCTTTATAAGTAGCGGCACGAAAGTCTAGCGGTAACCGTTATTGCGCATAAGTCGCGTTGATTCGCTCGTGCGTATCGTTTGCACGCGCTGATTGGCTCTCCAGTCGCATTCGTGCAATTCAATTCGTGCGCGTCCCCTCCACGTTTCGTTCAGCGCTAGACTTACGTGCCACGACTTGTACTTGAGATTGTGTCATAAAGTGGGTAAATGACATGGTGCCACGCGTGGAACGCGTGTTGGCAACCGCATCTTTATTTATAGTTGTTAAGAAAACATGGTGATTTAACTATGCTAAAAACGATTGAATTTAGCGACCTCCATTTGTGTGCTAGAATATCGTCTGTAATTCTTGTGAAGCACTGAAATCGACCGATCGATCAACTAGATTATAAATAATTATGACAAAAAGATTTTAATTAATTTTAGTTTATAATAGCATACTAAACCACAGAAGAACCCAGGGTAATCTAGATAGTTCAAATGATGGCAGCTTCTTACCTTATATAAAACGGAAGTCCGGTCGTGCATGGAGTTCTGCTGTCACTATATGGGCTGGTGCTTAAGAATGCCTTCTAGCAGCGTTGGACTCAGTGGAGAGACGTGTTAAGAGCTCATTGGTAACCTTGATTTGGTTGAAACCAATCTTGTCAGCCTCGAGCATAGATAGGCGCAGAGTAGCGAGCCTCTAGGTATTCCATAGGATGCATTTCGGTGTGTGTGCGCTGGAATTACATGCTTTAATTCCACCCTCTCCTTTCCACCATCGAACAGCCAGGCGGTCGGCGGGTCTTCAGCCCTTTGTTGTCGATAATCCACGCATTAGAACCAAACGGCTTGCTTCGTATTTTGTATGACGTACAGCAAAAGGGTGGAGTAATTTGCCGGCGTCTGTCTTTTCATCCGAATACAATCTAGGCGATTTACCATGTGGGATTTCAGCACCACTTACCACCAGGTGGGATTGTGATAAAGCATTAGCTTATAATAAGTATAAAAAAATGATTTGGGGAAGAGAGGTTCTCTAATCGCATCCTCATCGATAAGCGTAGTTTGATATCTGTGGGCCGCTGCATCTACTTACCATTTTCACCCATGTTTTATAAACAAAAAACATCCAGTACATATTAATAGTACGAGTACAATATACGGTCCCATCCATCACACACACTCCCGACCAACGATCGGTCCTTGCGGATTGAGCCGTCGCCGATCGATTCAGTTACGCCTCAACTTCGCTTACTATAAATAAATGGTTATTTGTAAATTGCTTTTATATAAAAACTTGAATTGCCTTGGTACAACTTAATGACTTCAATAGTAATAGTTTACATTTAGTTTTAAGCGGCTTGGTTTTTTAAATATTTCTTTATCATTGTTCATTTAAGGTTTCATATTAGTAACCGCCATTCAAAAGTATTTTAATTTGATATTTAAAAGTTTTATGTTTCATTTATCGAAAAAAAAAATACAATTTAAGAATTTTACACACTGGCAAGCTGCTCAGCAGGTTGTTTACAGAAAAATGCTCTCTTATGTCCTAACATGCAAGAATTAGCTTAATACGTACATAGCACCCATGAAATTGCCGTTTTATGTGTGTTACCTCATAACTTTTTTCTGGGTGAACCGATTTCGATGATTTTTTTTTATTTGAAAGCTGGTGCTTCTCATGTGGCCCCATATAAATTTGATCAAGGTTTGACCAATAGTTTTTGAGTTAGTCTTAATAATTTATATTGAAGTCGATTGTACAAAATTTTTAATTATTAAAAATTCAAGACTGCCAAAATTCATGATGGGTACTATAATTTTATTAATATTTCTTTTTTGTTTAAAATTGTTAACAGAAATATAGTAATGAGTAAATCCATTCAATAGAATATGTCCACGTTTTGAAGTTTATAGAGTCCGTTTTATTGTTCAAGTGAAAAATTTGACGGCTCCGTGGCGCAGTGGCTTAGCAATGAGTTACGGCGCTAAGGGCCACGGGTTCGAATCCCGCACGGAACAAGTATTTGTATGACCTACAAGTAATTGTTCCGGTCTTGGATGTTTGTCCTTCTGCAATTTATGTATGTAAACTGCCTCCACGATACAGGAGAATATCCTAGGGGGGTCACGTTTTTTTAAAGAAAAAAAGACATTATTACAAACACTTACGTACACATCACACATGATAGGTATGTTAGATAATTTTTTTTATCTCCCGTATCTAGAGAATAAATTTTCAATTTCATTTAACGTAATTGCTTGACTAAACCATAATAAAGGTTTAATTTTTTTTAAACTGACGTGACACACTAACTAACAGTCCACAGATACTTCATAATAAAAAAATTCAATGAATAAAAATAACAAAGCGTATAAAAAGTAAAACTAATACAAAATAATAATGTGAGAGGGATAAGATTTTCAATTAAGAATTTAAAATTAGTTGGTGCACCACGTGCGTGGTAGATCTACGCTATACCATGTTTATGGATGCAGCACGAATTGTTCAATTCGACTGGGGAAGTACCAGGCACACAGAATATTAGCGTAATATAGCAGCGTATTGCTGCTTGTTCGTGTAGTAAGTGACAAGAACCAGACACGTGTTTTACTCACAACAACACACCTGCATTTATTACTTAATCGAGAATGAAGAGGTCTGTGAACAACAGCAAGCACTTAATATCGGGTGAACTGTGTGAACTTATGCTCATGACGTGGTAGAACCACGCCACAGCTATATTATAGCTGCAGCACTAATAGGTCGACTCGACCGGGGTAGGACCACGCTCTCACAGTATACCAGCGTAAAACAGCAGAATAACGCTGCTGTGTTTCGTACGGTGAGAGTAGAGAACCGGAGACCCTTTTTACTGGTTACGAGGCATTCCATATTGTTCTCAGGGGTGAAAACACATCTGCATTTTGATTCTTAATCGAGGATAAATGTAGATTCTACGGGCCACAACATCCACTTACCATCAGGTGGACTGTGTGCCCGCTTGTGACCCTTATTCTATAAAAAAAAAACTGTAAAACAAGACAAGAATAGCTAAGATATGTACAAAAAATGCAAATGCAATTATAATAACTATTTTTTTGCTATTATAATAACTCTTTATTGTTGTCATATTAAAGCATAAGCAATAAAAAAACGTAAAACGTTTGCCACACATCTAAGAATGGTAAAGCACAAAATTGGCAATAGTACACGCGCAGCGGCCATTGTCTAACTTGCTCGAACTAATATCAGAGTGGCGGTGACGTGCGGTCATTGCCGAGTCAAGGTTGCCAGCGAGGCCTACACCGAACTTATTAAAATAATATACGAAATAGTATATGAAAACTGAATATAAAGAAATCAATAGAAATACGCGATAGTTCGCACGGATTGTCCGTTACAGAGGGAACTGGGATTACGAATATACGCTGGCAGATACGCTTTATTCCTGATGGGTGATGGTTAGTCGATTTATAAAAAAGTTTTTAGGATGGTACTAAAGGTATTGTACTCCTTTAAAACATGATAAAATCAACTTGATTTAAATATAAATGATTAAGAATTAACTCAAAAACTACTCGTCAAACCTTGATCAATCAAATCAAATTTATATGGGAACACATGAGAAGCACCAGCTTTAAAAAAGAATCACCAAAATCGGTTCACCTAGAAAAAAGTTATGAGGTAGCACACAAAAAAAACATACAGTCGAATTGTATGTACCTCCTCCTTTTTTGAAGTCGGTCAAAAATCAGATTCGTGGTAAAGCTAGAGGACTAAGATGGAATGTCTACTATACCTAAAAGTAAATAGAGAGAAATACCTAGTCCAGCGACGGGCAGCAGCGTTTAAGGTGCCGACACGTCTTGTACTGCGAACGTCAAACCGCCTACCAAGCGTGGCAATTAAGAAAATGTTTGCCTACAATGGGAGGTGCTCATGTTCAGCAGTTGATTTTACGGACTGATGAAAAAAATATTGAAATAGAAATGGGATGTTTCCCGCCATCATTCGAAACCTCGTTCGTCAGAACCTCGTTCTATTAGACAGCAGTAGCACTGCGTTCATATGAGGTTGACATTTGAAAAAAAAAACACATTTTCCCTTACGAGCTTACGACCTTATCCGGTTGTAATATGGGAAATTATAACCTGGACAGAACCTTTCTTCTTTTTTCACCACTATCGTAAGTTAAGAAACTATTTGCTAAATATTTAATCCTCGCTCTCAGATTGTCTGATATCTGCTTCTTGCCGTTCTTAAAAGATCGAGACGAGAAAAACAAACAAATCCTTGAAGGCAACGACACTCACGTTAGAGCCTTTAAAATGTTGCTCTAAATATGTCGATCTATCGAGGGCGTTTAGGGATTTTTTTCCAATTCATATAACATGACTTTGGAGCGAAACACCTAACCGAGAGATCCTCGACCAGACGTCCATGTACCTACCGTGCGGTGATCTCCGAAATAGAATCATTTTCGGTACATTGACGTTAGCTCCTGACTTTTGATGCATCTCTGGTGTGAGGCATTTCAACTTCAAAAAATTACGTCTAAAATTTGACAACTTTATGCGTGAATTTTGATTGGCTTGCTTTACTGCTTAAGAGAGATCTGTGGGGAATATAACAATAAACCTTTATTATAAATTCGACCGATAATAACGTGTGTGATATTTGCGAGGTGGTAGGACGTATACCGCCTTACCCATTTCTGCTGCCCACTGCTGTGTTCAGTTTTGAAGGGTAAGAGAGCCAGCAATTATGCCGGGCATTTCATCTCCCTAGGGTGACTGACAACGCATCTGTGGCCTTCTAAGTTTAAAATTGGCTGCAGGCATTGAGATATTTATTTACGTAAGTACTTTGTACTTCATGGTTGCAAAGGTCTATAGTAGACAACATCAGGTAGACTGTTAATTTGCTTGTCTCTTTAGTATTGAAAAAAAAGTTTTTTCAATACAGACGTAGCCGTATAATTGATTTCGTTCATAATATAATTATAAGGTTATAACGATTGCGATCAGGGGTACTGGTTGCCCGTTTGGAACTCAAATAAATATGAACAGAGATATTTTATACGGTTCTTTACTTAAAAAAAATGATTTCATTTATATTTTTCATTATTACTTTTTAATTTTGTTCTTTAAAAGTACTAAGTAAGCCATGTTCGATATTTGTTTTCTTTCTTCACTTTCCTTCTTAATCTCACCTTATATGATAGCCATTGTTTAGTAATACAATAAGCGTCCGTAGTACGCGTAGGTATAATAAATTCTCGCGGAACCCTTTTTGTAAAGCGACCTCCAAATTCTTTACAACATGTCGCCTTACAAGTGTATTATTTTTAAGAAAACTGTGAGGTGCAAACAATTCCAATATTTCAAGTTTCTAGTTTCGTTGGTACTGTGACTCATCGACCGTTGAACGAGGACACTTACCTCTGCGGCATGAGTTTTAGGTGTGCTCTTTAGTTTAATGATCGAATGTACTAACCTTTACATGAGCTACGAAGTTAGGATCCACTACCCGATATCATCCTGTGGGTGTCGCCTCGACAGAGGGAACTTGGAACAGGAGATGGGCAGCAGCATCTTCCTCATAACAACCCAAATAAAAAAGCTGCTTGCCAATGTTCCTGACAAGTGTGGCATCTATGGCAAATATCCCCTCTATTCGGCAGTCAATGGTGAAGGCCAATGTTCACCAATGAATTTTAATAGGCTGCAACGATGATGGTAATGATTAATAAGTGAAGGTTACATAAAACATCGGTAAAGCTTATGAGACTTATGCCAAGTTGTTACTTCGGCGCCATGACAATTCTACAGGCGAAACACGTACGTTGCGCACCGTGGGCAGCACTTCATTAATTGTTGAATGTTGCGGAATGGATACTTAATTCCAAACATATGTATATTTGTCAATATGTCTGCTAAATAATCGACTCGGACAAATAGTTATTCGCGATGAGCCGCAAACGTTACATAACAGCCTTGTGAAGTTGCTGACCTCACGTCTCTCGCGAATGTCTAGGCGGAAACGTGGATTCAAACGTTCGGCAATGACTCCGCCTTATCAGCATCTAACACGTTTATGGTGGCCTGGTATCCTATTCCAACCATTCTGATTTTAATAAAAAACTTAGGATATGTTTTAATAGAGGTTAAATTTGTTTGTTACCCGTCACTGTAACATAAATATACTTAACTTTGTCGCTGGTTACATCCCAAACATTGTCTTGACTTTGATATTTCGCCGGCGGATAAGTGTATGGACCTAGCCGGCTTTTTACCAAATTCAAAATTCTAAAATTTTTGTCAATCTTAGAATTGGAGAAAAATTCTTTGTCCATTTCGTTTTTTTTTACTCGTAGTAGTTTAAGTATATTTCCGTTATAAAAGGAATAATTGCATAATTGTGAGTTGCCGCATAGTAAGGTCTATGTCAGTGCACGCAAGATAGTCCGGGTTGATCAACCGATAACACGAATATTATCGCTGTTATGTAAATCTGGCGCGGGGCACAAAAACTAAGCTAATATTGCACAATGTAACGATGTTTTTAACAACTTGTTAGAATTTTAACGTCCGCTATAATGCATGCTTTTCATTTATTTTGGCAAAGTAAAATCTATAATTTAAAATCCAATCCATTCCGAATCCATTGTGAGTTATGACTTTTTACATTTTTTTTAAATATGGTTCTTTATCCTATTTTAAGCCAGTATTTTGTCTACTATCCCACCTGATCAAAAGTGGCGATCTCGTTGAAGACGTGCGCACCGGCTTAGCTTAACAGGCCACTCTTGCAACTAAACCAATCTTATTTTTTTATTCCGAGTGCGATACACACAGTAAGGTGTAATTGTTTAATAAGTACTAGGCGTTTATAAACCATCAAGAGCATACTAACTGTCCGAGAGCTCAGTGATTAGGAGCGTTTACCGTGAGAGCTGGCGTTGAGCCAAGCAGGCCACGCCGGTGCGTTCACCCACAGAACACCTCGTAAATATAATTATCATTACGTTTGCGATACTTGAAAATATTTTGACAAGGAACACGGCGTTATTCTCTCCAGACGTGGCTTATCGCAGTTTATGCGGCGCGGTGAATCGCTTGCAAATTTATTGGGCTCTCATAAAATTTGCTTAATATGTTGACGGATACTCTGGTTCATCCTCATCTTTTACCTTAACCTTCATTTTACGAATTCGCCTTCAGCATACGAGTCATGATGAATTAAAAATTGATAATATTATGCTGTTAATAGGCGAAGTTATTTAAATTAGATCTGCCATATTTTTCAAGGTGTGTTTGTTTTAAATGCTTCCCCGTGATTAATTTGTTAAGTTTTATCTATACAAATAAATAACATTGAAGTGTCTGTTTGTAATGTTTAAATAACAGCTTTTTACTAAATGCTTATGAAAGTGTATACGGTACTTATCACAAAAACATGATTTTTAAAATTTTTGTCTGTCTGTCGGTCTGTATGTCTGTCTGTCTGTCTGTTTGTTCCGGCTAATCTCCGAAACGGCTGGACCGATTTTGACGGGACTTTCACTGGCAGATAGCTAATGTTATAAGGAGTAACTTAGGCTACTTTTATTTTAGAAAAATAATTAGGGTTCCGCGCAAAAAAATTAAAACCCTAAATTACTTGCGGGCGAAGTCGCGGGGAACAGCTAGTCTCTAATAAATGTTTATCAATTATAAAAATAAATATTCAAAGACGAAAGACCCTTAACTTTTGAAATTTTTATTTTTATTAATAGTTTAATAGCGACCGTATTATCTTCTAAATCATCCTTACAATTTCGACTGCCTAGTTGGTCAAGTGGTCGTAAGCGCGACTGTTGATCGTGGGGTCCAGGGTTCGAATTCCGGATCAAGCCAAATTCAGTTATTGAGTTTTTCTGTCAAGAAATTCTCAGTAGCAGCCCGGAGTCGGGAAGCTGGCGGTGTTTCGCCCCCGTGCCTCGAAAATCACGTAAAGCCGTTGGTCTTGCGCCTGATCTCTCTCAGGTCGTGTTGGATAGCCGTCCTGTCGGACTATAAGAACAAATAAAGGAATAGAGAGTGCACCTGTACTTGCGCACACACTTATGCACTATAATACTGTCATGCGCAAATGGCTTGCTACCGTTAAGACCGGCTGCTGTGACCGAATTTTGGTCTGAAGGAATTATCGTTACATGCGATTTAAAAAGTTCGTACATGATTGTGTTATTATTTTGTGGGAGCACTTCACAAAATAAACACACTTAGAAAGTCAAGAAGCTATCGTTTGTATATCACTTATATTTAATTTATGTGCAGAAAAGGAGACTTTCAATTTCATCAAGCAGGTTTGAATTAAGAATTGTGTTGTTGACACGATCATTAGAACATCATTGATTTGAATTCTTAAGTTAAATTTAGATATTAATTATTTAAAAATATACAAATAAGATGTTTACTTAATTACAAGGAACTATGACGTCATTTACCGCCATCCTTATAAAATTTATATACAAAAGTTTTCATTTTGACAACTTATAAAAAGTATTTAAATTAATATTAGTGTCTATTTCCCTATTATGATATAAGGTTAAAAATACGTTACGTAATACGTAAAATACGTTACGTAAATTGTAAACAAATCAAACACTAACACAAATCTATAAATCAAACCAAAGTCCTAACGTATTGACGCCGTAATGTTGGCACTCTTGTATGATGCCTTCCATATGTATATTATATTATGCGTACTTAAACATCTAAAATGCCTACCTAGGACATCTACGTGTCACGAATGCTTATGTAACTATCACAACAACTTGTTTGGGCGGTCGTGTCGAAAAATAAAGATGTTTATCGCAAGTAATAAATGCCTCGCTTCGTTTTGTGTCTACACATCTATAGTTCCAGTTATTTCGTACAATTACAATGTTTCACGTGGTTTATTCACAGAGAAGGTTATGTGAGCGTTTTCACGCCATTTTTATCTTTCAATATCGTAGTAAACCTCGTGCTGACAATACGTCATTGCTGACTCGCTCGCGGGCTCGAAGACCAAAGAAAACCGAAGCTCAGATATTGCGAAAATATGAAAGTTGTTTCTTTTCCGGCCCCTGATCCATAGCAAGACCACGCGCTTACTTTTTAAAAGGCCGGCAACGCATCTGCAATTCCCCTGGTGTTGCAGTTGTTCATGAGTGGCGCATGACACTTACGATTCAGGTGAGCCTCATGCTCGTTTGCCATCTCTTCTTTAAAAACAAACTTGCATAATATAGCTGCATACTGTTGTGTTTCGAAAGGTAAGTGTAGAGAACCGGAGGGGTGAGGACACATCTGCAGTGTGGTTCTTAATTAAGCAGATGTGTCTATAGGCCACAGCATCCATTTAGAATATAGAGAGGCTGACTGTTTGGCTTATTTATTACTATTACTATTATATATCGTACATTTGAAAAATAACGCCACGAGCGAATCCATTTAAGAATTTACTTTCATAACTGTTCAAAAAAATCTGCCCGCTTTTACTGGTGTTATAAAGTTGGTTCAAAAATATTATGTTAGAGGATTTTTGTATTAATTTTAAAACTTGAATTGATAAACTCCATTCTTCTAGTTTTTGAAACTGGATGCAGGTGTCACTTAACATCAGGTGGACTGTTTAGTAATTGGTCACACAAGTATTATAAAATAAATAGTTTTACACCTTTTCATCAGTCCGCTCCTTTATAAGTCAACTGCTGAAGGTGGGAGAATTTGACTCCATAAGGGCTACTTTTTCTGCTACCAGGGCGGCGCCACTTTGGAATGAGCTGTAATATTTGACAGATTTCGGAGGGAGGAAGTTCATTTGTCAGGAAAATGTAAAGATTAATGTTTCTTTCCTTACTGGTAGTTATATTTTATTTTAATTAGATTAGAAATGAATAAACTAAACTACGGATATCCCTAAAATAAGAAAAATAAAAAAAAGAGTTAAAAATGTGCAAAAAATTAAAGAGCAAACCACTCGGGCAATGTTTCGTGTATTAATATAATACTCTAGAAACTGATAAACTTTTATTTAAAGCTAATTTCTCAATTAAATGACACTGACAAAATAGTTAAACTCAGTCCCAACTAGCGACATCTGGTGAGCGAAAAATTATTAGCCCTCATTGTATCGCTTGGATGTCAGTCATTCTGCTGGTATTGAAGAGCCAGAAGTCTAGTAGCTTTGACGCTGTTGCCTTCGTTTTTAGTTATGTTTATTATTTGATATTAAAGAAAACTATCACACTGCAAATTATTATCTAAATACAACAAAAACTTATATTTGTAGTCGGAAAAATTGAATCATACATGGAGCCCATTCAATCTCGCTAAGCTATTCGCAAAAGCTTGGATTTTTATGAAGATTTTTACGAGCCATCAAAAATACTTTCATTGCAGTGCTTTAATGAATTCTCATTTTAAAACGCTATAAATTTGTTTAAAGACTTTTTGAACGCTTTCAAATTGACGTTTTTTAGTTTTTGAGTTGCACAATCATCAATAAAATACCTAAATGTCAAGTTGCATTGTGCTTTTTAATTGAAATGATAGATCCATAATTTAAAACTTATTCGTGTTTTTAATAAGAAATTTTGCTAGAGGCCAAAAGATGTGTATTATTTGAAGGTGGCTAGAGCAAGAAGTGCCTTAGTAGTAGTGAGCAATTTAAGAAAAAGCTAGTTGTAGTACTTTTACTATTATATATTCTGTGGTTGTAGGTATATATTTAGGTATTTATTTAAAAAAACTAACAGATATTTATACCGTATATTTTAAAAGTATAAATTTATAATCTATATTGTTTTTCTATTTCCATCTTGAAAAATTCCGTCAATTCTTTTTTAAGCACATGCCGCGAAATATTAGCATAATTTTTTGGTATACTTGGGTGGAAATTAAATTATTCATTGTCGTCCAGTACCTTAGCTACCACGTGTTTGCATACGCATATAATACGTGTATCTTTTTTTCTGTTTCCTTTTTGTGTTAATAAGTCATTTTTTCTTTAATTGTAATGTCATTAGATTACATAGTAACAAGTGTTGGAATAAATGTCTTTATGTCTTTGTCTGATGTCACGTTGCAAAAAAAAAACGTTAGTAGTGTGCGTTAAGGATGCCACCCAAAGACAAGTTACGAATATCTACCGCAATGAATTAACCTTGGCTATCAGCATAATGTATTGGCTATTTTATTCATTCAAAGTTAACGCCCAACGCACGCGCTCCCTACGCTCCGAAATATCAATGAACGAACCACGTGTTTTGACGTAACTAGCACTAATACAACTTTATATAACCATAAATCGTGCATAAATTTGTCTCTCATCACACCTTGACTAACAATTATATAAATTTCAATAATCTAAATCCCATCAATCAATTAAATAATCCTAATAAACATTGTTTAATAAAATTATTCAATTAAACTACTAAACGATGGCAATATTTCAGTGTATTTGAATACAGATCCTATTTATTTATTTAGTTAGCTTTTATTTAATACTAGCGATCCACCCCGGCTTCGCACGGGTGATTTCTGGATCACACAAAAATTCCACCAAAAGCGGTCTAGTCGTTCTCAATGATCTTTCATATTATATGCGAGAATTGATTTTTATTTATAGAGATTTTGCGCATATTATATGCTTTCTATATTAAGTACGAATGTATCATTCAAGTATTTCGGACGCAAACCGGTTTTATGTCCTTTAAACTAATACAAATGGACCGATAAGGAAAATATTATATGACCTCTTCTAGACTTTAACTTCCTGGTGACCTTAAGAACATTGTCATTTGGTTTAGGGCTTTACATACCAATATTTTGAAGGATCTGTGAAGTGTGGCCAACACGTATTGGTACAGCCCGGACTTTCCTCTGCCAAATCCGTCCCAGCAATGAGACAAGCATGTTGCGCCTAATTGTGGCCTTGTGGGACACAAACATGTAAGGCGAATTGAAGCCTAGTATAATTGTTTTATTGTTATTGCAATAAAAGGTTATAGATATTTTATTTTTTTGATAAAACCCGGTGCTTAAATTTTTTAATTAACTTTATGGAATAGGTACTTACTTTTCTTCTTTAATGTTTTTATTTAATACTAGGTGGTACCGGCGCGTTGCTGCCTCAGAAGAAATAACTGTGGAAATATTGTTTTAAATTTGGAAGAGTTATATAGTTTAATTAGGAATGATAATACATTCATTGAAGTTGAATGATACATAACTTTCAAATAAATTTGTCGGTACGATACGCGCGCCACCTACTTAAAGTTAATTGTACTATGCCCATAACCTTCAAAGTTTTAGCGCAATCTGATGAACGGTATGGCAGCGCATAAAATACGAAAAAATAAAAAATATTTTTTATATATTAGATTTGAGACATTACGATGTAACAAGGGAATTTATTTGCCACTGAAATAAACGTACACTTCGAGAATCTTCGTTTTTCATTCATTTATAAAAAGATCTATGTTTCTGTCAATTTTGCTTGTTCTTAATGTATAATTTAGCAGTCGGAGTGCTAGGATAAATGCATTGAACTAAATCATAGTTATTAAGGATTCCGGGAAAAGCTTTACTCAGTAAGAAAAATATAAGCTGTCCCGCACCCTCGTAAAAGCGTCTACTTTAACTCGACGTGACGGCTCCGTGAAGTGAACAGTGACTACGAACTCGAACGTGTGTGGAGGTTCTTGTTCAATTGACCTTGCCCCGAACTTACCTACACCGGAGTTAGTTATAATAATGTATAAAATTAACAAATTAGCTGCGATATAAAATATATGTATCTGTTAAACGAGTTTAGCTATTACGTCAACAATTAGTAAAAATAATATTTTGTTCTATATATGTATTTATTCTTTATAGGCGTATAGGTACTTTACTTTTATTCTTTAACTAGCTGTTCCCCGCGACTTCGCCCACGTGTAATTTAGGGTTTGAATTTTTTTGCGAGGAACCCTAATTCTTTTTCTAAAATAAAAGTAGAGTAAGTTACTCCTTATGACATCAGCTATCTGACAGTGAAAGTCCCGTCAAAATCTGTCCAGACGTTTCGGAGATTAGCCGGAACAAACAGACAGACAGACAAAAATTAAAAAAAGTGTATTTTTGTTATAAGTACCGTTTATACTTTCATATGCATTTAGTAAAACGCTGTAATTTTGACAAACAGACACTTCAATTTTATTTATTTGTATAGATTTTATCTTCTGCGCGTTTGTATTTATTGAATGACTGCTCCTTAGTTCAAAAAAGGGAAGAGGTTCTCAATTCGACTGTATTTTTTTATGTGTTACTTCAAAACTTTTTTCTAGGTGAACCGATTTTGATGATTCTTTTTTTATTTGAAAGCTGGTGCATCTCATGTGGTCCCATATAAATGATCAAGGTCTGACCAGTAGTTTTTGAGTTATCCTTAATAATGCGTACTTAATTGACTTCGACTACATTGATGATGTTCTCATTTTTTGTTTTGTTTTTTTTTTATATTGAAGTCTGTTGTACAAAATTTTTAATTTTACCACTTGTGTTTGATATGATTTTTATTAAATAAATTACTAATATATTTTTTCTTCTTTTTCCAGGTAAATATCCACACAGCTGTAAGATGGAAAAAGAAATTGATAAGTAGCTGAATTAGATCTAGAATTTGTTTTCAAATAACATGAAAGATATTTTAGTAGATCGGCTCAACCGGGAAGGACCAAAGAAGTTCCGGCTGTAGTACATTACATATCATCATCTTCATCATCATTACACCCCTTCACAAGTCCACTGCTGAACTGCCTCCCCCAAGAAACGCCACAAAGCACTGTCCTGAGCATTACATATAAGAGGGAATAGTCGCTGGTGCATCAGTCTGACAGTGATCTTGAAACTCCTGAACGACTTGATTCATAGTAATGCAATATCATGCAGATCCAATAGGTGGCGCTGCAGGCAAGGTATTCTATATTTATGAACCAAAATGTCTCATATTCATCTCTACATAGTATAAAACAAAGTCGCTTCCCGCCGTCTGTATATATTAATACTACGTCGATTCTTTCCCTACCTGGAATTTCTTGCATAAAATAAGTCGAAGTTAGTCAATGAAAGTTTGGTTCGGCAGTTGGCTAACTCGTCTTTTGGTAAGTAAACCCTTTTTCTGAGATTCAATTCACAGAAAATATTCGAGCAATGTTCATCATATTTAAGAGCCGTGGTAGCTCAGATGGTTAGCGCTCGCTGTAAGTTACACAGTACGCGAGCAACCCGGGTTCGATCCCCGCCGGCACCAATGAAATTGTTAATTGCAATTTTAAGTGCTGATTTACCACGTGCTCGGCGGTGAAGGAAAACATCGTGAGGAAACCTGCATGTCGGAGAAATAAAAAAAAAATATTTTCGAAGACATGTGAAGTTCGCCAATACGCATTGTGGCAGCGCGGCGGACATTTCCTTGCCCTAAAACCCTCTCAGAAATGAGAGGAAGCCTGTGCCCAGCAGTGGGACGTATATAGGCTGTAACAGTGAACAGACAGTTCATCCTATTTAATTTTAAATGTGAATATATACCTGTTATGCTTATATATAATATACACATAAGTAGCTGGCCCGGTAGCCATTGTTCTGCCATTTCCGCCGATGGCTTAATAATTTTCACTTCTAATTCACACCGGAATTTTTACAATAATATAAAATTTATTAATAATTTCACCATAAAAATATATAAGCCGACATATTATAGAATCAGCGCTCCGCCCCGGCTTCGCACGGTTGATTCCTGGATCTCGACAACAACGCCTACCTACCGGGTCCAATTGTGAATCTAAACCATTATCTAATCAACTTAATCACAATCACAAAATTTCATCAAAATCAGTCCAGCCGTTTAGGAGGAGTTCAGTCATACACACGGACACAAGAATTATATAATATTAATATGCATGTATTATACATGTCTATTGATGAAAATGGCATCAAAATCCGTTGCGTAGTTTAAAAGATCTAAGCGTACAGACGGCGGGAAGCGGCTTTGTTTTATACCATGTAGAGATAGTCTACATTATGTTTATAATATGTATGTGTAATATGATGATACCCTAAATAATATGTGGAACCCTAAATAATATGAATACGGTGACGATACTGTAGCGTAGACAATTATTGTTTTGTTATAATTAGTTCGAGGATCGTTAACTTCCTTCATTGCCATTAATTAAATGTACTCCTCATATATGTTTCTTTTATTTAATTTTAATTAGATAAAGATTGTTGATAATGTGAATAGTTTGATGATGGCTGGTTACATTTGTTATTTTTATTTTTAAAGTTAATTATCTAGAAATATATGAAAGTTTTATGTAAATAAAAAATCAAGTAACATCCTCCTGCTTCGAGCTCTCTTTTCCCCATCTCCGCTTCTGCGTATTCACATCACTAGAAAATTAAAAAACAAACACCTAAAATCATCTTACCAATCTATATGTCTATCTTAGGAATCGAAACGAATTGCCAACTATCCCTTTCCCACTCGTGATGCCCTACATAAACTTTCTCACTTACACTGCTGTCCCTAAGTAGAACGTGTCAGTCACCAACAGTCGAATAAAAGATAAAGTTGTTTTAATACTTAAACAATATTTTTAAGATTACTTATTAATTAAATTTTTATATTCTTTAAAATGCAACTATTTGTAAATTATCGGTCATACCTAGATAATTTTTTTGTGAATGTATGTCATATTTGCAGTCGATAATATGGACCGTTTTTTTATCTTCATGTTTTCTTGTAGAGTGTATATTAATCTAACTTAGCTAAAAATTTAGTTATAAAATTACGAATGGAAAATACTATTAAGCAATTCTTTGTAAATCGATGAAGACTTGCCTCGGTTCCCTCCAACTGTAGCTAAGACGCAACACCAATCATTCGCAACGCATATTGTTATTGCTTACTTGTTAATTAAGCTCGTTCTGTTCAGGGGTTAAGGTTGGTTTTACAACTCAACACAATAGCATGTTAGGCTGTTTATTCACTCACCTTTTACTTCTTGTTACCTCTGCGCCCCTAGTATTACGTAAGTTGAGTGCAATGGCCGCGCGGAAAGGCCGGGAAAAACCGGGCTACCCGGAACGTGGGTGCTCAATTTTCTCAAACATGACTAATGCGTACTTTTAATCCCTCTGCTCTGTATATAATCCCTATATTTTAATGAAAACCATGATAGAGAAAAATATCGTTACCTACGTACTTTTGAATACAGCAAATAAACTAAAGATTGAAATACGATGAAAAAAAAAAACGAAACATAAAATATCATAGAACAATCGCAAATTACTGCAGACGCGGCGCGCATACAAATGAACGGTATTACAGTAAATATCTCATACGTAATTAGCGGGGAGGATCCGTGGAATGTGGGTTAAATTCGCAAGTAAGGGCTGCCAATGCACCGGTCGCGGACCGCCAACGGGTCGTTGACCGGTATCGATCGGGGGCACGCGCCCCTGCGGCGCCGACGTCTCCCGCACCCTACCCCAACATAGATACCCCTTACCTCCCTCACCATACATCGCATACACGAGGAAACGCTACTACCGCATGCGACATTTCGTTCTAGTTGAGACTTGAGACTGCGACTTTTTACCTTTTTGATAGATATTCAAACGGCGGGAAACTTGTGCGAATAGATTTTCTGCATTTGAACTTTACAGGCTGTCAAAAATACGTTTTCAACTATTCTATCTCCACTAATTAATTAGTAGTAATGAAACCAATCTGTTGCATGAACATACTATTATTTCAATTCTTTTGGTGTTGCGGATGTCCAAAGGTGGCGGTAGTCATCCGCATACTCGTTTGCCTCCCCTTCTACATAAATAAAAATAATTCCGAATATCGTTAAGAAAAATCTGTATATGGGTGATAAAACAATTTAAACCTTTTTCCACTGTTAAAAACAATGTTCGCTCAAGAACTGTAACAATTTCAATTTGGTATATTGACACATTTAAATAAATAGCTTCAACAAAAACGTATTCATATTTCTTGAAAAGATGAAAACGCGCTTCTTGGCTTCCATTACGGACAGGAAGCATCCTATAGTGCTGTATAGAGAGACAGCTGTAGAGTAAGGGTGCGCGGGAAAGTTGCTCGCCTTCCGCGGGGAGGGCCACCCCTGCCCGCCGTTGTTATGGTTACTTCGGCTTGATTTATGTTTTCCTAGTGACTAGTCGCTGCTTTACTTACTTCGTAATATTTCCTCTCCCTCCTCGATTGATTTTGTTTGTTTCTCTTTTCTATCAGACAAAAAATATTTCATTAATTTCTTTCTGCTTCTGGCATCGAATTTTGAATATGTTTTAATATCCCATCGGGAAGTTAGTTGTTAATCGGTTGCAGATTAGGTGCAAGAAACAAGTTTTCCATTGTCATCCAGTTCTGAGCTTTATAATTTTTAAAATATCCATATTTAAAATGCCCATCAGGTTTAATAGTTTAAATTCCATCAAAAACATAAATGTGAAAAGGGGGTGAAGTTCCTTACAAACGACGTTCGCAGTTGTTTCGCCGATAAAGAGTGGAAAACCTAAACGAGCGCTAAGTTCCATAGCTTTGTATAAATAAGACTAACGATCTACCTTGATGCCAAATTTCAAAATAATGAGTTACCTAAAAATGCCTAGGTTTTTTTGAGCGAGTTCAGTATAAAAGTGATAACAATGATACTTTTCAGACCTTACTCAATAACTAGTCCTAATAGGTATTAATGAGTTTATTCTTTTGATTAGGTTTATTAACGAAATTTGGAATTATATACCTTAGTATTAGGTCAACCATAAGTGTAGGTCAAAAATAGTTTTTGAATTATGGGGGCTTGAAAGTGGCTCTACACTCTGCCGTTGCATCGCCCATTTCTTTTTCGAACTGGCTGTCACACTATGCTTGATATAGGCCTTCTATAATAGCAGGCAGTTCCGTTGTTCAAATGCGAGCGATTGAACTTGAGTTACTTGCGTACTGTGAAATTCCGCTCTACGAAATTAAACTCTCAAGAAACTTACGATAAAAAATGTTAATAATCGTTGTTGTCAGTGTCGCATGGTAATGTGTTGAAGGAAAAATCCATAAAATTCTTTGTTATCCGATAGATGGCGCTAAAAATAACTCAGATCTTTAATATCAATAGTTTAACTATCACAAGGATTTACAGCGTTTTATTAAATCAAGTCTGGCGACGCGACGGCAGAACCAAGCGTGGGAAAGACAAATTCTGCCTACTAACTTATTACCTTTATTTTTAACGCTTTACCTACCACCATCATTACATTCTATCAGCCCCCCCGTATTGCCATAAAGCATGGTCCTGAGCCACCTGCATGCGTCGACTTCTGCATCTCTTACCAGGTCGTCACTGCATCTAGTCCACTATTATTTAACATGGCATATACTCGTAATATTCCCATTTTTTTTTGTTTTAAAATAACATTAATAAATCATCATAAATGATTATTTATATTAAATAAAATAAGCGGGTTCGTTATTTATTATCTAACATTTTCTAAAATATATTTTAGGGCCAATTTATTATGGTGTCAATGTGTGATCAGTAAAAATACCACTACGTTTACGTACAAGTTAATGTGGAGTGTCATATTTCTGAATTATTAAGATTATCCATGGTATCGTGATTTATGTCAAATTGTATGTCAGTCGATCTTTATATTTGAATTTTATTTAAGATCTGATTAATTATCAGCAGTGCCAAGAAAAATATATAGAATAAAAAGAATATTTTAATCATAAAAAGTACTCGAGCTCTGCGTAGCACTAACCTAGTGGGGGGAGGCAGGCGCAGTGACCCGGTTCGCTACGGCGTAGAGTGCACTGCCCGCGTAGCAGCGTAGACGACGTAGCGCTCAGTGATTATGCGGGCGGTTCTCGTGCGGAAGTAGGTGTTGCTAGTTAGACCGCTTTTATGTTTTTTCTAGCAATGTATTGTATATTGTAGGCGCCCTATTTATTTTACGGAATTCTAGAAAACTCTTTGCCGTGTACACTACGAATTTTTAAAAACACCACCGTATATTTAAATGCCATTAAACTTCTGTGTCCTTTCAAGACTTCGTCTCTAGCCCTCTTTAAAAGTTTAAATCTATTTAACTACACTATTACAGTTATTTATTTATAGTTCGTCCATAATTGTGAAACTTCTAATAGCATAAATAGTAAGAGAGTAGTGTGGTATCCGAAACTTATATATCGACCAATAAATTCATAAATTGACATTATCAGGCTGGAAGGAGGACGATATTTTGCGCCCGTTGCAGTTGGCGGCGAGCCAAGCTAAGACAGCAAAAACTAGTACTTGAGCTCCATAGCTTCAGGACAGTGCGTTGTTAACGTTCTTATTTATAAGCTATGCCTATATACGAAGCGGCATTTAGTCTTTATTCTTTTAATGACTAATTAGGAGCTTATTTAAATACTAGCTGGCCCGGCAGACTTTATTCTGCCTTAACTGGTTGGTAACGCGATGAGTTTCATTTTCACACACACACTTTTCTATAGATTTATTATACGTATAGCTAAATCGTCTTTAGGACTTATAGAACCATCAGCAGCCATAATGACATTAAACTTTAAAAAAATGAAAAACATAACCGTGTTTTTACTCTTCCGTAAGCAGATAAAAAGTTGCCTATATGTTATGCACGGTCATTTACTGGCTACATACAAAATTTAATGGAAATTCGTTCGGTGGTTTTTGCGTGAATCGTGAACATACAATTTTTCTACAGATTTATTATACTTATCTTAATATATAAGATTGCTTAACTTAATAGAAATAACATAACTTATTAAAAGATTTTTATACTCTTTGATATTTTCAACCTCTTGTCTATGAATTTTTCGTATTCATAGATCAAAGTCTGTATGGAGTGATATTGATATTTGCTTTAATAAAAATAAAGGATTGAGATTAACGCAAAACAAAACAGCCTTTACTAGTCCATTGTTAGACATGCACTAGTTGGTTTTGTTTTTCGGTTGTATATTGAATTATAATCAAAATAACAGGAGCTTAAAACAGACTACACAAATTAAAATAATGAAATAGTTTGTCTTGCTCTAACTTTTGTTTTTGCTATAATTTTCTTTCACCCAGAAGTTAGCGGTGGTTTATGGTTCAATAAATTAGTCCGGTAGCTAGGCTATTCGTGAGGTAAATAGCAATTAAAAAATTGACAACCAATTATTCAGAAAATTCAAAACAGTTAATCAGCCAAATAGTTGTAGTCGTTTGATAGTTCAGACTATAGTTATCTTCGGTGGTACTTCACACCGGATTAGCTTCTGACCCTATATATAAAGCGCAAGTCGGATCGTGCGTGGAGTACTGCCATGATATATCAGCTGCTGTTCCAGAATACCATCTAGCATCGTTGCACTCAGTAGAAAGGCATGCTAAGAGGCTTATTGTTTTTTATAGAATGGGGTGACAAACGAGCGCACAGTCCACCTGATGGTAAGTGGATGCAGTGGCCCATAGACATCTGCATTTATCTTCGAAATGCAAATGCGTTGTCACCCTTGAGGGCTACGATGGAATGACTCGTTTCCAGTAAAAAGGGTCTCCGGTTCTCTACACTCACCATACGAAACAGAGCAGCATTAAGCTGCTATTTTACACTGGTATTCTGTGAGAGCGTGATCCTTCCCCGGTCGAGCCGACCCATTCGTGCTACAACCATAATATAGCTGCAGCATGGCTCTACCATGTAAAGCCATGCTAAAGCTATATGTGACCTTAATTTAGTTGAAACTGATCTTGTTAATCTCGAACACAGGCGCACAGTGGCCAACCTCTCGATGTTCTACAGGATGCATTTAGGAGAGTGCACAGGAATTACACGCCTTAACTCCTCCCTCCCCTTTCCATCATCGAGTGGACCACCAGGCGGTCGGCGGGCCCTTTCTTGTCGATATTTCACGCATTCGTACCAAACGGTTTCCTTAGACTTTCGAAATGATTACAATGTTGTTGTTTTTAAGACAAGGGTGAATACGGTTTCGTTAAGCTGAGCCAGTTCGTTTTGTAGTCAAGCGCTGGCTTAACTTTCCAGTAATATTTCTACGGAAATAGAACAAAAGTAATGGGTGTCACGGTAAAAAGCTGTTATTATAATGGTACTAATATACGGGTCAACGACCTGAGATTGAAGCCCCCCCACCCCACTCAAACAGGCTGTGTCCGCTTTATTTTTATTACGTGTATCTTTAATATAATTTAAAATGTCGATTACGCCTACGTAAATATAATATTAAACTATTAATTTTCGTAAAAGAAAATATTAATATTTTAAAACTTTGGTGATGAACGAAGCACGCTTATTATTTCGCTATGGAATGCCATAGGCTTTACGGCTTGAGAAAACAATCGTGATATTGATTGAGGGGTCGTAAGTACCCGAGCGTAACTCCGCGGAGACTGCATGCCACTCCGCCACGTTTTTGCCGCATTGGGGTCGCATGAATGGGACGCGACGATGTTCGGTGCGCAGGTTCGAGCGAGACAGACGACTTAGAGGCGACCGCCACGTGGCACAGACTTACTAATTCAACTCGAACTTTGTACTATTTAGATAATGATTTTTGGTTTGATTTTTTTAAAAAGGAAAGGAGGTAAATGCTTAATTAAGAAGCTTTAGTTAAGTATTTACCTTTAATGTTTATGCTATACTGAACAGTTTAAAATTCATATCGTGTTTAATTCGAAACCTCGACTAACTTAACTTACGTATGGCTCGAAACACAGACAGATGTCGAATAACGCGCTAACGCGGCGTCGCTCCGCACCACGCGGCATTTACGGCGTAGATCCGATGTAGCTAACTGGGTGCGACTCGCCTCGTCACCGCCGAACCATGGTCGAATACACAAATGGCCTTCGGCGTCGCCGTACAATGCCACGAAACGAACCCTAACTTACTTAAAGGGCCTTGAGCTTTATGTATACACACAGTACCAACGATTGCTCTTTAATTTACACATATATTATACTTAACACATTTTTTTTCGTTTCAGGCTGCAAGATCAAGGCTCTACGTGCAAAAACAAACACGTACATTAAGACGCCAGTGCGCGGCGAAGAACCTGTGTTCGTAGTGACAGGACGCAAGGAGGACGTAGCGCGTGCCAAGCGCGAGATTCTATCGGCAGCGGAGCATTTCTCTCAGATCCGCGCGTCGCGCAAATGCGGCGCGGCGCCACCGCCACCCGCCGGTGCGCCCGGCCACGTGACGGCGCAGGTGCGTGTACCATATCGGGTCGTGGGACTCGTCGTCGGTCCCAAAGGCGCCACCATCAAGCGCATCCAGCACACAACACACACGTACATCGTGACGCCGTCACGCGAGCGCGAGCCCGTGTTCGAAGTGACGGGACTTCCTGAGAGTGTGGAGGCTGCACGTAAAGAGATCGAAGCGCACATCGCTCTGCGCACAGGCGCGTCGGGCGGCGGCACGGGCACGGGCACCGGGGAGGGCGAGCCGCTCGCACAGCTGTACCGCGCCGCCGGGTTGGCTTCTCTGCTGCGCCCCGAGCCCGAAGCCGCGTTCTCGTCGGCCGGCTCTTGCTCGTCGGGCGGTTCGTCGGCGCGTCTCGGCGATTTGCTCGGAATCTGGTCGTCGACGGAGCGCGACGAAGGGCTGGGCGAGTCGCCGTCGTTCGAGTCGCCGGGCGCGGGCGGCGTGTGGGCGTGGGGCCCGCCGCGGCCGTCGCCCGCTGCGTCACCGGCGCGCGCTTGCGCCGTGTGCGGCGAGCGTGGCGTGGCAGCTGCGCTGGTGCCGTGCGGCCACAACCTGTACTGCCTGGAGTGCGCGCAGCGGCTGGCGGCGTCGGCGGCGCCGTGCCCCGCGTGCGCTGCGCCCGCGCACCAAGCGATCCGCATCCTGTCGTAAGCCGCGCCGCGCTCCCCGCGCCACGCCGGCCGCGGACGCACCTTTTTTACTTAAATCGTTACGGAAATATTAAAAAGTATAAGTCGCGTAATCGAAATCCTGGTGCCAAAAGTCGGCGCCCCGCCGGCACGGCCCGTCCGCCGCGCCGCGCCTAACGTAAGTCGGCAGAGTTACTCACGATATATTTTCTTATTATGAACGTTTTTTATTAGGTCGTCGAGCGCCCGCAGCGCTCGCCGCCGCAGAGTCGAGGTACGTTACGATAGAATTTCGAAAAAAAATGCATAAAATTTAAAAAAAGTTGTATAATTATTATTATTGATAGCGTAAATGAGAAATCGAAAATTTATAAAGCTTACCTAACGTAGTAGCGTAAAGTATTAAGATATCGTAATAATATTATAATAATAGGCGAGGGACGGGCGGCGCGGGGAGCGGGCGTCGCGGCGTTCTCCGTTCGGTTGTTAGGGGCCGCCGCGCGACTAGCTAATGTTTGTAGGAAATGTGCGAGCGGCCGTTCGCGGCCCGCCGCGCCGCGCCGTACCGCGCTGCACCGCGCCGGACCGTGTCGGGCCGTGCCGCGCCGCACCGTGCCGCGCCGCGCCGCACCGCGCCGTGCCGCGCCGGACCGCGCAGCGCCGCACCGCGACGCGCCGCTCGCGACCGCCGCCCGCGCCGCTCCCCCGCGCGCCATGCTCACATTATTTTGATTATACGACTATTCGCTTAAATGATATTATACATACGTACACACTATGATTATGATAATATTAATATAATGTTTGTTTTAAGTGTGTTTTAATGTTTAGATTTTTATTGTAATGTTTTTATGAATGATTTTTATCTGTATGATTATTATTATTGATTATTATTTTATGTGTTGACGATGTTTTTTGTGATGTGCGCCGGCGCCACCGCGCCCGATTAGCTCGAGTGGTAGGTAGGACAAACTAGTTGACATGACGGGAACGTTTAGGGAATGGTTAATAGGAAATAGGGCGCGGAGGGCGCGGGCGCTAGCCGAGGCTGCCGCGGGCTGTTTAGTGGTTATGATACCGAGTAATAAATTTAAAGTAATAAATGATAAAGAAATAATACGATTCATTCATTATTATTATTAAACTATAGTAGTCTGTAGCACGACATTGACTAACCATTACCTATTGATACTTATTAAGTATTATTATTATTATTATTATATTGAATAAATTTAAAGAATGCATAATTATATTTCATAGGAATCATTATTCTGTATAACTCTAGTTAAATATAACGATAATAAATATTATTGTATATGTATCGGACGACATTGTTGTTTGGTTTGACGGGGGGCGGATTTTATGCATTGATATTTTTTTATTTTTTTACCGTTATTAGTTTTTGACTTACTCATGTTAAGATACGCGAGAATGAAAACTGCCTATTAGATTATATTTTAAAAAATAATGGTTGCATAAAATCAGTCCCCGACGTACGTAGATCCAGTGATTTTTATAAGTTTATTTTCATAATAAAATGGGTAGACGCTTTAGGTTCAAATAACGTTGTGAAAATTTGTGAAATTTTGTAGACTACATATCTTATTATAAATCTAATATAAACTATAACTTTCGAACAAACTCTTTTATTTTTCTCAACTTCCTTATGCGCAGCCTCTCTGCATTTACCTCAAAAGTGACCCAAGTGACATTTAATAAAGAATGATTACTTTGTTTGAGATAAAACACATCTTGAAGTATTTAAATGATGACGACTTAACGTCAGAACAAACTACTGAACAGTTGATATACATAAGACATCATCATCATCTTTACAGCCCTTCACAAGACTATTCCTGAATAATGGAAAGTCGCAAATTTACCCAAGGAATGCCACAGCACGGCCTGAGCCACCTGTAATGCATCGACTCCCTGCATTACTTATTTTCGTCGAGGTCGACACTCCATCTAACTAGATGAGAACTAGACTATTACTTAACATCATTATTATCATCATCATTACAGCCCTTCACAAGTCCACTGCTGAACATAGGCCTCAATCAAGGATGCAGGTGACTTATAACCGTGTCACAAAGCACGGTCCTAAGTCACCTGCATCCATCGGCTTCCTACATGTCTTTCCAGGTCGTCACTCCATCTAGTGAGGGGCCGCCATTACTTACCATGGCAAACAATACTCCCATTTCCTTAGTTTTTTGTTTGAAATAACATTAAGAAATAGTCATAGATTATGTATATTAAATTCCGCCATGGAATGTCGCAATACACGAGCACCATAATTAAATATAATTAAAAAGCTAAACACGATGACACTAAACTGACGGGAGCTCTCGGCGAGTTACACCCAAGGGTCGAGGCCTAGGAAAATAATAGAACCCTCCAGACGATGCGGGAAGTATCGAGGTACACCACACAGTCACCTGCATCCATCGACTACTTGTTTTACCAGGTGGACACTTCTAATCGGCGCCGCCCTACGCTTCGTTAATTGGTAAGAGGCTACCACTCGAGAAACTCTAACCTTGGAAGAAAGATATATAAAGATATATAGTACTTGAAAATGAATTAAAGTAACATCTCTATCTACAGAGTATATAGTCTACAGCTCTCGTTGTAGGTCTATAAGTAGGGAAGCCCCAAAGTCCCAAAACTTGGGACACACTACATAGTACATATCCTTGCAATATTTTTGATATCTGAAACATTTAGGTTTCCTCACGATGTTCTTTTTCACCGACGAGCACATGATAAGTCAGTACCTACTTAAATTGTGATTAACAATTTCTGAGGTGCCGGTGGGAGTTAACGTTTTTACTGATAACGAGGCATCCCATCTTCGAAGGGAAGGGTTAACAACGCATCTGCGATTTGATTCTTAATCGAGGATATTATAATGTAGGATAATATAGTTGTCTGGGCCTCAGCATCCACGAAATTCAGTCCAGTGAAATTAGTGCAGTTCATGGACACCAGCAGTCAACTTTAAACAAAGAAGGCCAAAGGTTTTTTATAGGATACGGATAAACAAACGAGCACACAGTCCACCTGATGGTAAGTAGTTGCTGTGGCTCATAGACATCTACATCCATCCTCAACTACGAATTAAAATGCAGATGCGTTGTCACCCGTGAGGACTGAGATAGAATGCCTCGTTTCCAGTAAGAGGCGTCTCCGGTTCTCTACCCTCATCATACGAAACACAGCAGCGTTAAGCTGTTATTTTACGCTGGTATTCTGTGAGAGCGTGGTCCTTCCCCGGTCGAGCCGATCCATTCGTGCTACAACTATACTACTGATATAGCTGCAGCATGGCTCTACAACGTAAAAAGGTGCGTTGTCATCTCTGAGGACCGAGATAGATTGCCTCACAAATTATACTCTTCAGACCTGAAGCACAGCAATACAAGCACTACTATTTGATGGCAGAAATTTGTAAGAGGATGGCAACTACCTAGATGGACTCTTGAGGCAGAATAAGAGGCCAACCACCTAGTAAAAAATCTTTCAGAACAGAACGTCTTGAAATGAACCCTTCAACTAACATTATCCGTTTAACAAAACGAAATTTCAATTAAATTGATTACATTACTTTAAAATAATAGTGTTCTAAACGTATCCAATGCATCCCCTTAGTTGTAGACTGTAATTATGGACAAATAACGTCCTTAGAAGTTGCTGATGAGAAGGAACAGTAATGAAGATTAAAATAACAGGTATCAAAAGAGGATTTTCTTTAAACAGGGCCGTCTTAGACCATGCAGGGTTTCTAGCTCACAGTTTGGTTGCCTTAAGTAAAAATCTGAAAAACGGTTGACCCTGCAGGCCGTTCCTGAAACTTCCCGCTTATTTTTGAGCGCAACGCTCGAAAATCGATTTAATTTTTGTTTTTTATTTTTTGAAAATCTTTGAAACGGCTCGACCGATTCACTTGAAAATCTAATCAGCTGGATGTTTCAACGAACACTTTCGAACGCTGCCCATCTCGATCGGTTGATTCGTTCTAAAGATATCGTATGACAAAAGTTTTATTTACATACATACATACACACACACACGGCCCGACATCCAGGCGGGAATAGTCGGAACGGCTTCCTAAGACCTCAAAACGTGGAGATCTGCTCGCATCCTCAAAATCAGACCGAAATCTATAACTTCCTACTTTTGAAAATTATTAATTTTCAAAGCGGGAAGTTTAAAATAATTATGCGTGTAATTGTGTACACACGTACGAAGTGAAACTTCTCTACGACATAGCATTCTTCTTTTATTTTAGTACTCAATGCAGCCCCGGCGGTGAAACGTTTCAAGAAATCGTGATGTTTTTGATTTTTAATACCGTAAAAAATTTCTCAACTACGTCGATAAAGTAGTTAGTTCAAAACATAACTAAAACATCTAAATATACTTTTAATTAATAAAACGCAATATATAAGAAACAAATGTGTTTTAATTGTATAAAATTATTAAGTCATGTGATGTGTTTCAGCATTTCCATGTCAGTCCGGGGCTCTGGGCTCTTAGGGTAAAGACAGAACTGTCAATAAATCACACCTATATTCTACTTTAAGCACTAAGAAAGAATGTCCCATGACATGCTATTAAATAAAAACGAGTACTATATAAATGTGTGCTCTTATATATTGGAAGCACCGCCAAATTTAACAGCTGACAAAAGAAGTAGAAATTAACTGTTGAAAACTTGAAAAGTAATAAATAAAGAGTTATATATATTAAATAAAGAGTTATGTACATTTACCCTCTAAAGTCTAAACCTTTCTTATACTACATACACACCTTAATCATTTCCTATGAAAAGTACTGCCCCCTGCGTGTGGGTATCTATAGTTATTAAATAAATCTTATATTTCACTTTATCAACAACCTCGTAAAGTGACCTCAGCGTATCGAGATTTTTACTAAGGTAAATAGTAATAAAAACATGCGGAGTGTCGAGAGGTTAAACGAAGTTTTAAGTATATTATTATTGATAAACGTATTTATATTATTGATTAACAAATACAAATAAATGAATTACTAGCGTCAATTAAAATTAAGCGTCATTAAAATAATATTTCTTTCATGGCAAGATAAGAAAAAGGGCGAGGGAGATGGATATTATTCCATCTCGCTCGCACTATAGAAAGGGTCGTGACGGAAAAATCTTACACTTTTTCTCGCCTAGCCCTCATCCGCCAAATTCGTACCGTGCGATAAGAAACTTCGTTCCAATAAATAGATAAATGCACGCTCTGTGGCCGCGGTTTTCTTTTTTAAATATAGGGTATCATCCCTATATTTAGTGAGCGAATATCACCTGATGTTGAGTAGCTGTTTCAGCCTATGAACCTGCAATTACCTCCAAACTAAGAAGGTTGTTGTTGTCACACCTGAGGACGAAGACGAAATTCCTCACAACCTGTTATAAAGGTGGTCCATAAGTCCTTTGAAATGTAAAAATAATTTAAAAACTAATGACATTATGAAAAAGGTTTTATTTTTCATAATCCTTATAAATGGGAATTATTTTTGAAAATTACATCATCTAAATGTAATCCGTTACGATCGCGGCACTCCTGTAAGCGATGTTTAAAATTATCCATCACTGCGCGGCAAGTAAGCTCTGTAATGTTTGCCATTTCTTTGATATTTTCTTTCAGGACGTCAATTGACTGCGGTTGGTTTCGTACACTTTAGTCTTAAGATAACCTCATAAGAAAAAGTCCATTGGGGTCAGATCTGACTACGTGGTGGCTAAGGAATATCTCTCTTCGAGAGATCACTTTATTAGGAAAAGTTGATGACGACCGGCAAAGGACGTTAGAGGTATGGGCAGTTGCTCCATCTTGTTGAAACCAGGTCCGCGTATTGAAGCCTGGAAAATTCTGCAACTCTGTGTAAAAGTCCTGGATCATAGCTACATACCGTTGTGAAGTAACAGTAAGCGGCCTGCTGTCCTCAAAAGTAAGGGCCTATAATGCATGCTGACATAGCGCCCAAACTGTCACTTTAGGGCTATGTAAGGGCTTTGATGTTTGCGATTTGGATTTTGCAACCCAGTAGCGACAATTTTGCTTATTGACATGGCTGTTGATGTAAAAGGAGCCTCATCAGAGAATAACACGTTATTAAACGAAGTAAAGCGGTTCAACATTTCATTTGCGAAATTTAGTCTGTGGATAGTGTCAGTATCTTTAATTCTGTACTATCTGAATCTTGTAAGGTGAAGATGTAAATCTTTCTTTAAAATTCGCTGTAACGATGTTCTGTAGGTTTAATGCACTGAACGCTTACGAGTAGACTGTAGGATTTTCACGAATTGAGTGTTTCACTACATCGATGTTTCTTCCGTCCGTGATGTCCTTGGTCGACCTGACCGTTGTTTATTCAACGTTGAACCACTTCGAACTTAATAACCCAGTTCTTAATCGTTTGAACATTTGAATTTTAAAGCGTACCTGGATTCTCGAAATTTACGCCGCAATGGTACGAATCATTGTTTCGATAAAACTCGCGCACAAAATGCACGGTCCGCACCGGTGAAACACCCATGGCGACTGAATTCAGAAACCATCGGTACTCTGCACCGCGCGCGCCACTCATGCGCGCCTTTGTATTTTATTCGAAATTTACATTTCTAACGACTTATGGGCCACCTTGTACTATTATACTGCCACTCTTACCTCTCAGACGGGATCACAACCAATAAGCAAAAATTCAAATGGGTAAGAGACTGGTACCAAAGTCAGAACACCTAAGCTGAAAAGGCACCTAACTGCAGGACTGTCTGTTCCACCTATCATCATCACCATCATCATTACAGAACCAAGTCGACAGCTGAACATAGAGAGCCACCTGCATCCATCGACGGACTGATCCCCACACACGTTTCACCTACAGTAAACACGAATTACATGATTTAATTTCCTCTTCCCTTTCAAGCACCGGACAACCAGACTCTCAGCGAGTCTCACCCCCTTATTGTCGACATTCCACTTATTTGAACTAAATGTTTGCTTCGCCATTCATAATACGTGCACCAAAGGAGTGGATTAGTCTGTCAGAATCTGTCTTATCGTCCGATTATAATGTGGTGAAAAGGCTTTTGTTAAATAAATAAAAATAAATTTAAATTGTTTATTTTCGACATCTGGAACCCATAGAAATGAAGTAATATTAAGTAGTAATATTAAGTATAACATGTAAGTTAGTAAGATGAGAAAAAATAAAAAAATGCGTGAGTGTCGTGGAATACTCGGTTGGAACGAAGTTCCTTTCGTAGTATATTATTATTGATAAACGTATTATACTATTAATTAACAAATACAAATAAATGAATTACTAGCGTCTATTAAAATGATGCGTCATTTAAAATAATATTTCTTTCATGGCAAGATAAGAAAAAGTGCGAGGGAGATGGATATTATTCCATCTCGCTTCCTTGTAGCCGCCAAGGCTGTCTACACTACGTCAGAAGGGGTCGTGACGGAAAATCTTACACTTTTTCTCGCCTAGCCCCATCCGCCAAATTCGTACTGTCCGATAAGGAACTTCGTTCCAACATGTAATAAAGAGTTGACAGAGTCCCATGATATTGCGCAGTGGACGATCAATGAGGAGACTGAGTTTCTATGATCACGAAGCTTAAGCTAAGTCATTGCGCTTTATCATCTTCAGCTACATCACAACTTACGAGTACTGTCAAGTGAAATAGCACTGGCTTAGAATAGTTCAAAAAGTAAACAACTGCGAGGTAGAGTCACGCTACAGCTATATTATAGCTGCAGCACGAATTCGGAAAGAGTGAGAGTCGGCTCGACCGGGGAAGGACCACGCTCTCACAGAATACTAGCGTAAAATAGCAGTTCAATGCTGCTATGGTTCGTATGGTGAGTATAGAGAAATGGAGACCCCTTTTAGGTTTAGGTTTAAAGAAACTTTATTCTCAATAAAGACATTGTCACTCACTTGAGAACAATATTAAACATTCATAAATTACACAAAGTTCGTCGTCATCAATTACAAACTAGATATACCCATTCAATGCCTTCATTTCTCCAGAAGTGAAGGCAGTGATCGATCCGTAATTATATACTGATTAAGTTGAGTTTTGAATGCATTGAAAGAGTGTAAATTTCTTATACTAGAGGGTATTCTATTATAAAGCTGTGCTCCTTCAAAAGTTAGCATTTTTTTGCCATAGTTAGTTCTAGTTTCGTCGTGTGCTACGTTGGCTGATTTGTTTATATTGGGTGAGTGTCATGTTTGTGTGAATACTTTTAGTAAGAATTTTTCTGATGATAACACATGTATGGTAAATATTATATAGTTTTTTGATATTCATTATTTTTGTATCTATATAAATTTTACAGGTTGATGTTAAATATGGATAGTTGAATAGTATTTTATGAGTTTATTTTGGGTAATTTGAAGTTCTGCCGGTTTTGTTTTTGCAGCACTGCCCCAAATTTCAATCAAATAAAGTAGATGTGGCTTCACAAGGGAATTATAGATGGTGTTACGGGAAATGAGGCATTCCATCTTATTCCTCAGGCGTGATAACGCATCTGCATTTTGATTCTATGGGCTAAAATATCTCGTTACCATCAGGTAGACTGTGTGCTAGCTTGTCACCCTAAATTATATATGTATATATATATATATATATATATATATATATATATATATATATAGAGTAAAAAAGTAAAGTAACAAGTAACAACCACAGTTAAACGAAGTATAATTAAAAAAAAAAAAAAAAGCAACCGCGAGATACAGGGCCTCTTAAGTTGCTTTTAGGAAAGGAATTTTGTGCTTTCTGACCAGTAGTATTAGAGCAGGATACACCGCAGTACTGCTGCATTGTAGGTTGGCAGATTTAAATATTAACTTTTTAGATGTAGGACCTCACAAGACTTCGCTTTAAGAAGATGAAAGGATAAATTTTCAATGCGATATTTTTCAACTGTAGTCGTACTGATACAAGTCAAATGACAAGGAATTTTTTTTCGGAATATCCATTGTCAAATTAGTTATGCTTCGTCTTTCGTAATGTGTGCAACACACGGAAAGTTACAGCCTATATATATATATCATCATCATCATCATTACAGCCCTTCACAAGTCCACTGCTGAACATAGGCCTCCCCCACGGAATGCCACAAAGCACGGTCCCGAGCCACCTGCATCCATTGACTTCCTATATATATATATATATATATATAGAGCCTCCACTGCTGGGCACAGGTCTTGCCGCGCTGTTCTAATGCATATTGGCGGATTGAGCATTCTTTTTATTCTATTTTATCTACCGACTTCAAAAAGGAGGAGGTACTCAATTCGACTATATGTTTTTTTTAATGTGTTACCTCATAACCCTGGTTAGGCCCTGAGCTGTCACGATCCTTGGCGTACATCAATTGAGTGGAAGAATTTGCCAGCGTCTGTCTTTCCGTACGATTACAATGTGGATGTCTTTAAAACACGAGTAGCCTTTTGTTGCGCTAAGACTGCAATGTACCATCTAGATCTTCAGCCTATAGTCTACAGCTTGACATAGGCCTCCCCCATAAATTGACTCGTTGGGGGGGGGAGATTACTATGCTATTTTGAGGTTATCAGGAAGAATAATGTCTAGAAGTTATTATATTCGTAACTATTTCTTTTAGTCATTGAAGTCGGTTTTTATTTTTTGGTCTAAGGAATATCAAGAGTTAAAGGTTACAACTAGAATTTCGTTTAAATACGTACATAAAACTATCCATCCCCTAATTTTCCACGCAGAGAATTTTTTAATTTAAATGGGACTACCATTGAAGTATAACTTTAATAAAGAATCATTTAAATCGGTTCAGCAGTTTCCGATCGGCGAACATAAATTTATAAAAAACATACGCTTCGAATAAACAGTTTTCTCGTTTTTGAACTCGATTATAAACTAGTTTTTACTTTCCAAAAAAGAAAATTAGAAAACAGCAATTTCTATTTCCCTTTGTACAATAGCCAACAATTCTTTTCTGGTTTCTTTAAAAAATTAGCTTTTACGCCTAAATCACAAACATTGTTGTGATGTTGTTAAATTTTGATTTATTTAAAATGTTTTTAACGTGGTAGAGCCATTATGCTTGCAGCACGAATAGGTCGACTCGACCGGAGAAAGACCACATGCTCTCATAGATACCGGCGTAAAATAGCAGCTCAATGCAGCTGTTTTGCATGGTGAGTGTAGAGAAGCGGAGATCCTTTTTACAGGAAACAAGGCGATTCTATCTTAGTCCTAAGCAGTGAAAACGTATTTGCATCTGCATTTTGATTCTTATTCGAGGATAGATGTAGATGTCTATAGTCCACAGCATCCACTTAACATCAGGTGGACTGTTGTCACGGTTACTCTATTAAAAATTGCGTTGTATCTTTTGCTGCCTGATTTTCCTTGGGTCTTAATACTTTGGAAGCGAACCAATGCCGTGTTACCCGATAATATACTGAGCGATAAATATATTGCTCCTGAATTAACTAAGCAATGGATTGTTACTTAGACTGAAGCCTACTGCCAGGTGGACTGTACGCTCGTTTACCACTTATTATCATCATCACAGCCCAGCACAAGTCCACTACTGAACATAGGATTGCCACGAAGCACGGGCCTTAAACCACCAGCATCTTCCTACATCTCTAACCTACACTTCGTTTACCGGTACGAGGCTGCCACTCGAGAACCTTTCTTCCCCATCGCTTATCGGTTCTTCTAGCTATATGGCTAGCCCATTGCTACTTAAGGCTGGGTGTTCAAAGCGCATTAGGTATTTACAAGCGGTCGTCGCAAAGATCGTGTCGGCCGCGCATATGATCGTGATTTTTACAAAATAATCACAAAAATATTGTTTTAAAGTTATAAACAAGTATTTACACAATGAGAAATAAGCACACAAGCGAAAGCTTAACTATAGTCTATATAAGTTCCATAAAACTATAGTTATTTACAATTTATTTTATTTCCTAAATATTATTTACGTAGCAGAAGGAAGTGCGCGCGTAAAAATTTGCGTAAATCTCACCTTGGCAACGTCTGCGGGACACTGGCAAATAGCAAGGCAAGCGACGTCCGAATCTAAAATCACTTGAATAATCGATAATTTTTTTAATAAATGTAATGAAAAAAACGATCGGGTGGAATTGATTCCAAAATGAATTTTACCTATAAATTGATATTTTGTATAGAAAAAAGGAGTATCTGTATTTGTTTGTGAAATTTGGTTTTTAAATAAACTGCAAATCGAACGTAGTTCGGTAATTTTTTCTATAGAGAAAATTGTATTGTATCTTGTATTAACCGAGTGCATCGTAAGGAGAAAGAGTGTATCTAAATTTTTTTTTTCATATTTTAGATTTAATAATTTGGCTATCAAAAACCAATTACACCCAGACTTAAGCTTATTGATCCATTGGGCTATGTCGGTTACTCTGGTTCTATTGCGGATGACGGACGTAAAAAAATATGCGCGTACCCTCATTTTCACCCTTACTTGTTCATAATATTGATTGGTTCATGGTTTTATGAAAAATCGAAAAAGTTGTAACTAGATGTATCTTCTCTCTTATTCTATAAAAATATATATAAGAAAGGATTTATAAGATTTTTTTTAGAATAAGAGTGACAAACGAGCACGCTTCATTTGATGGTTATTGAATTCTCTTGCCTATAGACATCTATACTCGATTGAGAATCAAAATGCAGATGCGTTGTCACCCTTGAACACTAAGATGGAATGCCTCGATGTGGACTCGACATGCACATGGACCTCGAAAGTCACCCTTATGTATGTAAACCGACTTCATAACGAACGAATACCAATGTCTGTGCGGGGTGGGTCATGGTGTGGGGGTAGTTTTTAAAAGAGCCCGCTTTAAAGAACAAAGACAATAAAAAAGTCGTTGATGAACCTGAAAATTGATCTTATACAAAGATTCACATAAAACACTGTATTCATTTATTTTTAACATGAAACTTAATAAAGATATGATTCTTTGCAATTTCATTCTTTATTGCAGTGTTAGAGGAACTTCTTTAGCGTAAAATGCAACTAAATTAAAAATTTAGAACTTAACGTGTTGCCTTAAGCCCTCTTTATTACTCTTTTAACATTGTTTCCATACACTTTATTAATATAATAAGCACCTACTAAACAAAGTGGATACAACTCAGCATCCTTCCACACAGGATGTTCCTGTAACCTTATAGTATGTTCTAACAAACTTAAGTTCAAACATGTTACAGTGATATACCACCTTTCTTCTATAGTCATAAGGTTAAAAGTGAAATAAAGGATGGTTGAATTGGGGCATAATAGATTTTGTTTTTGTTAATAGCTACCTTCCAGATAGTGGCACATCTGTCGCATCGTGTCGCGTCCTCGCCGCTCCTTGAACACGATCACACGTTTTTCACATATTCGAACGTGGTATCCGATCTATTTTAGGGGGCAGGTGTATTGTATCCTGCCAGATGGTTATTAGGTGTATTTATGCACGCTACTCCACAGAAATATTAATAATACTAGAGTAAAATAGCAACTTAGTGCTGCTGTGTTTAGTATGGTGAGTGTAGAGAACCAGAGACCCCTTTTTACTGGAAACGGGCATTTCATCTTTTTTTTTTATAGAATTAGGGTGACAAACGAGCACACAGTCCACCTGATGGTAAGTGGTTGACTGTGGCACATAGACATCTATATCTATCTTCGTTTGCGAATTTAAATGCAGATGCGTTGTCAGCCGTGGGGACTAAGATAGAATGCCTCTTTTCCAGTAAAAAGGATCTCCGGTTCTCTACACTCACCATACGAAACACAGCAGCATTAAGCTGCTATGTTACGCTGGTATTCTGTGAGAGCGTGGTCCTTCCCCGGTCGAGCCGACCCTTTCGTGCTACAACTATACTATTAATATAGCTGCAGCATGGCTCTACCACGTAAAACTTCTTAGTACTTAGAGGTGACAACACATCAGTGTTTGTATTCTTAATAGACGATAACTGTAGATGTCTATGGGCCACAGAACCCAATTACCATCAGGTAGGCTGTGTGCTTTATCACCCTTATTTAAAAAAAAAACTGTATTATGGCTGTAGCCTAAATAGGTTGGCTTGATCGGTGTAGGACCACGTTTTCATAGTACCATTGTAAAATAGCAACAAAATGCTGTGTTTCGTATGCCGAGTGATGAGTACTGAAACGAGGCATTCCATCTGCATTTCGATTCTTAATGTAGGATGAATTTATTTGTAGGCTACAGCATTTAGTTACCATCAGGTAGACTGTATTGAGAGCTTTTTAAACAAGTAGGGATAACTACAAGAGTTATCCCTACTTGTTTAAAAAGCTCTCAATAGCATAACAATGATATTATCAGTTATTGAACTTAGTAAGGTTTATTTTCTGCTTAGAAGTATATCTGGGTAATGTTTTAATATTTTATATTTTCTGCCGCTAATAAGGAAAACTCCCAATATTGTGTTCCAGTTTGAAGTGCTATGAGAGCCACTATCATTACAGCCTGTATGCATTGTGACAGTCCCCATGTTTTACTTCCGATATAATCGCATACCAGTTACAAGGGTAAGTTAGAACGAATGGACTACCCTATTTTGTGCGTTTTTTATAGTGTGAGGGTGACAAACGAGCACACCATTCACCTGATCGTAATTGGATGCATCTACATCTGTATTCGATTAAGAAACACAATACAGAAGCGTTGTTACCCCTAAAGACTAAGATGAAATGCCTCGTGTCTAGTGAAATGGGTCTCCGGTTCTCTACACTCACAATACGAAACAAAGCAGCATTAAACTGATATTTCACACTGGTATTCTGTGAGAGCGTGGTCCTTCCCCGGACGAGCCGACCCATTCGTGCCACAACCTTTATATTACCTGTACCATGGCTCTACCATGTGTAAAACACGTTTATTTTTGGCATTCATTTTTGACCCACGCATTTGGTATTCGGAGCCAGTTCACCGACGTTTCTCTTCACCGCAGCGCGCGTGGTAAATTAGAACTTGAAATTGTAATTAACAATTTCAGTGGTGCCGATGGGGAATTTATCGACTATAGTAATCACTTATTTACTGTAAGTCCGTAGCGCAGTGGCTTGAGCATTGAGTTGCGGCGCTGAGGGCTGCGGGTTCGAATCCTGCACGGAACAAATATTTGTATTGCCTTCAAATAATTGTTCTAGGTCTGGATGTTTGTCCTTGTGCAATTTACGTTTGTAAACTTCACCCACGATACAGCAGAAAATTCTAGTTTAGGAGTAAGGTTTTTCCCTGAAAATACAAAGAAGATGGGTTGTGTGCTCTTTAGTATATCTGTTACGGCTTGAATGTTTCGCAAGGTGTTTCGTGGATGGTTTTGGGAACCAGAGAACAACCAGACCTAGGGTTGGCCAACCCGATGATCCCAACCGGGAAGTAAACGAAAATAGCTTTAGAACTGGGTAGATAAGGCAAGGATACTCACAAGACTGGAGCACTCCTCGTAGTTATTACAAAATACTTCAATATCACATTGTATAGTCATTCTTTTTGTCTAAAAGGGTCTCAAATACTACTAAAAAAGCCCAGCCCGATTTTTCAATCATCAGATAAAAGTTATTAATAGGATAAAAACAACATAACATAAATAACACTTACATAAATAAAATAGTTTAATTGTGTCACTTTTATATTCGGTCAGATTATAATTTATTTCATGGGTATTTTTTACTTACTATTCAGCCCTAAAAGGATTTTACTATCGTAAGTAATTTGTATAACTGTCACTCTAAACTTTAAATCTCTAAACCAAAGATCCCTATAGAGCATACCTTAATGAACGATCGAAATACTGAGATCCAGGTCACCGGGTCAATATTAGGCTGCTATCAATGTTATTAATTTAGTTATGAGAAAGATTGCGTCGATGTAATGCTGCTAAATTTAATAAACACCCCGGCAGATGTTTCCGTTACGCAAAATTTCCCAGTGATACTCAAAACATTAAGTTTTTAATTGAATAAATTGAAAGTTATTCACTCAGCTGTAAAATCAAATGATAATTAGTTAAGCTGAAGGCGATTGTCGCCTAATGGTTTATTTAAAGTTAAAAGTTAGTTAGTTACAGCCTAAATACTTCCAGCAATTTCTCAGATATTTCTTAGGGCAAGGAAGTGTCCGCCTCGCTGCTATAATACAAGTTGGGGAACTTCGTATTTTTTCGTAATATTTATTGTATTTTTTATTTCTCAGACATGCAGAACCATGTAAAATTATTAATACTGCGGTGTTACGTATGGTAAGTGTAGGGAACCGGAGACCCTTTTTAATAGGAACGAGGCATTCCATCTTAGTCCTCAGGGGTGACGACGCATCTGCATTTTGATTCTCAATTTAGCATAAATGTAGATTTCTATGGGCCACCATCAGGTGAACTGTGTGCTCGTTTGGTGACAAACGATAATATTCTATAAAAAAATTAAGTTTCCTCACGATTTTTTCCTTCACCACCGAGCACGCGGTAAATAAGCGCTTAAAATTGCAATTAATTATTTCATTGGTGTCGGAGGGGTTTTCTAGGACAGACAGGAGAGACTGATTGCCGTGGCCGAAATTCGGTCTGGAGGACATTATATATTGCAGCATGAATTGGTCGGCCCGAGCGGGGAAGGACCACATAGCCTAAAACAGAAGCATTAAATTAAAATTTTTTACGTGGTAGAGCCATACTGCAGCTATATTAATAGTATAGTTGTAGCAGGAATGGGTCGGCTTGATCGGGGAAGGACCACGCTCTCACAGAATACCAGCGTAAAATAGCAGCTTAATGCTGCTGTGTTTCGTATGGTGAGTGTAGAGAACCGGAGACCCTTTTTACTGGAAAAGAGGCATTCTATCTTAGTCCTCACGGCTGACAACGCATCTGCATTTAAATTCGCAAACGAAGATAGATGTAGATGTCTATGTGCCACAGCAACCACTTACCATCAGGTGGACTGTGTGCTCGTTTGTCACCCTTATTCTATAAAAAAAAAAAAATTTACTTCAGGCAAATATAAAACGTTAATAACAATTTTATTATGTTAAATACACCCATATCATATAATTTACATAATAGTGAATTTTGTCAATTTAGATAACATACAAATGTACTTATCAGACTATGTACCTACTTATGTGAAAAGCTTATTATTCCTTAAGTAAACAGAAAATACGGCCCCGAAAATTTCAGATTGGATACTGTAGTCTTTTTTTAAACTTGCAACACTCTACCGGAGAACCGTGAAGAAGTCATCGACCTTGTTCCTGACGAAAATGCCTGACACAATACACCTCCATGCACCAAAATGCATTATCACAACAAACGACAAACGAGCACACAGTTCACCTGATGGTAAGTAGTTGCTGTGGCCCATAGAAATCTACATCCATCCTCAACTACGAATCAAAATGCAGATGCGTTGTCACCCGTGAGGACTAAGATAGAATGCCTCGTTTCCAGTAAAAGGGGTCTCTGGTTCTCTACACTCACCATACGAAACACAGCAGCGTTAAGCTGCTATTTTACGCTGGTATTCTATGCAACAACTATACTACTGATATAGCTGCAGCATGGTTCTACTACGCGGTTTTATTTAATGTGTACTTATTGCGTGTAATCATACCATAGGTAGGTTGTGTAGAGCACCTGAGAATATCCTTAAAAAATGTTTTCTCAAATTCTATGGAACACGAACAACCTGAACAGCATGTTACTTTTAACTGTAACATGCTGCTGCTTTATGTCGTACAGCCATGGTGCAGCTATATTATGGTTGTAGCACGAATGTGTCGACTTGGCCGGGGAGGGACCACGATCTCACAGAATACCAGTGTAAAGTTTTTATTAGTGATCGATGTTAATCGAGGATAAATGAAGATGTCTATAGGCCACAGCATCCACTTACCATCAGGTGAACTGTGAGCTCGTTTGTCACAATTTTTCTATAAAAAAATATTTCAAAAAACATAATCTTCACCAAAAATACTGCCCATAATCGAGAGGTATTTTACATAAATCAATTGTAAATGGACGCTCAAAAGGTAAAGAAGCAAAATTTTTAATTTTTAACAAAAAAATAAATAAATACAAAATAGAACAAGTGGTAAAATTAAAATTTTTGTATAACCAACTTCAATACAAATAATTTATTGTTGATGTTTAAAAACCCGATTTCGATAAAATTTAAAGGGGACCACATGGGAAGTATATACCCTTTGAAACAAAAAACTATTTCCCGAATCGGTTCACGCGTGTTCGAGTAATCAGTGAACATACATAAAAAAAAGATTCCGACGAATTGAGAACCTCCTCCTTTTTGTAGTCGGTTGAAAACATTTTAAAAGTGATTTGCTAGGGGTGCGAACGCCAATGCCAAACAAATTGATAAGAGGGTAGCGCTATTGTCACTATACAGTGACCGTGTAATGCCGGATATACTTATTGTACAATTAACTGGTTTGACCAACAGGTTACAGAGTTTCCCACACTTTAAATTTCCTCCCCAGATATTTTTTAATTATTGTGTTATCATTAGTGAAATAATACAAGAAAATTAAAATAAAGCCTTTATTCATTTTCAAGAGTTATCTAGATACGTACTCATATCTTAGTGCACAAGCGCAGGCCTTCTCCAACTTCATCTATGTCAGAACTGACTGGCGCTCACAACGTTAGATAAACACTGGTTGTGGAAGCATATCTCGGATACAAGAAAGCTAAACGTTTGCTCCACATCTCTAAAATAACGTAGTTCCCATCCTTTTTCTTTCTTCACCAGCGAGTGCGTGATAAATGAGCACGTGGTAGAGCCATGCTGCAGCTGTATTAATTGTATAGTTGTAGCACGAATGGGTCGGCTCGACCGGGGAAGGACCACGCTCTCACAGAATACCAGCGTGAAATAGCAGCTTAATGCTGCTGTGTTTCGTATGGTGAGTGTAGAGAACCGGAGACCCTTTTTACTGGAAAAGAGGCATTCCATCTTAGTCCTCAAGGCTGACAACGCATCTGCATTTTGATTCGCAAACGAGGATAGATGTAGATGTCTATGGGTCACAGCAACCACTTACCATCAGGTGACGCAGTCCACCTTGTCTCGCTTATCCTATAAAAAATAATTGCGATTAACAATTTCAGCGGTGCCATAGGAGACCGAACTCAAATTACTCCAAGAAAATGAACACCACAGCATTCTATACATGTACGTATTGACAGTTTTTGCTAACTACGCAGTACAAACCTCTCTTACAAGTAGCTACAGTATGTAGAGTAAAGTAAAGTAAAGTAAAGTAAAGTTACAGCCTATATACGTCCCACTGTTGGGCACAGGCCTCCTCTCATTCCTGAGAGGGTCTACAGTATGTACAGTTATAAAAATAGTTTCCATTCCATTACATTCCTTTAAAAGTTTACCACTGATGTGCCTCCGGATGGGAATGCCACTAAGCTCGGTCAGGACGCTCAGCGAGCTATAAAGAGGGTTATGCTTAGAGTTTCTCTGCGTCTTAGACTTCGCAATAATGATATCAGTAGATATAGTCAGTAAGCTGAAGTAACAATGGGCGGTCTATGTAGCTCGAAAGACCGACAACCTATCAAGAGGAAAGTTTATGGAATGAGAGCCTCGTACCGGTAAACGAAATGTAGAACGCCTCCCACTAGATGGAGTAACGACCTGGTAAGACATGCAGACAAGTCGATGGGTGAAGGTGGCTCAGTAATATAATTAATGAAAAATTACACAAAAAAGTACTAACATCTTACTTTGAACTAACATGGTTAAGATAAAGTTTAAAAAAGTAACATATTACTTTAAATTACAACTAAGTAGAGTCATTAAAATCCTTTATTTCTTGGACGTAAAAAATTAAAAATTTCGTCTATATTCGTCAATATTCTGCAAAGCTAGAGCGAGTTCGTTTGTAAACCGATTTTTTCAGCAGTTTGCAGCAGCTGACAGTGTTCTTGACACATGCTTGCCATTCGTTTTTTTCACTAACACGTGAACGGTTTTTAGTCATCGTTACCTACCTTCACCGATTTAATTAAAGAAACACATACATATATGTACTTCCGTTATATGTGTTATTATTGTAAAAAGAAGTTTTCATTTAGACCGATTTTACTGACTTTATTTATTTTAATTTTACATTTTTTTTAAATACTAGAAGAGTTATTAACATTACTTATACTCCAGGTAAGCTTAAAAGCTTGTGTTAGTTTTCGAAAGTATTCGGATGGTGGATGGTGGTTCAGTAAGCTAAAGTGGCAATGGGCCGGCCATATAGTTCGAAGAACCGACAACCGATTGAAACTAAAGGTTCTTGAGTAGCATTTGCGTATCGATAAAATTTACACGTGGTAGAGCCTAGCTTCAGCTATATTATGGTTGTAGCATAAATGGGTCGGCTTAGCCGATGTTGGACCACGCTCGAATACCAGCGTAAAATAGCAGCTTAATGCTGCCGTGTTTCGTATGATAAGTGTAGAGAACCGGCGACTCTTTTTACTGGAAATGAGGCATTCCATCTTTGTCGTCAGGGGTGAAAACTCATCTGCATTTTGATTCTTAATCGAGGATAAATGTAGATGTCTATGGGCCACTGCATCCACTTACCATCAAGTGGACTGTGTGCTCGTTTGTCACCCATATTCTATAAAAAAAAAGATAAGCTAGGCTGGCCCTTCATTAGATGGAGTGACGACCTGGTAAGAAATGCAATAAGTCGAAAGAAGCATTTGGCTATGGATAGTGTTTTATGGCATTCCTTTGAGGAAACATATTGTTTCTATTTTAAATATATTTTAAACGACCTCATGGTAGTGATCAAATCCACTAATAACTAGCTGCTGGTGATTACTAGAAGTCCCACATGGTTAAAAGTGAAATAGTATTAAAATAAGTTCACGTTTTTCGACACTGCATTTAATCCTATTTTTGATCTAATTCGGATCCCTGAATTCCTTTGTTCCTGTATTTGCGAAACATTTTACAGTGTTCTAAAATTTATCCCCACAAGATGTTAGCTAGAATAAGATGATAATTATCAACACCGTCAATTGTTAGTGTTTTATCAACACAATAGGTACAGGTACTAAAATCCTACCCGACCTCTTTTCTGGTTAACAAGAAAACTTTTGTTTCATCGAAATTTTTTCTGTTTACTAACATTCATTACGCTAACAAGGGCAAATCTCAACTTTGAGGTAACGGTTTGGATCCAAGCTGATAATGGTAGTGGTTGTAGGTAGGACATGTTCACGGCTAGTTTAAAAAAACTGAAGTGATGAACACACTTATATACCTGGTCGTAAGTGGCTTCTGCAGCCTATTTACATGTACAGCCAACTCTAAATACATGGTAGAGCCATGCTGCATCTATATTACTGGTATAGTTGTAGCACGAATGGGTCGGCTCGACCGGGGAAGGACCACGCTCTCACAGAATACCAGCGTTAAATAGCAGCTTAATGATGCTGTGTTTTGTATGGTGAGAACCGGAGATCCTTTGTACTGGAAACGAGGCATTCCATCTTAGTCCTCACGTGTGACAACGCATCTGCATTTTTATTCGTAATAGAGGATAGATGTAGATGTTTATGGACCACAGCAACCATTTACCATCAGGTAGACTGTGTGCTCGTTTGTCACCATTATCCTATAAATAAAGAAAACTATAGATGCGTTGTCACCTCTGAGGACTAAGAAAGAACGTCTCACAGTTTGTAATTATACCAGCTCTCTATACCCTTCAGATAGGAACTCAGATTATCAAAGTCCACTGTTGAATATAAGCCTCCCATAGAGAGCTTATTTGAAATACTTGGTACTATTGGCAGTAGAGTTGGCATCCGAAGTTTTTGGAACGAAGTTCCTTATCGCACGGTACGAATTTGACGGATGGGTGCTAGGCGAGAAAAAGTGTAAGATTTTTCCGTCACGACCACCTTTCTATAGTGCGAGCGAGATGGAATAATATCTATCTCCCTCGCACTTTTTCTTATCTTGCCATGAAATAAATATTATTTTAAATGACGCTTCATTTTCATAGACGCTAGTAATTCATTTATTTGTATTTGTTAATTAATAATATAAAACGTTTGTCAATAATAATATACTACGAAAAGAACTTCGTTCCAACCGAGTGTTCCACGACACTCACGGTAGGTTTCTTTTTATTATTTTGACTTGTTGTCAGGAAGATTTCGATGCCCATCTTCTATTTCAGTTTACCTCTGTTGCCCATTACGACAACCGCAGGATGATATGGAGAAAAAGGTTCAATTACGCCGCCACTACACGGCGAATTGATTTAATAAGAATCAAATTTTCTTATAGAGTTCGTTACAGAATTCTGATAATATTTAGATAGAGATTTTCAAATTCATAGAAAAATTACTTACTTCACTTTGGATTACGACGCCAGTATTGTTTTGAGATATTTGGTACAAATGATAACAGATTAGCATGTTTGAAACAAAATAGCTAAACTTTGAACAGTGTTCATATTGTCAATTTTGTGTAACATGTCATGCGTTGGAAGCTTATTATGTAATGAAGGAGGGGAAGGAAGGGAAGACCTTCCGAGACGCACGTGCGTAGTTCGCTTGTTACTAAGCAACCGGGATAGACACACGTGTGACCAGACAACACGTTTATTATTCTCTATGAAATATGTTATAATTATAAAAATGTTTAACAAGAAATTAATTAGACACAAACTTAAACTCGGTGTAAATCGTGTGATATTTAAGCTAAGTAACTATGTAACGTATAAATTTTATTTTAAAATATTGATAACTTGTTCATAGACACAAAGTTGTTTGCAAAACCGTAAACTAATAAGAAGATATATTCACAAAACTCTTTCCTATTTATTTTATTTTGCATTCTGTATCATCATCATTATCATCATCATTACAACCCTTCACAAGTCCACTGCTGAACATAGGCTTCCCCAAGGAATGACACAAAGCACAGTTGAGTCACCCGTATCCATCAACCTTCTGTATATCTCACCAGGTCGTCATTCTATCTATTGGGGGCAGCCCTATGCTTCACTTATCGGTACGAAGTTACCACTTGAGAACCTTTCTTTCTTATCGATTGTCGGTTCTTCGAGCCAAATGGCAGGCCCAATGTCACTTCAGCTTACTGATCCACCTTGATGATAAAGAACCACGTTCCAGATCTATATGTCATCACTGGCGACACGCACTGGTTGTAAAATCTTGTTTTCAAGTTTTGAGGTATACGTGATGAGAAGATAGGTCCTAATCTCCGGAATGCTGCCCAGCCAGTAGGATAATATGTCGATTTATCTCTTGGTCAAAGTTGGACTTACCTAGTGCTCCCACAACTACCGGCATAGGTGTGATATGGGCGTTACATATGACCTTTGTTTTGTCATTTTCATTTTAAGATCTATCCGTTGTGAGACAATATTGAGGAACGACTGACTGTCTATATGTTCATAACTTATTCTTAATTTTAATATTGTAATCTCATTTTTGCGAATTTAAAATATTATTTAACGCGTATTCGCGTTTCCAATAAACTTATTTCACTTACATATTTACCTGTTGAAACTGCAAACATACCTACCGCTTACAATTTCTATGTTGATTTCTTAAAGCGATGACATTGGCTGGACAATTCGTACCAGAAGTCAAATGTGTTCGTCTGAATGAACGCTAACAAAGTAGGACTTACTCGTAACAGTCGTGCGAGCACTAATCTGTTTTTGTATTTCATTTTAATATTTTATTTAAATAAAAATACATTTAATATATAACAGTAATCTTTATAAATATAATTCTTCTGTACAAGTATTTGTCTGAATTCCTCCTAAACCGCTGGACCGATTTTGATGAATTTTTCTGTGTTTGGGTGGGTTCTGTGTTTGTTTTGGTTTACCCGGTTTCGACCCGATAGGTGGCGCTGTTGACAAGATTCAGAAATCACCCGTGCGAAGCTGAGACGAATCGCTAGTAATATAGCCTTTTACCCTTTTACTGGAAAAGAGGCATTCCATCTTAGTCCTCACGGGTGACAACGCATCTGCATTTTGATTCTTTATTGAAGATAGATGTAGATGTCTATGGGCCACAGCAACCACTTACCATCAGGTGGACTGTGTGCTCGTTTGTCACCCTATCCTATAAAAAAATATAATTTACAAGATAATAATATAGATTTCGATACTTCGACCGTATTTCTCGGGATTCCTATTGATGTCGAGCTACAGTGGGGAACACATATTGATAAACTAGCTTCGATATTAAGTACAAATCTTATTTATTAGAAGGATTACATTTGAGCCGTGGTAGCTCAGATGGTTAGCGCTCGCTGTAAATTTCACAGTACGCGAGCAATCCGGGTTCGATCCCCCCCGGCACCAATGAAATTGTTAATTGCAATTTTAAGTGCTGATTTACCACGTGCTCGGCGGTGAAGGAAAACATCGTGAGGAAACCTGCATGTCTGAGAAATAAGAAAAAATTTCGAGCACATGTGAAGTTCGCCAACACGCATTAGGCCAGCGCGGCGGACACTTCCTCGCCCTAAAACCCTCTCAGAAACGAGGGGAGGCCTATGCCCAGCAGTGGGACGTATATATGCTGAAACTTTAGCTTTAACTTTAACTTTTAGAAAGATTAGAAAACTTACTGATGAAGCAACAATTAAATAACTACTTTGCTCACTTCCACACTATCATATCTACGGTGTATTACTGAGGGATTAGCAGCTGGTTTGGTAACTACGAGTATATTCATTTTGCAAAAGCTAGCGATGCGGGCAATCTATAACTTGGGGCCTCACGAGTCGCGACACGACCTTTTCAAGGACACGAATATTTTGACACTTCCGTCGCTGTCTTTATTATGAAAATATCGTTTACGCACGGAAAAATATAAATGTGGATGTCTACTGAAGTACAGGAGCGGATAACGTTGAGTAACTTTAGATGTATAAATTATTAATTAAATTTAGATTGGCTAACAATAAAATCCTTGAAAATAATATAGTGCGAAAATGGTATATAAAATTTAAAAGAAAAAACGTTTGCTTTTTTAACTGAAGTGACAAACAAACTTACAGTTTAACTGATAATAAGTGGCTACTGCAGTCCATGGACACCTGCAGCCAACTTTAAACGAAGAAGGCTATAGATGCGTTGTCACCTCTGAGAAGTAAGATGGAATGCTTCACAACCTGTTATTATATTGGCTCTCTACATATTTCTATACAGGGTTATTTTTCAAAAAATAGCCAAATTTTAAACTTAAGTTCAAATATATAAATAATGGTATACCGTTATTGTAGTTTTTGAAAATACGAGTAAATAAGACTTCTACTTTTATTTCAAACTATCCCAAATTGAATGCAATTTATGGGCGACAACGTTTTGCCTACCGATCGACCTAACGAATGTGTGTGCGCAGTAAAATCAGTTAAAATAATGCTTTACCGCGCATTTTGAATTTAAAGGATAAAAAGGACAGAATGTTTGAGATTTTTTTAAATTAATTTTCTTCACCTTTGCCTATATTACTTATTCTGAATCTTCTCTGCAAATTGGCCTGTTATTGCAAAATAACTTGTATATCCCTTTACACCGGAGTACGGCAAAATCAGGTGAAAGGTTGGTAAACGGAGAAGATTTTTGTTAAAAATAACCTATTATAAAGTTATATTTTGATGACAATGATTAAAGGAAATGTCTCTTACTCTGAACTTGGTACTTACACGTGGTAGACTCACGCTGCAGCTTCATTATGGTTTAGCACGTATCGGCCGGCTCGACCAGGGACTGACCACGCTCTCACAGAATACATGCTGCTGTGTTTCGTATGGTAAATTTAGACAACCTTTTGTATTGAAAACGACGCATTCCATCTTCTATGGGCCACAGCATTCACTTACACACACACACACACACACACACACACACACACACACACACACACACACACACACCACACACACACACACATATATATATATATATATATATATATACACACACACACACACACACACACACACACACACACACACATATATTTTTTATTTTTTTTGAGTTGTAATCAGGAAGATGATGCTACACATCTCCTGTTTCAGTTTCCCTATGTCGCTTGTTACAACACGTAAGGGCTGATATAGGGTAGTGGATACTCACGCGTCGCCACTACAAGGATCTTTACTGTAATATGAAATTATATTAAATATTTTATTCCCATCAATATCAAGAGCAATTTAAGAGCAATATCACAGTTTGTGAGGTTGCGGGAGGGCTACGAGGCTGCGGTCGCGCATCCGCCCTGTCACTTCCGGTGATCGCGTTACAACAGCTTTCGGGTTTTTTCTCATGACTCGACAGGATGAATATTTTTTCGATCGTCGATCGGGGATCAATGGAAAATAAATTTCGTTTGTATTCGTTTTTGTTGTCCGTAACTCATTACGTTGAGAAGTTTTTTTTTTTAAAATATAAAATAAGGATGACCATCAAGCATACAGTCCACCTGATGATAAGTGGATGCTGTGGCTCATAGGCTGAGATCTATAGACCGTACGAGTACTTTGACTTTGCTCAGACTTTACTTACGAAAAACTTAGTAGAGTATACGCTTAGCATAATCTTTGGTTCTTAATTTATAGTAGTATCAGGCTAAGATTAAGCTAAGCTTATGCTAAGGCCCAGGCAGTCCAAATATTAATGGATGCTTCATTCCACGCATTATGTTCTTGGTTTTTTGAATAAAATTTTAAAAATGTAATATTTAAAAATCGAAAACAGTCCAAATTGTATTTCATAAATAAGTTATTATTATATGAAATAGAAAACGGGCGTATGAGAACGAGAACGGATGAGAAGAGTGCAAAATCAGAAAAAAATAAAAAAGGTTTTAAGAAATTCGAAATAAGTTTAAAATTACGTTAATAGAAAATGGATTAATGCTATTTAAAACAAGAAGACGGCCTAAAACTATCTATTTATTGTTATAAATAATTGGAGTAACATAAAAACAACAATTTAAAATTTAAAATTCGGATAATAAAGTCGTTGATTTCGTTGACTTAGCCTTTACTAAGCGCGCACTAAGCACGACTTCGAAGTTAGCTCTATAAATACCGACACTGTCTTAGCTCGAAAGTAAAGTCTGAGCAAAGTCAAAGTACGGTCTACAGATCTCAGCCATAGACATCTACATCTATCTTTTTTTCTTTTTTTTTTTTATAGGAGAGGGGGCAAACGAGCATGCGGCTCACCTGATGGTAAGTGACTACCGCCGCCCATGAACAACTGCAACACCAGGGGAACCAGAGGAATTGCAGATGCGTTGCCGGCCTTTTAAAAGGAGTAGGCTCTTTTCTTGAAGGTCCTAAGTCGTATCGGTCCGGAAAAATCGCTGGTGGTAAACTATTCCACAGGAAGTTGTGCGAGGAAGAAACATCTTCTAAATCGCACAGTGGTGGACCGCCAATCATCCAGATGGTGTGGATGGTATCAGGAGTTCTGCCGCGATGTGCGTTCGTAAAATTTGGCGGCTGGGATTAATCCGAACAATTCCTCAGAGCACTCCCGTGGTAAATGCGAAAGAAAATGCAAGAGATGCAACATCTCTTCGCAGCGCCAATGAATCGAGCCGATCGGAAGGACTCGGTCGTCGACGATTCGAGCCGCACTGCGCTGGATGCGGTCAAATGGAAGGAGCTGGCACTGGGAGCCCCAGCCCAGAGATGGGAACAGTATTCCATGTGAGGCCGAACCTGCGCTTGTAAAGTTGCAGGCGTTGTGCCGGCATGAAATACTGTCCCGCTCTGCTGAGCACGCCAAGCTTTTTAGAGGGTTTGGCTCTCTTCAAGTGACCGCGAAACTGCACGTCACTCGATATGTCGACGCCGAGGATTCCGATACTGGCTGAGGCAACAAGGTGCCTTGAAACTGAGGAGATACGACAAAGGGTTCTTTTTGGCAGTAAACGCGCAACTTGTGTCTTCTGGGGATTAAACTGGACTAGATTTAGTCGCCCCCATCCGAGACTTTGTTCAGCAAAGACTCGACTTCGAACACAAGTTTGTTCCGGTACTCGGCGACGTTTTCCCGAGAAATATTCGCACAGCCGGCGTATAGAGCATCACCAGTGCTATCATCCGCATAGCAATGAATGCTACCGGTTTGCAACATATCATTGATATGCAGAGGAAACAGCGTTGGTGATAGCACGCTGCCTTGTGGAACACCAGCGTTAATAGGCTTGTAGTCGGAGCATGCACCGTCTACAACGACCTTGATGCTCCGATCTGCAAGAAAGCTGGTGATCCAATTGCACAATTTCTCAGGAAGCCCATAGGAAGGGAGCTTCGTGAAGCGCTTTGTGCCAAACCCGATCGAAAGCCTTCGCAATGTCAAACTAACGGCCAATGCCTCCCATTGGACTCTACTGCCTCCGCCCATCTATGAGTCAGGTAGACCAGAAGATCACCAGCTGATCGACCGACGAAAACCGTATTGGCGGTCACTAATCAACTGGTGATCCTCAAGGTACCGCATGAGCTGGCAGTTTATAATGGATTCCATTATTTTGGAGAACAAGGGGTGATGGCGATAGGCCTGTAGTTGGACGGGTCTGAGCGGTCGCCTTTTTAGGATCAGTTGGACAAAAGCTGTCTTCCATGATTTCGGGACTACGCCTGGGGGTAGGGTACCGGAAAGACGCGTTAGAACCGGTGCCAACTCCGGAGCACACGTCCTCAACAATTGGGGATTCGTCAGGCCCTCGACTGTATAAATTATTAACTAAATTTAGATTGGCTAACAATAAAATCCTTGAAAATAATATAGTGCGAAAATGGTATATAAAAAAAAAAAACGTTTGCTTTTTTAACTGAAGTGACAAACAAACTTACAGTTTAACTGATAATAAGTGGCTACTGCAGTCCATGGACACCTGTAGCCAACTTCAAATAAAGAAGGCTACAAATGCGTTGTCACCTCTGAGAAGTAAGATGGAATGCCTCACAACCTGTTATTATATTGGCTCTCTACATATTTCTATACAGGGTTATTTTTCAAAAAATAGCCAAATTTTAAACTTAAGTTCAAATATATAAATAATGGTATACCGTTATTGTAGTTTTTGAAAATACGAGTAAATAAGACTTCTACTTTTATTTCAAACTATCCCAAATTGAATGCAATTTATGGGCGACAACGTTTTTGCCTACCGATCGACCCTTACGAATGTGTGCGTGCGCAGTAAAATCAGTTAAAATTATGCTTTACCGCGCATTTTGAATTTAAAGGATGAAAAGGACAGAATGTTTGAGATTTTTTAATTAATTTTCTTCACCATTTGCCTATATTACTTATTCTGAATCTTCTCTGCAAATTTGGCCTGTTATTGCAAAATAACACTGTATATCCCTTTACACCGGAGTACGGCAAAATCAGGTGAAAGGTTGGTAAACGGAGAAGATTTTTTGTTAAAAATAACCTATTATAAAGTTATATTTTGATGACAATGATTAAAGGAAATGTCTCTTACTCTGAACTTGGTACTTCTTACACGTGGTAGACTCACGCTGCAGCTTTATTATGGTTTTAGCACGTATCGGTCGGCTCGAGCAGGGACTGACCACGCTCTCACAGAATACATGCTGCTGTGTTTCGTATGGTAAATTTAGACCATCTTTTTTATTGGAAACGAGGCATTCCATCTTCTATGGGCCACAGTATTCACTTACCATAGACACCCATGGGACGATATGGGATAGTGGATATTGTTGCACCGCCCTACACGGTTTTAAACAAACCTAAATAAAATTAAAGTTTTATTACCTTGAAATTTTTAACTTTGAAATAATCAACAATATTATAGCCTCTAAAAGTCAACTATAGCAGGGCTAGCATGGGCAGGAGACAATTTTATCCCCGGGGAAAGGAGAAAATGTTTATCCCCTCGCTTAGTTTTATCAACCCTTCGAGCATGGGCATGTGCCCATAATATCCACAGTAGATAAAATGGGAGATAGATAGACTTAGACTTAGATAGATTTTTTGTACGAATATAAAGTTAAAGCCACGTCCAATGAATTATGATAAAATTGTCCCTTTCAAATGTCAAAAAAGCATTATTCTTTATCTTTCATTTGGCTCCATGCTACGAACGGGGATATATTATGTATACTCGTTATGTGAAACGGGGATATACTTGTCCCCGTTGCCGTGCTTTAGCATAAGGACAAGATAATTTTATCTCTTGTCAGTGGATATAATCAGGGGATAAATTTTTTGTCCTCAGCCCATGCTAGCCGTGCTGGACTTGGCTTCTTCCTTCCCCGTTTTAAAGAGGATGTGGCCGGTTGATGGAAAAAGGGAGATCTCCCGCTGGGCAAGGTGTTAAGCCTGGGGAGCGACCAACGCTCCGAGTGGTAGTTCGGAGCTATTCTATATACACTGCTTTTACTTCGGAACTTTGATAGCGCGATTTAGGCTTCGATGTATTTTCGCTTGTGGCCCAACGACAGCGCCGCCACAAGGATTTGCGTTATTCGCCACGCTGGGATTAGCGATTTCAGAACAAAAGTGTCGTTACTTTCACGCTGCTCCCTGTCTCTGGTCTAAATACTGTAGGTACGTCCAGAAACTAGACTTATATACCAAGTAATCTGTCGGAAGATCTTTCTGGACGTTTTCTATAGTCGTGTTAAGATACCCTTGGAATTAAATAGTATTACGGATTCTCTTAAGCCGACACCATGTCGCATTCCCCATAATAATTTGTTTTTTATTCATTAATTCATTACAACCTACCAAAAGGGGGGATATGGCAACCGTAGTTTTTTTATTATTATATTTTTTTTTAAATAAAGCCGAGGAGACAAACGAACTTACAGTAAACATGGCAAGTGGCAACTGCTGTCCATGGATACCTGCCGACAACTATATACAAAGAAAGCTACTAATGCGATATTACCTCTGAGGACTAAGAGGAAAGTCTCGCAGACTGACTATACTGGCTCTGTATACCCTTTAACATATATATTACACACACACACACACACACACACACACACACACACACACACACACACACACACACACACACACACACACACACAAAATTTTGAGTTGTAATCAGGAAGATATATATGTAACACACACACACACACACACACACACACATATATTGAGTTGTAATCAGGAAGATGATGCTACACATCTCCTGTTTCAGTTTCCCTATGTCGCCTGTTACAACACTTAAGGGCTGATATAGGGTAGTGGATACTCATGCGTCGCCACTACAAGGATCTTTACTCGTAATATGAAATTATATTAAATATTTTATTCCCATCAATATCAAGAGCAATTTAAGAGCAATATCACAGTTTGTGAGGTTGCGGGAGGGCTACGAGGCTGCGGTCGCGCATCCGCCCCGTCACTTCCGGTGATCGCGTTACAACAGCTTTCGGAGTTTTTTTTCTCTCATGACTCGACAGGATGAATATTTTTTTCGATCGTCGATCGGGGATCAATGGAAAATAAATTTCGTTTGTATTCGTTTTTGTTGTCCGTAACTCATTACGTTGAGAAGTTTTTTTTTTTAAAATATAAAATAAGGATGACCATCAAGCATACAGTCCACCTGATGGTAAGTGGATGCTGTGGCTCATAGGCTGAGATCTATAGACCGTACGAGTACTTTGACTTTGCTCAGACTTTACTTACGAAAAACTTAGCTGAGTATACGCTTAGCATAATCTTTGGTTCTTAATTTATAGTTGTATCGGGCTAAGATTAGGCTAAGCTTATGCTAAGGCTAAGCTTATGCCAGACAGTCAAAAAATTAATGGATGCTTTATTCCACGCATTATGTTCTTGGTTTTATTGAATAACATTTAAAAAAATCAATATTTAAAAATCGAAAACAGTCCAAATTGTATTTCATAAATAAGTTATTATTATATGAAATAGAAAACGGGCGTATGAGAACGAGAACATATGAGAAGAGTGCAAAATCAGAAAAAAATAAAAAAAGTTTTAAGAAATTCGAAATAAGTTTAAAATTACGTTAATAGAAAATGAATTAATGCTATTTAAAAATAGAAGACGGCCTAAAACTACCTATTTATTGTTATAAATAATTAGAGTAAGATAAAAACAACAATTTAAAATTCGGATAATAAAGTTACTTTAGTTGACTTAGGCTTTGCTAAGCGCGCACTCAGCACGACTTCGAAGTTAGCTCTATAAATACCGACACTGTCTTAGCTCGAAAGTAAAGTCTGAGCAAAGTCAAAGTACGGTCTACAGATCTCAGCCATAGACATCTACATCTATCTTAGTTAAAATTACATACAACTTATGATACTTAAAATAATACATGAAAATAATATATAAATAATAAATAAAAACTAACCAACAAACTTTCTTTTGTACCTACTTAATTTTTTTAAAGTTGAAGTTGCCTCTTGCATTCGCGCGGCGAAGGAAATAGACTTAAGTATATGAAATAAACGGGACGGTAAAGGCGCAAGCTCGTCATTTGAAGTACATTCTCTTAATTTAGAGAAGCGTAATTTAGTAACGAATCTAATACAATACAATAAAAAAAAATAACGGAACTAATTCTAATAAAATTTAATAAAAACGTAACTAGTAATTATATTATATTAGTAATTTAAAAAATATTTATAGTTAGACTATAAATATTTTTTAAATCTCAGTTATAGCAAAATTATATCAGTAGCCAGCGGTAAGTTCTCTACACTCACCATACGAAACACAGCAGCATTAAGCTGCTATTTTACGCTGATATTCTGTGAGAGCGTGGCCCTTCCTCGGTCGAGCCGACCCATTCGTGCTACAACTATACTATTAATATAGCTGCAGCATGGTTCTACCACGTACAAATGTATATGTTTACTTTTTTAACCGATTTCAAAAAAAGAGGAGGTACTCAATTCGAATGTATTTTTTTATGTGTGTTAAATCAGAACTTTTTTCCAGGTTAACCGATTTTAATGATTTTTATTTTAAAGCTGGTGCTTCTCATGTAGTCCCATATAAATTTGATCAAGATCTGGCCAGTAGTTTTTGAGTTATCCTTAATAATGCGTATTTAATTGACTTCCACAACATTGATGATGTTCTCATTTTATTTGTATTGAAGTCGGTTGTACAAAATTTTTAATTTTACCACTTGTTTATTCTTCTTATTATTCTCGTACTTGTATATTCTCTTTGACCGCCTTCGTAATGTTATCACTGCTCTAAGGTTGACTGACAGTGAACGTGTTTAGCATTAAGTCTGCCTTTTGATCCTATACTGTTTGTAGGCTCAATTAAAAATAAATAAATAAATAACTACCGCTTCCCATTAACAACTGCAACCTGAATCGCAGGTGTACTGCTAGTATTAAAAAAAATAGTAGGCTCATTTCTTAAAGATCCCAAATCGTATCGGTTCAGGGAAATCGCGGATGGTAGCTTATTCCACGAGGAAGTCGTGCGAGGACGAAAACTTTTGGTAAATTGCATAGTGATGGATCGCCGCACTGCTCCTCCTGCTGTGTGTGATGGCGGACTTCGGAAGTCCTCGCAATATTTTTAATTTTAATGTTTTATTAATTTCATTCATTTATTCATTACAGCCTGTCAAAATTCCACTGCCGAACATAACCCATAGATTGCCTCACAAAGGGATATTTGCCATAGTTGCCACGCTTGGCAGGCAGGTTGGTAACCGCAGAGTTTAGTTTTGGTATCATGAAGGTGCCGTTGCCCACCCTCTATTTAATTTCTCTCTGTCGCCTTTTACGATACCTACGGGATGATATGAGGGGCTTTACGCCACCGCTGCACGGGATTCAGTCAAAAACTTCAGATTTGTTTCTTTCTTAAAAAACTACCTCCACAATAGTTAATTCTCCTTGGTCGTAGGGGCTTACAAATTATGTTGCACATGAAACAGACCCAGAACAATTGTTTGTAGACCACACATACATTTGTTCCTGTGGGCTTCGAACCCGCAGCAATCAGCGCCGCAGTCAAACGTTTTATAATAAACGAATAGAAGTACCAAGACAGCAGGTTTTTTTTCTCACCTAAAGGCTATAAAACAGCCTAAAAGCTAATGATTTCTTATATTTACGCGAAAGCTACACATTAAATGAAATTAATTTTATTGATTTTATCTTTTTTTTTTAATAGGATAAAGTAAGTGGTTGCTGTGGCCCATAGACATCTACATCTATCCTCGATGACGAATCAAAATGCAGATTCGTTGTCACCCGTGAGGACTAAGATGGAATGCCTCATGCCCAGTAAAACTGGTCTCCGGTTCTCTACACTTACCATACGAAACACAGCAGCGTCAAGCTGCTATTCTGTGAGAGCATGGTCCCTCCCCGGTCGAGCCGACCCATTCGTGCTACAACTATACCAGTATTATAGCTGCAGCATGGCTCTACCACGTAAAACTAACGTATCGAGTTTAGTTTTAACCTTTTGATTCCCGACGTTTCGGGTGCTTTATAACACCCATGGTAATGAGGGGGACTGACATGTTTGACGTCCCTATATCATAGTTAGCTCTGGCTATCTTCAGCTTTTGAATATTAAGTTTTGGTTCGAAGGCTAACCTAGCGTAGCCATTTATCGAAGAAACACAACCAGCGTTCTTGGCACTATGCCGCGACGAGTATGTTTATTATTATAATTTGAGTTTTTAGTTTTCTATATAATAGCTTCTGAAATCGGTGCTTCAGAAATTATTATGTGGAAATTATTTTATTGTTTTTAGTTTTTTGAAGTTGTTTTTTTTTATTTATATTAATTAATAGTTTAATTTTTGTTCCTTTTAAGAGGACTATAGAATATTACAAGGTAACCACTTAAATGTCGTATAAACAGCTACATAAAAAACTTAACCCCCATTTTCCACCTTCCATCATCATCATCATAATAATTATTACAGCCCTTTACAATTCAACTGCTGAATATAGGCCCCTCCCAAGGAATGCCACAAAGCACGGCCCTGAGCCACCTGCATCCAACGACGTCCTGCATACCTACATCCCCTTTAAGGACGGATTTTTTTCTCCAAATTTAAATGGGAGCATTCCTAAAGTAATACTTATTTATTTTATTTAAGTTGCATTTAAAATCAGTTCCTAATTGACGAAGATATCGCGTAACATATATTTCCTTCCATGGCTAAACTGGTGACTCCGACGTGATGTGAACACGCAACCAACAACGTTCGGAAAAACTACAACTTCAAACCTTCGTCATCGTACCCCATTCATGCGCTCCCGAGCAGATGTTATCTGCAGTCTTCACATTCTGCAAACCATCTAGCTTTACAAAGGTTCATCGCAACACTGGAACAATAATACTTCCTGTTCCTTCAAGCTACTCTCTGCGCTACAGTGTTCGACACGGCTCTGAGCCTTACTGCTCGCCTCTGCTTCACGCCACTCTCGCAGATTACTTGCCTTCTTTTCGACTCACCGCAGACTACAAGGCAATTCCCTGGCACTTGCACATTCGTCGACATCTAGACTCCACTATCGACCTCCGGTCTGAGCAGGGGGGTGATGTGGCAGTGCTGTCGTCGTGCCACAAGCGAAAGTACATCGAAGCCTAAATCGCCCTATCAAAGTTCAGAAGTAAAAGCAGTATAATATATAGAATAGCCCCGAACTACCACTCGGAGCGTTGGCCGATCACCTTGCCCGGCGAGAGATCTCCCCTTTTCCTTCCATGGCCAAACTGGGAACTTTGAAAAATTACGTTCGCTCAATTCAACCTTAGGTCTTAGGTATACAAATATTATGGGTAGAATTAATAAAACTTATAATACTACTACAATTAAATTATTTCATTATATTTTTTTATATTATAATTATATTAGAATGCTTACAATGAACATGAATGAAAAGTGAAACATACAATGATGTAACTAAATTATATATTAATTAGTTATGATATTTACAATATTTGATCAAATCGAATGTCAAAAAAATGGTAACGTAAAAAGCGTGGTAGAGCCACGCTGCAGTTATATTATGGTTGTAGCACGAATGGGTCGGCTCAACCGATGTACGACCACGCCAGCTTAATGCTGTTTTGTTTCGTATAGTGAGTTTAGAGAATCGGAGACCCTTTTTACTGAAAACGAGGCATTTCATCTTAGTACTGAGGGGTGACAACGCATCTGCATTTTGATTCTTAATCTGGGATAAATATATATATAGACTTCTATGGCCACAGCGTCCACTTACCATCAGGTGGACTGTGTGCTCGTTTGTCACCTCTTTTCTGTAAAAAAGTCATTGTATTATGACTACTGATGCGTCGCTTAAATACTCATTAATTGAGTAGTAGCATTTCTCAATTAGAAATGTTTTAAATTCTCTTTTAAAATGAATATTTTCCATTTCATGAACCATGAATTTTAACTTTTCAAATACGTAAAAACTATGCAATATACATTGTATCCTGTGTTGCTCTCCTAACTTTGAAACAGCACTTGCACAAATTTATCTGTATCGAGCGTTCACTGAAAGCCGAGTTTGAAACGAATGAAAAATGATTCGTCAGAGTCGACAAAACCATTTTTCTCGTTCACATTCAATTGCGTCGAGAGAATTGAGAATTCTTTCAATATTATGGCTGATTTACACAGAGTCAGTAACTGGCTCCAAATTCCAAGCAAGTCAGTGCTGACCCGGTACTGACATAGTGTAAATTGATTTGGAGTCAGACTTCAATATTCCGGCTTGAATATTTTGAAGTCAGTTCACTCCTGGTCGTTAACTTTGTCTTAACGACCAAGTCAGTACTTGGTCAGTCGCTGGTGCTGCATTGTAGGGTGACGTCACGTTAACAACAAAGCAGAACCTCCAGTTTCTTTTGTCGTCTATTCATTTTCTTATTCAAAGTTGTTTCTTTTTAAATATCTCTTATTTAGAAACATTTACGTCAACTCTTTCAACAGCAGATAGGAACATTTTCTCAATAAATATTTCAATCGTTGTAAATTCTGCCGTTACCGTGAATTTATTTTGCCCACTGACTTCAATAACGTACATACACCCTGAAGAAGATACCACGACTACTGACTGCATGTAAACAGTGCAAGTCAGTCTTCGGCGCCAGCACTAGCGCCTGTTACTGACCCTGTGTAAATCAGCCTTTACGTCGCATACAGTTTTATAAGCAAATGTTGACTGTTGTGACTAAAGTAGTAAAACAACTAAATATTAATAAGTTACATAGAATAAGTTCTATTATGATATTGGTCCTAAAGAAGTTTAACTATTCTAATAAATTTTTCAGATTTTTCTTCTGAGTGTTTTCGTATTTCTGTTTTTGTATAAAGAGTAAAACAATTTATTTATACAGTGTTTTGAAGTGAAAACTTCTTTAGCCGCGTTGAGCGATTTTTGGTAGAGGAAAAACTTATGGGTTCGCGTCACCGATGACCTCGACATGCTCGTGACGTATTGCGCTTGCGCCAGACTAGCGACGCGTAGTACTGAGGGTGACAACGCATCTGCATTTTGATTCTTAATCTGGGATAAATATATATATAGACTTCTATGGCCACAGCGTCCACTTACCATCAGGTGGACTGTGTGCTCGTTTGTCACCTCTTTTCTGTAAAAAAGTCATTGTATTATGACTACTGATGCGTCGCTTAAATACTCATTAATTGAGTAGTAGCATTTCTCAATTAGAAATGTTTTAAATTCTCTTTTAAAATGAATATTTTCCATTTCATGAACCATGAATTTTAACTTTTCAAATACGTAAAAACTATGCAATATACATTGTATCCTGTGTTGCTCTCTAACTTTGAAACAGCACTTGCACAAATTTATCTGTATCGAGCGTTCACTGAAAGCCGAGTTTGAAACGAATGAAAAATGATTCGTCAGAGTCGACAAAACCATTTTTCTCGTTCACATTCAATTGCGTCGAGAGAATTGAGAATTCTTTCAATATTATGGCTGATTTACACAGAGTCAGTAACTGGCTCCAAATTCCAAGCAAGTCAGTGCTGACCCGGTACTGACATAGTGTAAATTGATTTGGAGTCAGACTTCAATATTCCGGCTTGAATATTTTGAAGTCAGTTCACTCCTGGTCGTTAACTTTGTCTTAACGACCAAGTCAGTACTTGGTCAGTCGCTGGTGCTGCATTGTAGGGTGACGTCACGTTAACAACAAAGCAGAACCTCCAGTTTCTTTTTTGTCGTCTATTCATTTTCTTATTCAAAGTTGTTTCTTTTTAAATATCTCTTATTTAGAAACATTTACGTCAACTCTTTCAACAGCAGATAGGAACATTTTCTCAATAAATATTTCAATCGTTGTAAATTCTGCCGTTACCGTGAATTTATTTTGCCCACTGACTTCAATAACGTACATACACCCTGAAGAAGATACCACGACTACTGACTGCATGTAAACAGTGCAAGTCAGTCTTCGGCGCCAGCACTAGCGCCTGTTACTGACCCTGTGTAAATCAGCCTTTACGTCGCATAAAGTTTTTATAAGCAAATGTTGACTGTTGTGACTAAAGTAGTAAAACAACTAAATATTAATAAGTTACATAGAATAAGTTCTATTATGATATTGGTCCTAAAGAAGTTTAACTATTCTAATAAATTTTTCAGATTTTTCTTCTGAGTGTTTTCGTATTTCTGTTTTTGTATAAAGAGTAAAACAATTTATTTATACAGTGTTTTGAAGTGAAAACTTCTTTAGCCGCGTTGAGCGATTTTTGGTAGAGGAAAAACTTATGGGTTCGCGTCACCGATGACCTCGACATGCTCGTGACGTATTGCGCTTGCGCTCGACTAGCGACGCGTAGTACAGCGGCCTGTGTACATGTATACGCATATATCATTGAGTTTCACATCTGTCGGCAGTCCTTATGACTGCCTCTGTTTTCTTTAATCTATATTTTTACGTATTTAATTAATACGTGAAAGGAAAACTTTGTACTCCTTTGTAAGCATATTGCGTGGAGTAGTTTAGGCATAGTTAAAATGTATGTGGCGAAAGAGTACAAAAAGCTATTATTCATATATAATATAGGTAATAACAAATACATTAAATTAAAAAAAAAACATTCACTGTCCCTTTTTTTATAGGATAAGGGTGGCAAGCGAGCACACAGTCCACCTGATGGTAAGTGGTTGCTGTGGCCCATAGACATCTACATCTATCCTCGTTTGCAAATAAAATGCAGATGCGTTGTCAGCCGTGAGGACTAAGATGGGATGCCTCTTTTCCAGTAAAAAGGATCTCCGGTTCTCTACACTCACCAAACGAAACACAGCAGCGTTAAGCTAAGCTATTTTACGCTGGTATTCTGTGAGAGCGTTGTCCTTCCCCGGTCGAGCCGACCTATTCGTGCTACAACTGTACTATTGATATAGCTGTAGCATGGCTCTACCACGTTTAAACATTCATACAGCTAAATACTTGTCGGAAATACAACAGGAGATCCAACTTCTGATCTCGCAAATACATCAGGGTAAGGTTAATTGTTAAAAATAGTAAAAGTGTGAGAGCGGATGTTCAACTTGCTCTCCTGTTTACGCAAATTAATCATTATCAGAAATAAGACAGCGTAATGCACTATACATTCAGTATAGCGCAATTACAGTTCGACCATACCGTAATATGTCCCCGTCACAATCACACACTGGTGTAACGTGAAGGACATAATTACACGATAACACCAAAGTATGGAAGCCAGTAGCAACACTACCCATCTCAATGTAACACGGGACAGCCTCTCAGCAACACCATCCTCCTTGCCTGCACCAGAAGAATCACCACAACGGACAGAGCCACGACTTTTTAGCACGCGTAGAATGACTTCACTCGTAGAATGACTCAAGCGAAATCTCTCGCGCTCGGCACCTACACTGAAGTTTATACCGCACAAACTAGTGGGGGGTTTCTCGATACACCCTCAATTCCAACTCGCCAACATCGATATGACTCTCCGCTAGAGTGACGCAACCTTTCGCTCACTTGAGATCGAACCGGTATTTTATAGATGCGCCTACGTACCTAATTGATAGTCTATGATCAAATAGTCGCACAGAGTAGAGATTGTCGCTAAAGAATTTTAAAAATTTGCAACAAAATAATTACTGACTGACTGAATGAGGTGTGAATTTTGGGTTATTTTTAATATTCCTTTTCTATAGTGTTGCACACACTATAGAAAAGGAACATTGACATGTGTATGTCAAAGAAAAAAAGCGTTTAAGTTATATTTTGTAGATTGAGATAAATAACTGTATTGTTTATATTAATGACGTAGTGTAGTAGTAGTGTAGACATAGTGTAGTGTAGTAGTGGCGCTGTAAGAATATCCACTACTTCATATCATCCCGTGGGTGTCCTAAAAGGCGACAGAGACAAACAAATCAGGAGATGGGCAGCAGCGTCTTCCTAATAACGACTTAAAATAAAAAACTGCGGTTGCCAACCCGCTTGCCAAGCGTGGCAACTATGGCAAATATCCCCTCTATGAGGCAATATGTTCAGGAGGTCTATTTTCTGCAGTGGAATTTAATAGACTGCAACGGGTTATATTAATGTATAATTTAAAGCATAGATATTATATATATATATATATATATATATATATATATATATATATATATATATATATATATATTATTACATACTTTATTGAGAATTGTGAATTATGGTGGAATCTGTACCACTAGGTGTCCACTAACTAGTATTTTATTATTGTTTACCGTCTTTTTTTTTACTATTCCAAGCCAGTGCTTAGTTAAGCATCACACCACTTACCATCAGGTGGAATTGTAGTTCAATCCCACCTGGTGGTTAGTGGTGATGCAGCCGAAGATGGTGAAGCGCACTGACTTAATAAAAGCCTATTCACTCTTGCCTTGAAGCCTATTCACTCTTGCAATGTAATCGGATGGAAAGACAGATGCTGGCAACATATTCTACTCATTTGCTGTACGCATGATGAACGATGTAGCAAACCGTTTAGTTTGAATGCGTGGTAAGTCGACAACGAAAGGGTGGAGACTGGCTGAACGTCTGGTTGTCCGATGGTGGAAGGGAGAGGGAGGAATTAAGTTATGCAATACCTACGCACACTCTCCGAAATGCATCCTGTAGAAAAGAGGCTGGTAAGATTGGTTTTAGCACGCCTTTCCATTGAGTCCAAAGCTGCTAGGTGGCATTTATATGGCAGCACCAGCCCATATATGGCAGCAAACTCCATGCGCGACCAAACTTGCGCTTTATATAGAGTAACCAGCTGTCCCGCGGTGACGTACTTCATCAGTGAAGTCTTCTACTTCATCAGCCCGTTAAAGTTTACAGCTGGGCATGGGCCATACCTACACACATATTTGCGCTACTCGTTTTGTAAAGTAAAGAAAAGTAAAAGGTATTTATTTGCCACAAAAAATACAACATTAAAGTTTAAATAGCGTGACTTAAATAGAAACAAGTTAATAATTAGTTGTGACAAAACGGTCTGTGACTCAGTTGTACCGGTGAACACATTACTCCTGCTATTCTGTCACAGCCTTTCATTAACTATACACAGTCTTAGGCAAGTGATAAAACACACGAATCTTAAAATAAAAGTAACAATAACTAAAAATACAACAACTGTTAAATTTAAAATTTTGTACAACCGACTTCAATATAAATAAAATGAGAACATTATCAATGTAGTCGTAGTAAATTAAACACGCATTATTAAGGATAACTCAAAACTACTGGTCAGATCTTGACGAAATTTATATGGAACCACATAAGAAGCACCAGCTTCATCAAAATCGGTTGACCTAGAAAAAAGTTCTGAGGTAACACATAAAAAAAACAGTCTAATTGAGTACCTCCTCCTTTTTTGAAGTCGGTTAAAAATAAACACTAACTAAAATTACAAAAAATGTGACGCTGCTGCCTGTCGTCGGTCAGGGTTTTTTTATAGGATAAGGGTGACGAACTAGCACACAGTCCACCTGATGGTAAGTGGTTGCTGTGACCCATAGACATCTACATCTATCCTCAAAAGAAATCAAAATGCAGATGCGTTGTCACCCGTGAGGACTAAGATGGAATGCCTCTTTTCTAGTAAGAAGGGTCTATTTTTCGATAGAGACAGTTGCCTCTTATTTCACCCAGAGGACGAATTGAGTTGATGATGGATTCTCTTCACCTGACACGTAGCGTAGCGTACTATAAATGTAAATATTCTAAATTACTATATTGTAAAACAAACAATATTTCAATCCAACTCATGGTAAGTGCCTAATGTAGGACACAACAACCTCAAACAAAGAAAGGTACAGATGCGTTGTTACTTGTCACCCACGAGGACGGAGGTGAAACGCCTTATAACTTTTTTATTTAATATTACCCCAACACTCGTATTTTTACATATACATAAATTTTACATAATCTAACATCCAGAGCTTTAAAAATTATTTATAGGCCATATAAACCACTTGATTCGTGCGGGATTCGAATACGCTGCGCCGCAATCAAACGTCGAGCCATTGCGCTACCGAGCCTTATATTATATAACTTGTGAACAATATGTTCTCTTCTCCAGAAGGGGTTCTTAGACGTTCAAGCAGTTTTACCGTAAGCACGTAATTTCATTAAACTAACTTAAGCAGCTTGATGAACACGTCAAGCCGCTTGAGCAAGCACAAGGTTTTTCAAAAGCACGACCGAATCAATGCTTGATCAAGTTTCGCAAACATTGTCAAAGGGTTGCGTCCAGTATAAATATATAAATAATCTGTGTATGTATTGGATATGGGTGTAATTTGCCTGAATAAAGGTGATTATTATTATTATTTGGGATATTTATGAAGTATTCTCATTTGGTTGGGTTGAATAAATATATAAAAGAAATATAGTAAATAAATATACATAAATATAAATGTATATATATTGAATATACTAACACAAATAATACATAAATAAATAAAACCCAACTAAATGGAAGCCCTCGGCCGAGGGTTAGGGGAAAGGGAAAGAAACCGGCGGACGATGCGGGCGGTGTCGAGGAGCACCGCCTCTGCATTTGAGCACGGAGCGGTCCTTCACGGAGTCCCAGTCGCCTCAGATGACCCGTGAGGCTGACCGGGATTAGCCTGTTCGCAGAAACGACCATAGAATAATTTTGGTCGGCAGACCACCCCACATGTCGGTCACCGTGAGCCAGGTCTAGATATTTTGTCAGCTTATCTGTTTCGGCTTTCACGAGGTTCTCGTCATAAGGAATGGTAATATCGACCAAAATATCCTTGACTGTGCCCGGTCCATCAGCACAATATCGCTTATTCGCAAGAATAGTCCTGTCTGTGATGATGGCCCGGTCCCAGTAGAGCCTGGCGCGGTCATTTTCGAGCACGGCTTCCGGCAAGTACTTATAATATGGCATTTTCCTATCCACGAGACCGTACTTCAGAGCGAGCTCTGAGAATCCTGGCTACTAGGTTGTGTCTGTGCAAATACTCAGTGTTAGAAAGCGCCGAACAACCGGAGATGACATGCCTAAGTGACTCGCCGATGGCGACAAGCTCGACAGATGTCGACGGCGCCATCCTTTAGGATGTATCTCCGATAATTGTTGGTCTTAATAACCTGATCCTGTATCGCACAGACAAAACCCTCGGTTTCCCAAAGAGGTCACCGAAACGTAGCCAGTGGAGGGAGGCGACTGTGTTCACGAAAGGCTCATGTAGAGCCTTGTAGAACCTCCGTGGAGCTCCTTTCTCCTTCCATACGGTCTCCCGGTCGAAATGCACTGTACTGCTGGGTCTTGCATTGCTCATTGGCTAAAGATAGCGGAATAAGCCCTTTATCACACGAAATGACGTCCCTGTAGAATGGATGTCCTGTAATTACGGAGGCTGCACACTTCGCGATTATGCATGGTGAGAGCACTGAAAAAGCTGCGCCCACCATGTTTCCGCGGCAAGTATAGCCTCATTACTGACGATCTCGGCTGATGCATCCTGTGGGACGTCATAACAGTGCGGACTTTTCTATCCAGAGCGTTCAGTTCGGTCTGAGTCCACCTGAGCATGCCGAAGGTATATATATGAGGACAGGCATGACCCAACCGTTATGTGCGTGTGTCTTATTCACACCCGACAAAAGACTGTTGAGCACTTTTGTCAAGCGCATAAAACACATCGCAAACTGACTGTTTCATATCCGCCTCATCGATACCTATGTTCTGTGACATACCCAGGTATCGGTATGTTTCAGCCTGGGAAAGGGTCCTTATGTTGATGGGCATATATGGTCTATGCCCTCAGAGTTAGCAACCCTACCCTTTCGACATGGACCGCACACTTATCCGTCCCCAGCTCCATTCTAATAGAATTGCTAAAATCACAAGTGATGTTTAGCAATTCCACAAGATGTGAGCGACTGGAAGCGAATAACTTGAGATCATCCATATAGAAAAGGTGGGTCACTTTTGTACCTCCTTTCCGAAGCTGAAATCTCCTCCCAGAACCCTCCAGTAAGGTACTGAGAGGGTTTAGATTATTATTATTATTATTATAAAAATATAATCGCATCAAGCACCGGGCCATCACGTAGATACTTGTGATGTTTACTACGTGTTTATAAAACTGAAGTGACAAACGACTTTCAGTCCACCACCAGGCAATGTTTTTAGGTATGGCTGGCTCTCTGTACCTTTTAGGACAAACCCAGGAACCCAAAACAGCAGTGCAGGCTCTGCTCTTAGGTGGCACAAATAGGTAAGATGATGGTACTAACATGGACTAGAATTATCACCTTGTAAAATACACAGGGTTAACTTTCAAAGAGTAGCCAAATTTTAAACTTAAGTTCAAATATATAAATAATGATATACCCCTATTACAGTTTTTGAAAAAATGAGTAAATAAGGCTCCTACTTTTTTGTAGTTTTTTTTAATTATTCCAAATTGAATGTGATTTATGGGCACAACGTTTTTGCCTACCGATCAACCCTCACGAATGTGTGCGTGCGCGGTAAAATCACTTAAAATAATGCATTACCTCGCATTTTGAATAAAGATAAAAATGACAGAAAGTTTGACATTTTTCTACCGACTTCAAAAAGGAGGAGGTACTCAAGTCGACTGTATGTTTTTTTTAATGTGTGTTACCTCATTACTTTTTTCTGGGTGAACCAATTTCGATTATTCTTTTTTATTTGAAAGCAGGTGCTTCTCATGTGGTCCCATATAAATTTGATCAAGGTCTGACCAATAGTTTTTGAGTTATTCTTAATAATTTATATTGAAGTCGGTTGTACAAATTTTTTAATTTTAAATTATTATTGTAATAAATTTTTCTTCACCATCTGCCTATATTACTTAATCTGCCCCTTCTCTGCAAATTCGGCCGGTTATTGCAAAATAACATAACTTTTACAATATAATTGAATATATAATTTTCTTAAAATAAAAAATATAAAATTGATTTATTGATATAATCATAATCATCATAATCATCAGCATTATGTTTATAATAATAGGCTGATATGAACATTAACCTTTTCCCGTAACATAGCACGGGTTCGATAGACGCATTCTCTAATTTATTTGTTAATTACAATGTACTCGTAGGTAGGTACTATGACGAAGCAATGTAACTGGAATATTAAATGATATCCTCCATATATGGAGTCCACGTGTCTTAATGAAATGTAGATATAATATCTAATATTTTATTATATACAATATTAAAACTATAATTAAAAAAAAAAAACTAAAACTAGTAATTTAATTATCAAACAGTCCTACTCACGCGGTATCGTGCCAAGAACGCTGGCTGCGTTTCCCGCTGAATGGCTATACTTAGCCTTTGAGCGAGAAAAAGCCAGCCCTCTTATCACCAGCAGCAACAACCAGCCGCGGATGGAGTTCTTTAAGAACTTCATCGCACGTGGACCCCACGGACCGATAGTCTCTACAGCAAATGGCACAAATATGTAGTCATCTCTCAGAGACTCATATTTGCGCCACTTACTCAGTTCAGCTGCCTCTGATGCCGCTCCGGCTCTGAACGAGGTACCCTGAGATGAGAGGCCGCCAAAGTGTCACGCAAGTAGCATCCCACACTAGGCTTTACCTCTCTCCCAAGGGACCAATGTCATACCGTCGGGTCTCCTGCCATCGTCTCTAAATATTCCACAAGGCTCTAAAACCGAGGGAACATTTATAGAGACAAGAGTCCTTCGGATGACATCGTTCAAAGAACCGTGCCGTGAAAACCTACCAGCACTTTTCTTACAAGAGTCCGTGGAGCCCAAACTTGTCGACGCTGCTGCCACAGGGCACTGATGGGGTTGACAAATCGCCGCTCCTAGTCGGATTCCTACAGCGATGCGCAAGCTTTCCCATCAAGTAATGTGCCGAGATTATTTGATGGTAAAGCGTGTAACCAGTGACTAGATTCCTTAGTCGAAACAGCTAGAAGGCGTGCCTTATCTTGGTTACTATGGAAATTATGAAACAAATCTTTCTGCACCTCTGTACCAACGGAATATCCCACTGTTTTTGTTGGTTAACTTCCAATGGAATATTTTCGCCGGGACAGGCGTTTGCCATGTCTGCCCTGCCTCCGTAGCAAAGCACAGGTCTACTTTATTATTTAAAATTATGTTACATAAATTACTGACACTATGCACGGAAGCAAGGAAAGCAGGCAATGCAACGCTAGAAAGATTTCTCACACCAATACCACCAAATTTTATAGGTAAAGTAGCTTGAGTCCAGGCTGTTGTATTTAAAGTTAAATTTAGAATTTTTTCTATAGCTATTTTAAGATTATTATCAATATCTTTTAAAATATCCGAACATTTCAGACTGGACTCGAGCGGGTAAGTATGTAAATCTAGGTACAAGGAGACAATATTTTAAGATAGTAAGCGCAATGTGGGGGCTTAATTTATACAATTTATCAACGTGGTTTAAAAACTGATCAAATTTTGTTTTTAAAACAGGTTTAATACTATCGAAAAACAACGGGGCACCTAGCAGGTATAGTGATTCCGTATTGACAGTTTTTATTCCTGGAGAAATATGATTGAAATTTTGAATTAAAGTGTCTCTGTGAGAAATAGATAAATTATTGGAAAAAAATATTTCACATTTATTGCTATTTGGTTCAAGACCAATATTTTTAAAATTTCGAAAAATATAAGTAAGATCACTGAGGACGTCATCTGCTCTACCTCCCAGTGTACCGTCGTCCAGGTACCAGATATTCAGCTTGGATTTCAAATTTGAAATAATGGGTTGAATTCCCAAACTGAAAAGTGCTGGACCTAGTGGGTCACCCTGCTGAACACCGACTGCAGAATCAATAACATGGTTTTCGTAAAACAAGTTAGTATTTTGACTGTAACATTGCCAAACGTAATGATAAATTTCAGGGTATTGTTAGCCACTTCTTTCAGCAGGGTTACCCTATCGATAGAGTTAAAAGCATTCCTTAGGTCAACCTTCACAAGAAATAGTTCAGTAATATCATATTGTATTTATAGAAGAAGAGACTATTCACGTACGTGTACCTACGTCATAATTACTATATATAAGTCTCCTTCAATTAAATAGTGAGAGTTGTTAAACTGCATCAGTGAGTTTAATTTCTTGCCTTGCTCCCAACATCGCAGCAATTTTAATAAGCTGATTTACCACATGTTCGGCGGAAAGAGAAACATCGTGAGGAAAGCTGCATGTCTGAGGAATAAAAAAAAACGATGACGTCCTTGCCTCTAAAACTCTCTCAGAAATCTGAGAGAGTTTTAGAGGTGGTCAGCAATGAAATGGTAAAAAAAAAGTTTTTTTAAACACTGGGATGGACAGTAGATATTTAAACAATGGAATAGGCAACAGTAGTCTTAATTTAAACGGCCATACTCAAATCGAAACCTTAAACATGTTAGATAGAATCCACCATTCGACTTCTGTCGTGATCCACTCCTAAAACAATCATTTTAAGTTTACGTAGAGTAGTTTACTACAAAGTTACTCTAGAGGAAAAAGAAACGAAACAAATAAGAATATAAATTATAAGAAGTATATTAAAGGAAAATTTCAGTTATGTTATTTTTACCTATTATATGGCAAAGATTTTTTTTTCAAAACTGCGAATTAACTAACGGTTCTCAATTATTATATACAACTAGCTATCTATTGATGTGGTGTTATTTGGATTTTTAAAGTATTCACAAAATAAAAATAACAAAGATAAAATATAGCTAAAATCACTCATGGTATTGCTCTTTATCTGTTAGAGCAGTTTCATCACAATCGGTTCAACCATTTCGAAGACTAGCTCGGACAGACAGATTTTTTTTACAAATAGTTATTCATGTCTAATGACATACAAAAATAATACAGCTTAATAAAAGGCAGTTACTTCGATATTACAGACTCTCTGACTAATATGAAGTTATCTATGAGATAGACACTTCAATTTTATTTATATGTACAGACGTGTAAAACTTGAAAACAAGATTGTACAACCAATGTGTTGCCAATGGGTTATTCCGTTTATCCACCCTAGGGTGGATACTCGGAAACGCGTGTTCGTCTATCAACCCCACACGGGGGGATAATCGGAATTCGTATATATTATTTTCTTCCGATTTTCTCCCTCGGCTGTGTACACTCATTTATACAAACATGATAAAAAGTGGCCCAAGATACTTAGTAGACATAACCTATAAAATATATACATAGGTACTTCTTGTTTGAAAGGTCAACGCTGAAATAAAAGGAGTACCTACACAGTATTACAGATTCATTGGAATCTTAACATAAAATAATTTAAAATGAAGTTAAAGACAAACATCCAATAATAAATGCTTGCAAAAATACGCCCAGTTCTTCGCCAACACATCTGTTGTAGCAAAGAAATTTTGAAAACGATTGCAAATGTAGTACATTAAAAGTGACGAATTTATAGGATATCAAATTACGTCTACTCAATAATGAAATTAGTGTTGGTAATCACCTGGACATATTGTAGAATTTATAAATTACGCAATAATATTATTTAAAACGAGGAAGTTTAATTTGATTTAAATGCAATACGTAATGCGTGGACTTTAATAGGCTGTAACGGTAACGGTAACGACCATACGTAATATTTTTTTTGATTAAGTTTGTGGTTATTAAAAATTAGTTGATAATTAAAGTGTATGTGTGAACTGTACTTGGGGTTAAAAGTCGGCAGAACAAATAAAAGTGAATTCCGATTATCCACCACATCTGGGGTGGATAGATGAATACGCGTTTCCGAGGGAGGTAAGGGTGGATTTTTAGAGTGGATAAACGGAATAACCCTTGCCAATGATGACTTAAAGATCTGAGACTTGGTTCTTCACTGCTGGTCATATGAGGAAGCTCAAGGTCGCTCAGCGAGCTATGGAGAGGGCTATGCTCGGGGTTTCTCTGCATGATAAACTTAGAAATGAGTCCGCAGTAGAACCAGAGTAACCGACATAACACAACAGATTAGTAAGCTGAAGTGGCAATGGGCCGGCCATATAGCTCGAAGAACCGATAACCGATGGGGAGGAAAGGTTCTCGAGTGGTAGCCTCGTGTAGGGCGTCCCCCCACTAGATGGACTGACAACCTGGAAAGACATGCAGGAAGTCGATGGATGCAGGTGGCTCAGGGGCGTGCTTTGTGGCATTTCTTGGGGGAGGGCTATATTCAGCAGTGGACTTGAAGGGTTGTAATGATGAATGAATGATGTATAGATTAATACAAACATTTTTAGCGGGCGCCATTGAATTCTAATTGTACATAAGTCAAGAGATTGACTTGGCCGATCATTTTTCTTATTGTTTATGACATGAAAATGTTGTATTGTTCAAAATACAGTTGCACGCACCTCCGCCGAAATATTATGAACAGTAAATAAACAAAGTATATTATTATGCTCCCCTAAGACACTTCAAAGCGCTATTATAACCAGCAGGTTCATGAAAATTTCCCGTTATTGCTTACGCCTACCCAAAAATATGAGGATACGTTACACCCACTCCACACCGCTTAAGGGAGTCTTACCGATAGGGTGCGTCGAAGGATGAGAATTAATAATTAACTAACGTCTTATTTCACCTACATTTAAACGTTTTTTTTTTATTATTATTTGACGGCTCCGTGGCGCAGTGCTGCGCCGTAACGGCGCTGCGGGCCGCTGGTTCGAATCCCGCACGGAACTAGTATTTGTATAGCCTGCCTGCAAGTAACTGCTCCGAGTCTGGATGTTTGTCCTTGTGCAATTTATAAATGTAAATTTCATCAAGATCTGAGCAATAGTTTTTGAGTTATTCTTAATAATTTATATTGAAGTCAGTTGTACAAAATTTTTAATTTTAAATTATTCAAAAATAGCATCGACTTTATCCGTATGAGTGAGGGCGACTAGAGTGAGCTGCATCTTTGACATCAAAATTTCTGAACTGAAAACGCTTGAACCAACTTTGTGCTACTCTTAATGACACTGCAATAGGTCCATAAACGTCTCAAATTTTTTTCACGGCTTGAGTCGCATTTTTCCCTTTTTTTTCTAATAAAACTTCAAAATGTATCGAATTTCTTCGTTAGATTCACTCATTTTGCCGGACACAAAAACAATTGAAAAATGGCGGGAAAGTATTTTTTACTTTTTATTTTTCCTTTTCTTAATGCCTTATATGTACTGATATTAAAACCAGCCAGATACAAACAGTACAACCAAAGAGATTTTTCTTAAATTTTATACAAACAAAATACGAAGAAACGTTTTCCCCTATGTACCTATATTATATGACAAGACTCCTTTAGATTCCATCCTATTACCTATTACCAAATAGCAGTGTGTCCATTACGGTGTTCTTGTCTGAACGGTATAGACAGACAGTACTCTTATAATTGCTTGAGGCAATATTAATGCTATGAGGTATTCCGTTTTAGCCCTCAGAGGTGACAACGCGTCTTATATATATATTTTTTAATGGGGAAGAACTGAGCCCTGTTCAATCCACTGTTTTTTTTGGCATCACTCTCGACGCAAAGCTTCAGTGAGGCCACCATACATCCAAACTAGCAAGCAGACTAAGTTCTGCAGCCTATGCTGTAAAAAAGATTAGAGGTCTCACTAGTGTCGAGACAGCTAGATTAGTTTATTTCATTTATTTCATAGCATAATGTCTTATGGGATTTTGCTATGAAATGCGGCTGATTCAGAAACTATTTTTGTTTTACAGAAGAGGGCCATTAGAGCTATTTACAACCTAAAACCGAGAGAGTCTCTTAGAGATTAATTTAAATAAATAAATGTATTAACTTTGGCCTCTCCGTATATTTACGAAAATTTAATGTATGTTATTTAATGTATACATTCTGTAAACACTAGGAACAAACACAAGCTAGTGATACCAGTTTCTCGACTCCACAGAGTCAGTAATTCATTCTTGGGGCAATGTATACGCTATTACAACAAGGTCCCGGAAAGTGTACAGGCTCTCTCTATTACCAAGTTTAAATGTTTTGTTAAGCTGAAACTGTATAAAAAGGGTTATTATAGTATAAATGAATACATGGTTGATAATAACGCCTGGGAATGAGGTGGTCGCTTCCAAGCAGTTTCTAAAATAAATTTTGTACTTAAATAGTTTGTACAACCATTAATGTAAAATTTACTTTAAAAAAAAGTCCCGCTGGGTTTCCTGCTGGTTCTTCCCAGGACAAAGGTTTTTTTTCGAACCAGTGGTAAAGTAAAAAATGATTTTCAATAAGAATTACACATGTAATCTATATTGAATAAAAAAATATTCTATTCTATTCTATTCTATTCTATTCATATAAGACTAGCTGTTCCCCGCGACTTCGCCCGCGTATAATTTATTACGATTGGATTTTATGGCTTTTAATTTTTTTGCGCGGAACCATAATTCTTTTTCTAAAATAAAGGTAAACTAAGTTACTCCTGATTGTGAGTGTCAATGGACTGCAGTCCATGGACACCTGCAAACAATTTCAAGCAAAGAAAACTTCACCTTTGAGGACTAAGATGGATTGCTCTCTTTACCCTTCAGACCATTTCGACCGACCTTCAGTTTTTATCAGCTGAACTTCTTTGAGGAGATTTCATGGCTCGATTAATCACGGTATTTTTTATAGCAGATGGGGCCCGCCCATGAACAACTGAAACCTCAGGGGAATTGCAGATGCGTTGCCGGCCTTTTAAAAAAGAGTAGGCTCTTTTCTTGAAGGTCCCTAAGTCGTATCGGTCCGGAAGAATCTCTGGTGGTAGTCGATTCCACAAAGAAGTTGTGCGAGGAAAAAAACTTCTTCTAAATCGCACAGTGGTGGACCGCCAATTATCCACATGGTATGAATGGTATCGCGAGTTTTGTCGCAATGTGCGATAGTGAATAATCTGAACATTTCCTCAGAGCACTCCCCGTGGTACTACTCGTAAATGCGATAAATAGCCCACACGCGCTTAGACGTGGAGTTGTGGAAAATCCCACATCATAAACTAAACTAAATCTTTCAGACCGGATCATAGCAGGCACTGCTGTTTGGTGTCAAAAATATTAAAAAAGAAATTTAAAACACTTCGAGGACATGTAAAATCAACAAAAAGGCTTTGCGTGGCGGACTTTTTCCTGCTCTGAAACCGTAAACCTTATTTTAGAGGTGACCTGTGCCCAGCAGGGAGACGCATGTTAGCTATTCCTTTTAATCTAGATAAAATGTTTAACCTTTACAGCCTTTTTTAATAATCCTATAACTTAAAAGCTCTTTGACGTTAATCAGAACCGAGCAGACCTAAGTCTACTTTTAAGCAAAGATTTGGACAAAGTAAAATGAGTTACTTTTCTTTTTAATTTAATCGTTTTAAGAAAAGGTCATAATTTAATTTTTTTATAAAAAAGGATCTTATCACTTCTATCTACTTGAAAGTACTATACCCCGATCTAATTTTTGACGCTGTGTAATTGGAAAACCCGTAAGAACTGACTCATAGGATTTTCCTACCATCATTTACTATTATAATGAATGAAATATTTACTTATAAGGTTCCTAGCATTATGCCCACCTACTTACTCTATTTTGAAAAAGTTAGTTCCATACTTGTAATTACCAGTGTGTCGTGTCGATATTTTACAAAAATTAATTACATGTTTTTTTAAAAGTGTGTGTGTGTGTGTGTGTGACCGCTGTATTATTATCAATAATTATTATCAATAATACAGCGGTCTCTTGGAGGCCACAAGATTTTTACAGATATTCTCCAAGTAGCACCTTGCAACACCCATGGAATAAGATAGAGTTATTTTTTTCTTATGTCATTTAGTGATGTAGCAAATATTCGAGTTTGCATCTGCATCAGTAAATATTGACATTATTATCAGTACAATAACTAAGACAACGTTGCAATACTTTTAAACTTTTACTGTAAATTTACTGAAACGTAATTATTGCGTCAAAATAAAATCATTTAATAAAAATTTAACATACGAAGAAGGGTTGTGTGAATACAGAAACGCGAATCAAAATAATTGGCTCGATTAAAAAAATACCTTACAGAGATTCCACAAAACGTAACTAACGTAACCGTAAACGTAAACGTTTATTATATACATTATTAAAAAGTATAGTAAAACAACAACTAAAACTAGTAACTTAATTATCATACAGTCCTACACCCCGCGGTATCGTGCCAAGAACGCTGGCTGCGTTTCCCCGCTGAATGGCTATACTTAACCTTTGAGCGAGAAAAAAACCAGCCCTCTTATCACCAGCAGCAACGACCAGTCGCGGATGAAGTTCCTTTAGGAACTTCACCGCACGTGGACCCCACGGACCGATAGTTTCCACAGCAAATGGCGCAAATATGTAGTCATCTCTCAGAGACTCATATGTGCGCCACTTACTCAGTTCAGCTGCCTCCGATGCCGCTAAGGCTCTAAACGAGGTACCCTTGAGATGAGAGGCCGCCATAGTGTCTACGCAAGTAGCATCCCACACTAGGGCTTTACCTCTCTCTCAAGGGACCAATTTCATACCGTTGGTCTCCTGCCATCGTCTCTAAATATTCCACAAGGCTCTAAAACCGAGGGAACATTTATAGAGACAAGAGCCCTTCGTTCGTTCAAAGAACCGTGCCGTGAAACCTACCAGCACTTTTCTTACATGAGAGTCCGTGGAGCTCAAACTTGAAGACGCTGCTACCACAGGGGCACTGATGGGGTTGACAAATCGCCGCTCCTAGACGGATTACTACGGCGATGCGCAAGCTTTCCCCATCAAGTAATGTGCCGAGATTACTTGATGGTAAAGCGTGTAACCAGTGACTAGATTCCTTAGTCGAAATAGCTAGAAGGCGTGCCTGATCTAGATCACTATAGAAATTGTGAACCAAATCTCTCTGCACGTTATGTACCAACGGAATATCCCACTGTTTTTGTTGGTTCGCAGGAAATAAAGTAAATGGGGCTCTACACTCTGTTGTGGAAAGTCAGAATGTGTCCAAAAAGGCACGTATGGTAATTCACAATGCTGTCTTAGTCCCTACTTTAATGTATGGTAGTGAAAGTTGGGTGTGGCAGAAGAAGCACGAGAGTAGAATAAATGCTGTAGAAATGCGGTCATTAAGGAGTATGTTAGGGCTGAATCTGAATGACAGAGTGAGAAATTGTGTGATAAGAGAAGAGTGTGGTTTGCAAGATGATGTTGTGACCAGGATTAAGAAAGGAATGCTTCGGTGGTTTGGTCATGTAGAAAGAATAAATGAGGAAAGTGACAAAGCAAATTTATGTGGCAGGGGTGAACGACGGAGTCGGGAAGGGACGCCTTAGACGAAGGTTTATCGACCAAATTGGCGATGGGCCAAATTAAGAGTACCCTTAACCGACGAGCGCGTATGCGTAGGTATATGGATGTGGAGGCGGCGAGAGAGGTGTGTCAGGATCGTGCTAAATGGAAGTCCATAATCTCTGCCTACCCCTCTGGGTGACAGGCGTGAGTGTTTATGTTATGTTATGTTTTGTTGGTTAACTTCCAGTGGAACATTTTCGCCGGGACAGAGCACTCGCCATGTCTGCCCTGCCTCCGTAGCAAAGCACAGGTCTACTTATTATTTAAAATGATGTTACATAAGTCACTGACACTATGCACGGAAGCAAGGAAAGCAGGCTATGCAACGCTAGAAAGATTTCTCACACCAACACCACCAAATTTTATAGGTAAAGTAGCTTGAGTCTTAAAGCTAAAAAAATAGAGCTTAGAGTTAAAAAAATATTTGTATATTAAACAGCCAAAAGATGAATTCTAAAATTAAAATAAATTGTCTCACAATAAGCCCTAACTTACAAAAGTAAAGTAATTGAATGAAACTAGTTTTAACGGATTTCATAGTTAATATAGTTTTTTTTTATATTCCCGCCGTTTCGAAAATTCGCCAAAGTTCTTTTCAGCACCATTGGTCTCAGGGAGGCGCTTGACGTCCTAATGTCATAGTTAATTACGGCCACATTTAAATAGCGTTTTGAAGTTCTTGCAGTGGCATGCTTGGGTTCGGGTTTATTTTATTAATTATGGGATCAGACAGATGGCGGCATCCAGTATACACCTTTACTGAGATTATAATGTTTTTTCAATCCTCCTCCAGCCACACTTTGTAGAAATTGGTGTTATTTCGCGAAGATTTGTGGTCTATTAAATCTGATGTAATGGCGTTGGTGATCCTGAACATGTTCACAATCTGCTCTCCTCCAGCCTCGCGAATCATCTTTGCTAGAAATCGGTGTTTTTTTTTTTGCGAGGATTTGTGGTCTATTAAATCTGACGTAATGGTGTAAGCTATTCTGAACATGTTCACATTCTGCAAACTTCTCAGGCGGCGATTTTCACGTCAGCCGTATGTTTTCATGTCAGTATTTGGGTTTTATTCATCTTTTAGTTTGTCCTATGTAAGAAAGACTACATTCACAATCAAGCTTGTACACTTCTGCATCTTGTAGAGGATATTACACTTGACGGATTGTAAAACTGACCAATTTTCTACAGCGACTGTGACGGGTTTCCTCAATCACTGTGACGCAGGCATGGGCCTCGAACCTTGTTGCCATGCAAAACATGCTTGACGACGTACTGGAGCTCGGTGGCCAGGTGTTTACTGAGATTCCTAGTGCTCTCTGAAACTAAGATTTATCCACGGCAGCTAACGGTGATGAATGGTGGTGAGCTTGTGGTTTAAGATATTTATTTCTCAAAAGAATTAAAATTCACTTACATGAGAAATGTACAACACTAACATAATTTTATATTAAACGGCACGACACACAAACAAACTGATAACAAAATAAAAATACACCATTTTTATATAGTCTAAACTCTAAACAAATAATGTTAAAACGTTATGAGTACATAGTACAATAAAAGAAGGCTACCAAAGATTAAGGTACACATTCATTACGCTTACTTTTTGGTTCGATCGCCGAGTGCAAAAATATTCATATACCGACTTTTAGTTTCATTTAATCGAATTTACGTTGAGCAATAGAGACTGGAAGTGACATTATGTATTCTTGATTGAGCGCAATTATTACTTGGTTGGATAATTAAATGACCTAATGAAATTTAATAACTATATCTGTATTTATATGTATACTTGTTAAGAAGTCCTTTTTTAATATTTTGTTTTATTTGCTTTTTTATTAGTTATTAGTACATACATACATATATATTTAATCATATTTTATATACGTATATACATACATATATACATACCTATAGACACATATTTATATTGCTATAAAAGTAAGGCTTATTAATCATAATTTTATTAGATCGAAGCTGATATTATGCTAATTTATTAACATTTTAGCATTTTAATTTACCTAGCAATATTACAACCACCCAATCAAATTAAGCACAATTTCACGAAGAAGTAAACCACCTTGATTATGTGTTTAGAAAATATTGTTTTAGTAATCTTTTAAAGGTTGTCATAGATTTGGCATCCCTTATCTCTTTTGGTAGTTTGTTGTAGATTAAGGCACCTTCATTTAAAATACATTTTTACCGTAGTTAGTACGTGCTGTACGTAGTTTTAATTCTCTGTAAAGTCTTGGTCTTAGTTTTGTTATAGGTTTATTTTTGTAAAACTTAATTCTGTGTGAATGCTTTTATTTAGTATTTTACGTACTAAAATGCAAGTATAATATTTATATGTAAGTGATATATTCATGATTTTAGTGTCCTTATAAACTTGGGCTGTTGGAGTGAAAAGTCGTAATTAAAAGTACCTTAATCAGTTTATTCTGTGCTACCTGTATTGTTTCTATATTGGTTTTGCTGCTGTGCCCCAGACTTCTATAAGGTATTCAATATGTGGTTTGACTAATGAATTATAAATAGTGTAACGCACACTACGTGGGAAACATTTTTCTATATTTCAGTGCGCCAGTGAGAGAAACTAATTTAGATTTAATATTATTTATATGAGACTTAAATGTCAAATGATTATCCAACCGAGACCAAGGTATTTTCATTATCTACTTTAGAAATTGGTTCACTATTTATTGTGAGAGGCTTATAGTTACCAATTTTTTATTTTTGATGTAAAATTACATAGTGTTTTAGTAATATTTATAGTTAGACGGTTAGATTGAAACCACAGATTCAATGTGTTGAGATCTAATTGGGCATCGGTAATCAATTCGTCAATTGAATATCCATAGTAAAACAGACTTGTATCGTCTGCATATAATGTAATATTACCTTTTAACCCTATATCCTTAATACTATTGATGTAAATCAGAAAAAGCAGCGGTCCTAATATGGAACCTTGCGGTACTCCAAAAGTGATTAATTTTGGTTCACTTTGATTAGAGCCAATCTTTACTACTTGATATCTATTGGATAAATATGAAGCAAAATATTCAAAGCAGATCCGGAAATACCCATATGTTTTAATTTACAGTAACAGTTCATGGCTAACTGTATCAAATGCTTTTTTAAGATCTATAAAAATACCGAGCGCTATTTGTTTTTTGTCTATGCCAACTTTAATTTTTGTGACTAAATCTATTGTAGCTGAAAGAGTGTTCGATTTCGGTCTAAAGCCATATTGTTTATCGAATAGTATTTTTTTAGAATTTAAATAGTTTGCAAGACGATTATATAACACACGCTCGAAAATTTTGGATAGTACTGGTAATATTGAGATTGGTCTGTAATTTCCGGGATCTGATCTAGTTCCGGTTTTATATATTGGAGTTACTTTTGCTACTTTTAGACTGTCTGGAAATACGCCTTGTTCAAAGCAATTATTGATGCAGTTTACAAGCTCATCAGCAATTATGTTCTTGATACATTTTATAGATTTCGTACTTACCCCGTCTAATCCAGTGCTAGTGTTAGGATTTAAATCATCTATAATGTTGTCAATTTCGTGTAGAGTTACGGGTACAATAAGACATAACATTACTTCCAGTCTCGATAATTATTGCGTCTAATACTGTTTGATTAACTTTAGGTATTTGATTTGCCAGGATTGAACCAATATTCGCGAAAAAATAATTAAAACATTCACAGATAGCTTTATCCTCACTAACGACAGATCCCCCTTGCGTGATCAGTTTATTTGGAGCAGTAGTTTCTTTGATCTTGTTGTTTGATAGATCGTTTATCAGTTTCACATTTTAGCTGGTTTGTGTTTACAGTCTTTAAACGCCTTATAGTAGTATTCACTTTTAGTTTTTGTATTATATTGCTTACTTCATTTCTTTTCTTCACGAAGTTATCTCTTGTACTTTCATTGTCAGGATTAGTTTTATATTTGTGCCATAATTTGTTTCTTGCGTTTATTTCGTTTAAGATATCTTTATTAATCCAATCTCTTCTTGGTAGGTTGAGAATTTGATCTTAGTGTCTTTGCTTTTATTTATACTAGATAAGATTTTTCTTCCAGTTTTACATATTCACAATTATTACTGTTTCCAGTTATTGTATTATACAATTTGGTGTAGTTTATTGATTTATATTCATATTTTGATACCGAATCTTGCTTATACTTCTTGATTTCAAAATAGATCTGTTTATGATCAGACATAGCTGATTCTATTATAGCAAGGTGAAATTGTTGTTCTTGAGACTCGTGCTGACATGGTCTATAATAGTATTCGAAGAAGAAGTTACTCGGTAGAGTATTCAGGGGTCAATTTTATTTAATAATTTGTAGCCACACTGTTCCAACATTTCCATATACATCGAAGTTGTACGTTCTTGGGATAATAGGTCTACATTGTAGTCACCAAATACCACTGCCCTTCTGCGCGATTCTAATTTTGTTGAATATGTTTCTATGAATTTATTAATATTGCTGTTGTCGGTTTTCTATAGATAACACCCACATCCAGCGAATACTTGTCAACATGTATCCATAGATAATGATTGTTATCAAGACATTGTTCTTCTATAAAATTATGTTTCATAATATTGTGTGCGAAAATTGATACTCCACCACCTCTGCTACTAGGTCTAAAGTTATAGTAATGGGTATAACCACATATCTGAAATTGTTTAGCTTCCTCTTCACACTTTATCCAGGTTTCCGTTATCAAAATTAAGTGAATCGTAAATTTAAAACATTTTAAAATACATATTAGTTCGTCAAATTTGCCGGTTTTAACTATACTGCGTGCATTGATATATAGGCATTTTAAAGAGTCTTTGTCGTTATGATATTCTCATACTGAGAAGCTAGTTGGTATGAAATATTTGTAGAGATTGGAATTTGATTATAATAGAATTTTGTTAGTTTTTTGGCTTAATTTTAACTATTTTAGGTATACCTTTGTTGTATTTGATAGTTAGGTTCATCTCTCCATTGTCCTTACGATGTTTCAACTCTTCTTTAAGTTTTTTGTAGAAAGATTGTTGTTGAGGCGTTTGATCTGGGAAAATTTTAATGGGACTCAGTTTTTCATTACTTTTAGAACGTAATACAAAAATAGCTTCTTCTGGTGTTGAGAAACACACTTTGAGTAGGCGTTGCTTGTCTGGCGCATACTTTCCCAGGCGTGTAATACTTTTGGTTCTGTACAATCGTTTGAGATCTTTTTTAATAAACCAAGCACTTCTCTCTTGTCAGCCTCTTTTCTTTCTTTATAGTCAGATATGTTTGTTTCCATTAATCCAGTTATTATGATATTCTTGCTTCTAACCAATCGATCAGAAAGTTCTGCCATCACAGTATCTTCTATTGTGCTACTAATGGTTGTTGTGGTAAGTGGATCTAATAGTTTTGTACTTTGAAGGTTTTTATTTCAGAGTCTAACGTTTCTATTTGTTTATCTTTTCGTTATATTTACTGATCAAGTTCTCTATATTACGCTTTATTTTCTCATTTTCGAATCGGAGACTATCTATCTCGGTCTTAAGATCTTTTACATGTTCTTTCAATGAACTTACATCTTCCGATATCTTGTTTATGGCTTCCGTTTGATTCGCGTTTATTGACGTTAGAACTTGCATCATTTCTGCCATTCCTTTTCGTATTTCGCGTAATTCTTCTTTAATATCTTGATCACCAGTGTATTTCCGCTTACTACGAAATGTAACTTGTGGCGCTGTAGAAACGTCTGTGGCTGACTCTCCCGTCGACAAATTGGGCTGTGAACCACTAAGTCCGGCACCTGTGTCACTTCTAGTAGGTGAGCGTATTGGCATCATGTTGATCTGTGGCGCGTGTATTCACTCGCAGCTTACTTAGCAGAGTAATGTCACAACAGCGTAGGGGAGTGTATGCCGATTTATTATATGCACCCTATTAACTTAAGGATTAAGTTCGTTTAAGCGTATTTTATTGTTTTTGTAATTACAACCGATAACACGTCCACTTTGTTCGGTGTCGCGTAAGAAAAGTTTGCATGGCATGCTTGGGTTCGGGTTTATTTTATTAATTATGGGATCAGACAGATGGCGGCATCCAGTATACACCTTTACTGAGATTATAATGTTTTTTCAATCCTCCTCCAGCCACACTTTGTAGAAATTGGTGTTATTTCGCGAAGATTTGTGGTCTATTAAATCTGATGTAATGGCGTTGGTGATCCTGAACATGTTCACAATCTGCTCTCCTCCAGCCTCGCGAATCATCTTTGCTAGAAATCGGTGTTTTTTTTTTTGCGAGGATTTGTGGTCTATTAAATCTGACGTAATGGCGTAAGCTATTCTGAACATGTTCACATTCTGCAAACTTCTCGGAGCGGCGATTTTTCACGTCAGCCGTATGTTTTCATGTCAGTATTTGGGTTTTTATTCATCTTTTAGTTTGTCCTATGTAAGAAAGACTACATTCACAATCAAGCTTGTACACTTCTGCATCTTGTAGAGGGATATTACACTTGACGGATTGTAAAAACTGACCAATTTTCTACAGCGACTGTGACGGGTTTCCCTCAATCACTGTGACGCAGGCATGGGCCTCGAACCTTGTTGCCATGCAAAACATGCTTGACGACGTACTGGAGCTCGGTGGCCAGGTGTTTACTGAGATTCCTAGTGCTCTCTGAAACTAAGATTTATCCACGGCAGCTAACTGTGATGAATGGTGGTGAGCTTCAGCGTTTGAATATCTGTTAGTAAGGTTATTTTTACTATACACAGTATGGCAGGTGTTATTAGGATTCTAAATTATTAACACATCTAGAAAAACTAAAATTATTTGCCTCTAACACCATTGTGAACTGAATTTTAGAAGTTATGGAGTTAAGGTGGTGTAAGAATGCAGTTACTTTCTCTAAAGGTAGAATTGTGAAAGTATCATTTACGTACCGCTTGTAGAATCTTGGATTAACAGGAAAAGTAAGAAGGGCGTTCTTCTCAAAGTCCTCCATGAATAGATCGGCGACAATGGGAGATACAGGTGAGTCAATCGCCACACCATCTGGAAACAAAAAAGAAATTAATTAAAAAAAAACATTATTACAGTCAACCTATCACACAAATGTATTTACGTGGTTGCGTGCAGAAGCGTGAACGTAACGAAGTTAATTATCTAAATGGCGCCAAATTCAGTAATTGCATTGGCATCCACATCCGCAGATATGAGTTACTGATATCCGCACCCGGATGTTGAAAAATAAATATTCGGTACATCGTAATGTAATCTAACCTAACTTATACTTTTACACAGATTTAATTCTCACACAGCCTTGCCGTCAAAGGTCAAATGCTGTTTCATAAAAGAATACCATGTATAATTTATAACGTTCTCGATCCGGGTATAACATGAGCACCGGGTCGTCGACACGGATGGAACCGGGTAAGGCGTGAGGCGGTTAAATTGGATCGCCCCATCGCCGGTAATTTTCCGATCGCGTGCCGCGATTTGCGGGTCACCAGTACACCTCAACTTGGATGTAGAGTTCGATTGAAGCGCCTCTTGCTTGTATACGAACTTGCAAACAAGAGTACAAGCACGATGACGAACATATCTTTAATAAAAAAAAATTAAAAGAATATAATGGAAATATCAGGTTTTAATATAGATTAAATATTACTAGTGATCGCCTAGTAGTCGCAATTCGACCGTAATTCCTTAAATTGCTTGCTTAAATAATATTAAACTTATAGTTTGTATATTATTAAGCAAGCTGTATTTACTTTCCACACTCAGTGTATATTTTCTATAGTTTCATTTGCACATTTATATATAAAACACAGATATCTAATCTAAGAAATATGTTGCTCAGGAAAAAGCATTCGATTTTCCAACAAAATACCTGATCCAATGCTTGACTTGCCTTTACATAAATTTAAATACAGAATTTTTTAAATAAATGTTACTCATCCCCGTGACATCTCAACGATCACTAAACTAGTGAACCTAATTACTAACAAAAAAGAATAAACAATTGAAGGAAAATAATTTATCATCAAAATTAACGTTTTACTACAATGTTTCAATATCAAAATCAATAATCAGGAAACTCAAAGTAAACCGACATTTAGTTATCGCGGTATCTAACAAGAGACTTATTCTCACCAAATAAACAAAAACACTTAAGCTTTACATGTGATCACGGCTACGCATAGCCCAGTAACATCCAGTCACTCATCTTTCCTTTATGCGAACCCCACATGGGAACGCGGAGTCTCTCCTGTACTTCATGGTTTCCACTGAAACCAGACTTTCGCCAGAGAGACTACTAAGTGAGTAGACGTAGAGCTACGACTATACGACAACCTCTGGTACGGTCCGATCCTCATGTAAACCTAAATACTCTCTTCAATGTCAGAACAAATTTGCTCTACTTCAATTTCGTAAGTTACACTTTGGTTTTTTGGCATTTTTCGCAACCAATTAAAAAGTCAAACACTTATTCTTACAAAATATTTTTTTAAGACAATGTTTAGGATAAATTTACTTTCCTCATATATCAAATGGCGGCAGCAGCGGCAAATAATGTGTCCGTGGCGTCATACGTTGACAGCATACTTCCATTCAAGAACGAGCACGACAGTACTACGCCTTCCACTAAACCCTCAACATTAAATCCCAATTTTCCACACAACGTAACGCACTATACATTCAGTATAGAGAAATTACAGTTCGACCACACCGTAACACGTTCCCGCCACAACCACACACCAGTGTAACGTGAGGTACGTAATTACATGATAACACCAAAGTATGCAAACCAACAGCAACGCTACTTATCTCAGTGTAACACAGGGCAGCCTCTCAGCAACACCATCCTCCTTGCCTGCACCAGAAGAATTACTAAAATAAACAGAACCACAACACTGTCCTAATTATCAACACTGTATTAATAATAATCTTAGTACTCGTAGCATGACTTCACCCGTAGAATGACTCAAGCGGAATCTCTCTCGCACGGCGCCTACAGTGAAATTTATACTGCACAAACAAGTGGGGGTTTCTCGATATACCCTCAATTTCACCTCGCTACCATCGATATGACGTTCCGCTAGAGTGACGCAACCTCTCGCTCACTCGATTCAACTGGTATTTTGTAGACGCTCCGACATATATAAATGGCTATCAGCACTTCTTCTCCATATAGAATTTAACTATGCCAGATCTCACACTCTTCCGTGAGCGCAATATGCTTAAAAAGGGGTACAAAGTTATCTTCACGTAAAGATACTTACGTGGCCCTACTGCAGCTATACTATGGCTGCAACGCGAATTGGTCGGCTAACTAGGGTAAAACTCGTAGAGAATACCAACTTACAGAATACCAATGTAAAAATATATATTTTAAAAGTACCGTTGAACCTATTTAATGTAACGAAGCGTTTTATATTGGTTAGTCCTCAAGGATCGGGGGTGCCAACGCATCTACATTTTGATTTTTAATCCAAAATAGATATCGACGTCTTCCAGCCACAGCACCTGCTTACCATCAGATGGACTGTGCGCTCGTTTGTCACCATTTTTTCTATGAAACCAGTGGTAAAATTAAACATTTAGTACAACCGACTTCAATATAAATAAAACGAGAACATCATCAATGTAGTCGAAGTCAATTATATACGCATTATTAAGGATAACTCAAAAACTAATGGTCAAACCTTGATAAAATTTATATATGACCAAATAAGAAGCACCAGCTTTCAAATAAAAATCATTAAAATCGGTTTACCCAGAAAAAAGTTCTGAGGGAACACACATAAAAATACAGTTGAATTGGGAACCTCCTCCTTCTTTTGAAGTCAGTTGAATAATAATTCGATAGATGCAGGTGGCGCAGGATAATGTTGATTTATTTTACGTTAGTTTCTAGCGAAAGTACTTTTATAAGAGAGGATTTTAAATGCATAAATCGCTAGATATAAGAGGATTAAATTTAAGTTCAGTGCTTAGTATAAAGGGCACCAAAAATATATAAATGGAAAATTAAAAAATGGCAAAATGAAAACATGAAAAGAAGCAATTTATCTACCATCCACTTTTTAAAACGTTATTAATGAACATTCAATCATTAACATCAACATCTTTATTTGTATAAATATTACTTGTTTTTGTTCTCTTTTATAGAGTGCAGACACACTCAGTACAGTTGTAAAATACAATTCAGATGTAAAAAACAGAACTTAAACAACAAAAGTTAGTCAAGTCTACTTTTCTTAATTTTTAGTGACAGAATTTTCCAGCTTTTTTACTCATTAATCAAAATCATTATTTTTTATTTAATATGCATTCATACATTTTTCACAACATGCGCACACTCACAGCCAGGCACGCACGCAAGCGCACACATTCGCACATTCGCACGCACACACGCACGCTCGCACATACATACCTGTATCTAGCCTATTAAGATTGTAATTATAAATACTCCTGAGTTTGTGGCAGTTGCTTTTCCAAATAAAAATAAACTAATGAATATATTTTTAGTTGCTTTCTCCACTGTAATCAATAAAATAAAACACATTTCAGCCAAAAATAAGGAACTATTGAGGGTATAATAAGTCAAGCTTCAAAATTGAAGGACACCAAATTTTTGGCCACCATATAGAAACCAGATACAAGGGTTTTACTGAAATTCCGCAAATTCGTGTTTCACATTATATAAATATTTTAAGGTCGCAAACCAAGGCTATTAATCAACTTTTGACAAATCAAAATGACAGGAAATTACTTAGTATTTTCTGATAAACCGAGAGCTGACTAATCAAAACTAATTGATTAATGATGGCCTCGTGCCCCTACAGAAAGAGCTCCGATTGGTACTGCGAGAGTCAGTCAGAGGCAAAGACGTAACATACGTATCTAGATGTTTTGTATGCTAAACAGATGATACGTAATATTATAACAAACTAGCGACCCGCCTAGCGGGTTCGCCTGGACTGGATAGCACGTTTAGATTGAAGAGAATTAAAGGCCATTAATTTTATCAATTTTTTTTAAATGTCCAAGTTTTCGGATAAAATATAGCTTAAATCATTCCTGACATTGCTCTGTATCTATTTGTCAAGTTTCATTACAATCGGTTCAGCCATTCCGAAACTAGCTAATAAAATTTTTAAAAAAGGGATATTCATGTCTTAATAGAAGCCAATTATTTCTATATAACAGACAGACACTTCAATTTTATTTATATGTAATAAGGTCCGCCAGTGGCGAGTGGTCGAGTGGCGGCCTCGTACCGGCGGACGAAGTGTAGGGCGTCCCCCCACTAGATGGAGTGACGACCTGGTAAGACATGCAGGAAGTCGATGGATGCAGGTGGCTCAGGACCGTGCTTTGTGGCATTCCTTGGAGGAGGCCTATGTTCAGCAGTGGACTTGTGAAGGGTTGTAATGATAATGATGATGATGAAGGTCCCCAGACAGAATTTCGGTCACGGTGGCCAATCTCTAGTCTTAACGGGAACTAACCACACTACCAGACTCGTGCACTACAAAGAATTGTGCACAAGTGAGTGCGTAAGCACTGGTGCACTCTATATATCATCACACTCTCATAATGCGACGGGACAACAATACCCCAAGACCGGAGAGAGATCAAGCGCAAGACCACTGGCTTTAAGTGCTTTCTGAGGCACGGGGTTAAAACGCTGCCAATTTTCTGACTCTGCGCTGATGTTGAGAATTTCGTGACCAAAAAACCGAATAACTGATTTGTTGGTCCGACTCGAATTCAAACCCGGAACCACATGATCAACAGTCCTGTTTACGAACACTAGTCTAATGCAAATGAACGTATCATGTAGTTTTGATTAAATCTCTTCTATTTAAAAAAAATCTCCACATAAATGTACTGTGTAATATAATATGTGTATGTATAAGGTCAATAAATAATGATAATGAAATAAAAACAAACAACTGTAACAATAAACTAATCAGCAAAATAATTTTATGCAAATCTTTTTTTATATTATAGCCTATAAATATAATGAACATGGTGAATGGCCGGTTTCAGATTTCGTTTGAGTTTTTTATTTAGGTTCTAATGAAATTATCGTTTTATTTTATAATACGTGGTAGAGCCACGGTGCAGATACGAGTATATTAAGGTTGTAGCACTAATGCTAATGGGTTTGCTCGGCCGGGGTAGGACCACGCTCCCACAGAATATCAGCGTAAAATAACAGTTTCGTATGGTGAATGTAGACAACCGGAGACCCTTTTTACTGGAAACGAGGCATTCCATCTTAGTCCTCGGGGGTGACAACGCATCTGCATTTTGATTTACCATCACCTGGACCGTGTGCTCGTTTGTCACCCTTATTCTATAAAAAAATACGTATTTAAATATTTATTTTTTATCGGCTTTACGATACTAGTTCAAAATACCATTCAAAATGCCATCATGACGTTGTAGTTTACCTTTTTTCTACTTCTTTTTTAACAGTCCGTAAAAATCAACTGCTGCACATGGGCTTCACCCATTGTAGGGAGGATTTGTCTCAATCGTCACGCTTGGCTGGCGTATTGACGATTACAGAACCAGACGTCCCAAATCTTTGACGCTGCTGCCCGTCACTAGTCGAGGTATTTTACGTCAGTCGTAAAAGAGTTGGTTTTATCATCTGTTATGTACTAGTAGTCATAAGATCCTTCTGGCATATGCCATATCACTTCTAGGCTCAAAAATAGTCGGTTCAGCAGTCGCGCTAATACCTCTTGACACTTACTGAACGAAAACAAATGATGGACTCTCTTACGCTGCCACAACATTGCAAAAGTTTAGCTTTATTTTATATTATATGTTATTATGCTTCGATCGTAACTTAAGACAAAGAAATGTATAACTTTTGCATGATGACTTTTTAATCGAAAATATCATTTCGGTTTCGATTTCAGTTATGCTTCATTATAAGAACCGCTCAATACCGGTTACTTACCGGTATTTTTGGAATATTTCAATCACTAACCAAAGATGCGTTGTCACTCTTGGGGACTAAGAAATTCCCAACTTCTTTTTCTTTCAAATTGGAACACAGAGAGTGATTGTACTTTGACAGGGAAAATATTGTAGATGAGAGGGCGTTACAAAACCAGATAGACTATTAGGCAGATAATTACAGGTGGTAGAGCCACGCTGCAGCTATATTATGGTTGTAGCACGAATGGTTCGGCTCAACCGAGGTAGGACCTCGCTCTCACTGAATACCAGCGTAAAATAGCAGCTTAATGCTCCTGTGTTTCGTATGGTGAGTGTAGAGAACCGGAGACCCTTTTTATTGGAAACGAGTTTCCATCTTAGACAACGCATTTGCATTTTGATTCTTAATAGCTATGTCTACACCAGTGCGCTTTCAATTTCGCTTTCATGTTCATTTTGCGTTTCAACTTTCAGTTCGTCTTGCATCAAGCGCTGTGCCATAAGACGCATGCAGCTTATCGTCTATACCCGTGCGCTTGTCGCATGCAACTCGTCTATACATCACGCGCCTCGGTTAGGCAAACCACGAAGATTCGTAATTATCTTCTGTTCCGGACCCAATCCTTTTCCTATTCATCGTAACTTTTTGATGTTCCTTTGAGAAGTATCTATTGAGAAGCTCTTTATCTTGTTTTTAACCGTTTTTACATCATAATTATATTTCTGGCTCAGAGAAATCAACGCCTAGTTTCTTTTTATATTATTTTTGCAATCTTTGTGCTTGTGGTGCCACAATATGTTCGATAATCATCGATAAATTCTAATGTTTTAACTTCGTCTTCCGCCATTTTGTTTACTAAAATGCACGAAATGTTGCATGCGAACCCACCGGAGACGGATCCGCTTTGGCCAGAGCCATGCGCTGTTGTCGAACTAGTTTTCGCGCATGCGCTATTGCATGCGCTATGGTTGCTCAGGCATGTGTTAGACGAAGACGCAAGATGAACAGGAGCGCGCACTGGTGTAGTCATACCTAATCGAGGATAAATGTAGATTTCTATGAGCCACAGCATCCAATTACCATCAGGTAGACTGTGTGCTCGTTTGTCATCCTTATTTTATTAAAATAAATAAGGAATACCATCTAGTAAAAAAGTATTATATAGTTTGAAATTCAATACTTCATTATTTCATTGTTAAAATCGATTGTAAGACATTTTCGATAAATTTGCTCGTAATGTCGTGACACGTGACGAGTTGTTAATGGACAGGTCGTAAATGCCAACAAGGGTTCGTTAAATATGCATAAGTTTGGAAATTGCAAGACGTTGTCGGTACTACGAAAACCTTTTTTCATTATAAGTCTTCGAAGTAACGAATGGTTACTTTGTGGCGATGGGTACATAAAATTCCAGAGACTATAATATTATTATCACCTCATCACAAGTCCAATACTCAAGAAAGGCCAAAGACTACCACTTAACACTGCTGGGCCACTAACATCCATTGACTTCCAGCATGCATACCAGGCGTCACTCCCTCTAGTAGGGATCCGTCTTACACTCCACTTAACAGAACGATTCGGCTGCAAACGGAGAACATTTTTTCCACTACGAATGTGGGATCTTTATCTTTACCGAAAAATTCATCATCATCGTTACAGCCCTTCACAAGTCCACAGCTGAACATGGGCCTCCCCCAAGGAGTGCCACAAAGCACGGTCCTGAGCCACCTACATCCATCGGCTTCCTGCATATCTTACTAGATCGTCACTCCATCTAGTAGGGGGTCACCCTACACTTCGCCTACCGGTACGAAGCTGCCACTCGAGGACCTTTTCCCCCCATCGGTTGTCGATTCTTTGAGCTATATGGCCCGCCGATTGCCACTTCAGCTTACCAATTCGTTGGGCTTTGTCGGTCACTCTGGTTCTACTGCGGATATCCTCATTTCTAAGTTTATCACGCAGAGAAACCCCGAGCATAGCCCTCTCCATAGCTCCTTGAGCCTAGCTGAGCGACCTTGAGCTTCTTCATACAGTCGGCAGTGAAGAACCACGTCTCAGATCCATAAGTCATCACTGGTAACACGAACTGTTTGTACAATCTCGTTTTGAAGTTTTGAGGTATACCCGACGAGAAGATGTGTCGTAATTTCCCGAACGCTGCTCAGCCGAGTTGAATCCGTCGATTGACCTCTCGGTCGAAGTTGGACTTACCTAGTCGGACTATTTGTCCCAGGTAAACATACTCGTCAATAACTTCGAGCTTAGAGATCCCAACAACTACCGGCATAGGTATGACAAGGACGTTACACATTTGATCTTTGTTTAGTCCATGTTCATATTAAGACCTATCCGTTGGGAGGCACTATTGAGGTCATTGAGCATAGTGCTTAGGTCCTCAAGCAATTCTGCCATAAGGACTATATCGGCGGCAAAGACTATATGGTGAGTGATGTACTCGCCATTAAAGTTAATACCGTATCCTTTCCAGTCCAGTAGCTTGAAAAAGTCCTCCAATGCAGCGGTGAAGAGTTTCGGGGATATAACGTCACCCTGTCTTACACGTCTTTGCAGTTGGATAGGTTTCGTCTCTGGTTCTGTACTCGGATAGCCATCGTAGCTTTACTGTACAAACACTTCAGCACTTCGATATAACGACAGTCAACTTGGCACAGCTGAAGGGACTGCAGCACCGCATAAATTTCGACGGAATCAAATGCTTTCTCATAGTTCACATATGCAAGACATAGTGGCAGATTGTACTCCTCGGTCTTCTGTACAATTTAGCAAAAGGTATGTATGTGGTATATAGTGCTAAAGCCTCTTCGGAAAGCGGCTTGTTCGGGAGGCTGGAAGTCGTCGAGTCTGCGTGCGAGACAATTCGTAATGACTCTGGAAAATAGCACGTAGACGCGGCTCAGAAGGGAAATCGGTCTGTAGTTCTTCAAGAGAACGTTGTCGCCTTTCTTGAAGAACAAGATCACCGCACTTCTGCTTCACGCCTCCGGTGTAATGTCACCATGGAGGACGGAATTAAAGAGCTTCTGAAGGACTTCAAGTACTGCTTTTCCACCCGCTTTCAGAAACTCCGCTGTAATTCCATTCTCGCCCGGGGGCTTGCCATTTTTAAGGTGCTGGAGAGCCATTCTAATCTCGCTCAGACTGACGTCCGGAATGTCATCGGAATAGTGTCCGATAAGACTTGCACTTGGATCGTTTCTAACACTTCCGTGTGGCTCCAACGATGATGTGTACAGGTGGTGCCCATAGAACCTCTCAATCGCACTCAAAATCTCAGGTGTTCCGAAAACGATGCTGCCATACTCGGTCTTCAACTTCGACAGTTAGCTCTTTTTGGCAGACAGATCTTTGGCAAAGACTTTGGAGACCTCGTTCCGCTCGATCGCTTCTTCAATACGAGCTGTATTGAAGTTGCGTAAGTCCCGCCGCATGCATTTGGAGATCTGTCTGTTCAGTTGCCTGTATGCTGTCAAATCTGCTGAAGACTGCAGCTTCATTTCCCGTCTAACAGCCATGAGATTAAGAGTGTGATCGGAGAGTTTTTGTGTTCTTCTGAAACAGAAACAGAAACAGAAACTTTTTTATTCAATATAGATTATAAATAATACTTATTGAAAGTCACTCTTTTGTTTAATTACCACTGGTTCGAAAAAAAACCTCTGTCCTGGGAAGAACCAGCAAAAAACCCAGCGGGACTTTTTTAAAAATAACAGCTTACAATCATGTATGTTACACAATTAACCACACAAAACAAATTAGAAATAGCTTGGTAGCGCACACCTCATTCCCAGGGGTTATTATCATCCATAAATTCCTTAATATTATAATAACCCTTTTTATACAAACTATGTTTAATAAAGTTTTTGAATTTTGAGCAGGTCAAATTTTGTATATTTTCTGGGATTTTGTTGTAAAAGCGTATACATCGCCCCAAGAATGAATTACTGACTCGGTGGAATCGAGTAACTGGTACTACTAGCTTGTGTTTGTTCCTAGTATTTACAGAATGAATATCACTTATTTTTGTATAACTACTTTTATTTTTGTGTACGTACATTACATTTTCATAAATGTATTGAGAGGCCAAATTTAATATATTAATTTCCTTAAATTTTTGTCGGAATGACTCTTTAGGTTTTAAATCATAGATTGCTCTTATGGCCCTCTTCTGTAAAACAAATATAATTTCAGTGTCAGTTGCGTGTCCCCATAGCAAAATACCATACGTCATTATGCTATGGAAATAGCTAAAGTAAACAAGTCTAGCTGTTTCCACACTGGTAAGATTTCTAATCTTTTTTACAGCATATGTTGCAGAACTAAGTCTGCTTGCTAACTTTGATATATGGGGGCTCCATTGAAGCTTCGCGTCTAGTGTAAGTCCAAGAAAAATGGTGGTATCGACAAGACTCAGTTACTTCCCATTTAAAATTACATTAATATTTAATTGTCTGACATTTGGAGTCATGAACTTCATACATTTCGTTTTAGTGCTATTTAAATGCAAGTTATTAACATTAAACCAATTTACTAATTTAGATATAGCATTATTTACTTCGTCATATTTTAATAATTGTCGTTTTAATTTGAAAATTAATGAAGTGTCATCAGCAAATAATACTATATTATGGTTATCCCCTACTATGTAAGGTAAGTCATTAATATATACAAGAAACAGAAAGGGGCCGAGAATTGAGCCTTGAGGCACGCCCATTTGTACTATCGACCCGGAAGAGCTCATACTATTAATGACAACTTTTGAGTTCTGTTACTTAAATATGAAATAATTAATTTAAGAGCATTACTTACACCGTAGTGTTGTAGTTTCCTGATTAATGTTTCATGGTGAACACAATCGAAGGCTTTGGATAGGTCACAGAATATACCCAAAGCATCCTGTGAATTCTCCCATGCATTGAAAATATATTTAATCAGCTCAACACCAGCATCAGTTGTCGAGCGACCCTTGTGAAACCGAATTGATTTTATGAAGTAAATTATTAACATTAAAAAATTAACATTTGATCAAGAATAATTTTTCAAAATTTTACTTTGTGTTGGCAGTACAGAAATGGGTCTAAAATTGGCGGGGTCTAATGTACTACCAGATTTAAATAAAGGTATTACTTTACTATGCTTCATCAAATCAGGAAACACACCATATCCGATACTAGTATTAAAAATAATAGCTATTTGAGGCGCGATTATATCGATTATAGACGCAATAACTTTAACGGAAATGCCCCACAGATCCGCAGTTTTCTTAACATCAATAGTTTTAAAATATTTTACAATATCTTTTGATGATATTTTATGAAATGTAAAATTCTTTGTACACGCATTTACATTTTGTTTAAGCAATGATTCGGCGACGGCAGGAGAAGAATTCAGTGACATAGTGGTTAAGATCGGAATATCCGTAAAATACTTCTCAAAAACCATTGCAACATCCTGATCCGATTCCGTTAATTTGTTGTTAAAACTCAACCGGTAGTTTGAATTGCGAGAGTTGACCTTACCAGTTTCACTATTAATTATACTCCACGTCATTTTAATTTTATTAGAAGCCGTCTTAATTTTGTTGCTCAAATGCAAAGACTTGGCTTTGGAGCACACTCCTTTAAATATTTTAAAATATTTTTAACATATTCCCTAAATTCGACGCTAGGTTATATGAACTTTCATGGTAAAGTTCATATAACTTTGTCTCTCTTATGGACTCCTACTGTCGCCCATTCATTGAAAGCCTTCCGACTGTTCAAGGAGAACGTTTTAGAAGTAAAAATATTATCAAATTCATTGCAAATAAGTTTAAACACTGTTCCATACAAAAATTAGGATCATTTTGATATGAAAGTGATGGAGTTTCTTCACTATGTTACTTCTAAACTTCTCCAAGCGACGTGCATTTACAGGAACAAACACAATTTTCTCATCTACTTGCTTTTGTGAACATAAGGTAACGAAACTAACTGTCCACAGTGATCAGAACTCAATTTTGAATTATACATTTATGCAACGGCTGAACATTTGTAAAATGTTATCTATACATGTTGCACTACATTCAATAATACGCGTTGACTCTAAAATAAATTAAAAGACCATATGATTTAAACAATGATCTAAATTTAATATTGGTGGAGGAAGCTTCTAGGAGATTGATATTAAAGTCTCCATATTACAACAGATTTATTCTGTTTATTAAGCTTAACAAAACTTCCTCCATAATTTTTCAAAAGTATTGTATATAGAACATGGGGTCCGTAGACGCTCACAACAATGAGTGCTCAAACTCAACACATGCCATTTCTACAGTTCGCTCAACAGTGAGGCTCACAATATCTTTACGTTCCTTACATGATAATAATTTACTAGCTAATATTAACGAGCCACCTCTTAAAACCGTTTCTCTATTGAACGAACTGACCACCTGGTGATTACTGAAATTAAACATTATGTTATAAGCTTTTAACCAATGTTCAGTAATACATAAAATATGAATATTGTTGCTATTTAAGAACAATTCAATTTCTAGCTCTTTGCCTATCATGCCTTGTATATTCTGATGCACCAGGTGTAAACAATTTTTATTATCACTCTGTGGAGTCATACAATGAAGGTTTTGTAAGCTACATTCTAAATTATTTAAATTATTATAACTGCTAGAGATTGCCTCTATTGTCTCATTTTCTAATTTAAATTACTTGGAACTGATTTCAAATTACATATTAAGTCATTACACTGCTCAAAAGAAGCAGATGTCGGTGTAGCCAAGTCCTTGGCTGAGTTAATATATAAATAATAAGATAGCACATTTGCTATCTGTCTTAAATTATATTTGGATAGGTAATACCTATCTCTAGTCAAAAATTTCTTAATTAAATTATTTATGTCTATTAAATTAATTATATTATTATAATTATAACAATTAGATGTCAAGTTTAAATTGTTATTAAATGAAAAGTTATTCATTAATAAATTTAAATTGTATCTCATTTTATTTTCCTGTGGCCAACCCTACATTTAGAGTATATATTTAGATGATTAATATATTTTAATAATTGAGTTTTGTTTACATTGCCTCTTCTCCCAACAAGAATTATTAATGTGCTAAAATTAATAATTCTTGAAAATTAAAATTAATAATTAAGAATTATTAATGTTCTGCGACGGGTCTTGCAAAACTTAGCTCCGACCGCATGGAAAGTTTCCAAGAGCTTGTTATTCATATCATCCACTGCATTGCAATCTTCAAGGCACGGAAAACGATTTTCTAACTCGAGCTGAAAGTTTTCGGGACTTTGGATTAGAGCATGTGGGGGACGGAGCGTTGACTTCATTAGACGTGACCTGTCTAACTAAACTTTTAGGTTCAGTGTGCCTCTCACCATTCGGTGATCGCTGCCAGTTTTAACCCTCGCGATCAGTGAGACATCACTGAACAGTTGCCGTCCAGTCGTCATAATAAAGTCAATCTCATTTTTGAATCGTCGAGGCAAGACCAGGTCCACTTTCTGTGGGGCCGCTTCTGGAAGAAAGAGTTCATCATAAAGAGTCCCTCTTTCTCCATGAATTCGGCCAACTGCTAGCCCATTGGATTCCGTTGCTCTATTCCGAATATCCCTACGAATATCCGTACCTAGTTTTGCGTAGAAGTCTCCCATTAACACCGTTTAGTGGATTTTGGAGGAACGCATGGCTCTAGATATATCCTCATACATTTCCATGACCTTCAACGAATACCGCTTGGTGATTCTGAGTATAAGGTACGCAAACCTCATCGACACACTCCCAATCTGTACAACGTTGTTAACCATAGACTTATGGACGATAAATCTGACACCTTCTTGGGACAGATGGCCGCCCTCCCGGTGATAGAACAAGTTGCTGGATTCGAGAATTCCCGTGTGCTCCTCCTCTCTTCGGACCTCGGATAATCGTATAATATTCCAGCGCAACTTGTCTATCTCTTCTTCCAGCTCCAGGATCTTCTCGTCAGTCCTCAGGGTGCGTGCGTTATATGTCGAGTCGTCTCAGGTGGCAACCGAACCTCCACTGGAGATTCTTAGCACCCCCAGCCCCGCCGTTACCATGGTCACCTCCTTAGCCAAGAATAGTGGGGCCGCCGGGGACTAGGCACGGGACCGAAAAATTAATGATAGATAAATTGATTTGTTTTGTTTGTTTTCTTTAAATTAACTGATTAAAACTGCAACTGTTGCAAAACTATCATTATCATTATAGTTTAATTAATGATTATGATTTATGATTACAAGAGGTCACCTTTCTCCGTTATAGAGGCACGTTGCAGTTATACTAAAACTGCAAATTTTGTATGGTGAGTCAAGTGAAGACATCGTACTTCTCAGGGGTGATAAGACTGCTTTTGAGAGAGATAATCTATCCAAAGACATATATATGCCCATGAGCCTCAGTTTTGTGTGCTCGCTTGCCACTTTTTCCTGCTAAAAATATACTGATAATTGTGTCACGAAGATAAATGCGGAAAACATTACATATAGTTTTTCCACCCACTTACAGTTTTGCGCGCAAAAGCGTTCACTCTGTATTTAGTTCATCACTTTTGCTATGAAAGATGACTTCAACAAATCAGTATAGCGGCAGTGTATCAATGACAAAATCAGATAGAAATTCTTTACCTTGCTGTACTAGGGCCTTTATGACAGAGGTACTTTGATCCATTGATTCATTGTTAGAAATGAAGCTAGTGATGCGCTGAAGCTACTCATATCTGTTTATTTTAATGATTGATGTTTAACAAAGTTTTAGTGGTGTAATAAAAAACAACTATTTATTTCAATTTTTTAAATAGAAGAGTGGGCAAATGAGCATGCCGCTCACCTGATGGTAAGTGTCGACCGCAACCCATGAACAACTGCAACACTAGGAGAATTACAGTTGTTTTACCGGCCTTTTAAAAAGGACTAAGCCCGTTTCTTGTAGGTTCCTAAGTCGTATCGGTCAGGAAAAGTCTCCGGTTGTAGCCGATTCTACAAAAGCCATGGGTGGAAGAAAATTCTAAGAGTACGTAGTACTTTTATACGTGGTAGAGCCATGCTGCAGCTGTATTAATTACATAGTTGTAGCACGAATGGGTCGGCTCGACTAGAGAAGGACCACGCTCTCACAAAATACCTGCTTAACACTGCTGTGTTTCGTATGGTGAGTGTAGAGAACCGGAGACCCTTTTTACTGGAAATGAGGCATTCCATCTTAGTCCTCACGGGTGACAACGCATCTGCATTTTGATTCGTCATCGAGGAAAGATGTAGATGTTTATGGGCCACAGCAACCACTTACCATCAGGTGGACTGTGTGCTCGTTTGTCACCCTTATCCTATAAAAAGCGAATATCACACAGTGGTATTCCGCCAAGCATCCAGATGGTGTGGAAGGTATAATTAGTTTGAATTAATTAGAACAATTTCTCTAAGCTCTCCTTGTGGTAAATGCGATAGAAAATGCAAGGAGATGCAACATCTATTAGCAGCGCCAATGTATTGCCATATTTGACTTTATTGATATTTACTACATTTAGTGTGTCCTGTATTCACGCTTCGTTCTATATTCTTTCCTGCCATCCCTGCTAAACACTCTTCCTAAATACACTAACATATGTAAGGGAGTGAGATAATTGACATAAATAAAAAAAATATAAATTGTATATTTATATTATAGTTTGTTTATTTTAACAGTTGTATATTTCTCAAGGTAGGAGGAACCGTTGCCAGTACAGCTTACTCGAAGGGTAGTGACCCTCACTACCCTTCGAGTAAGTCAAGTGGCAGCGCCTTGTCAATGATAGCGGTGTGGGATGACCGCGTTAAATAACCGAATCCGTCGAAATCCGTTTGATGTCGGATATCGATGGCTCGAGGCTTGAAGTTAAACGTTCGAGTACAGTGGTGCTAAAGCAGTAGAGTTTGGCACGGGGGTATAGTTGAGGGAGTAGGGTAGAATTCCCACCGCCTAGTAACTATGAAAATTACTTGGTGGTAGAAGCCAGCCTCCCTGCTTGGGATCTTGTAATTAATAAAATTAAAACTAAACCAAAGCATACCATTGCAAGATTTCAAGACACACTAAGTTCATTCTGCGTAGATCGTACCAAAACTAATAATTAAAGAGCTGAAGGTACTCCGGGTTAACTTTGACGTCGGGACGTCAATCACCTCAGTCCCCCGTGACCATGGGTGCTGGAAAGCACCCGAAACGTCGGGAATTAAAAGTAAGAATAATTAAACGCGATAAAATTCGTAAAATTAGTTTTATTCAATGTGTAGTGTTCGCATAAATATAAAAAATTCTACGACCTTGTTGCACAATTCGTCATTTTCCTTCGTTAATTACTTATAAACCGCTTGTGGTATAAACCACATTAAATCATTCGCTTTAATCTTTATCTATAAAATTTCGGTGTGCGTGTTCGTAATATTTCTCCTCCTAAACGACTTTTGATAAAAATGTATGGGGTACTTATGGGCTCACCTGGACTTGGATGGTTCTTAGCTATAGTTAGATCCGGTAGGTCTAACTAGAGGTAGGTGGCGTTGTTATCGAAATCCAGAAATCAACCGTGCGAAGCCGGGGCAAATCGCTAGTATTATATAAATTAGATAAATAGGTACAAGCAGCCCACAGTAATTATTTTCTTGTAAAATTTAGACAGGCCATCAACAAGTCAATCAATCTCCTGTAGAACCGGTCGCGGTGATACGCTAGACTAGAGGTTCCAAAATTTAGATTAGGTAAAACTGGAAAGTCTTTTTTGAGTATATCAATAAAATTTTGGAATAAAATCCCTATAAACATAGTGCAACAATCGGATACAAACTTTAAGAACTATTTGAGGATTTAAAAAAAAAGCTAACTCTATAAAATAGACCTATTATTTAGTACAATGATGTGTGGAACTGACTTTTTCTCTGAACTTGCAAGTTTCTTGATTGCTGACATCATTCTGAGCGGTCAGCTATCGCAGAGCCTATTTCCCATGATGATGTCTCATTTAGAGGCGAAACACGTGTCATAATATCGATGGTGGTGTATCCTTCATCTCCTTGCATAGTGCACGCAATTGAGGAAAGCGGTAGGTGGTCTTTAAACTAGGTAAGACACATCATTTTTCTAAATAATCTTGAGTACAGACTAAGTAAGTTTTAGCCTGCGGTCTGTAACACATGTTGCAAACAACCAAATCTCGGTGTCGGCTTCTAGTACGTAGCACACATTCAGTAGTATACTTTAGTGGCCCTCTCGTTAACACACATATAAAAAGTTGGTAAAAGTCTGCGTCCAGCTCTGGACTTTAAAGTAGTATGTAAACTGCTCATATCAGAACAAATTTCGAAGCTGATCGCGTACTTTGAACTTTCGCATTGCGCGGAGTTACCATTTCTCATTATACTTTATTAACAGTTAAAACAATGTTACATGAGAAGCTCTTCAACAGGAATGTTACTACGGTAAACACCTCGAGGCAAATTAACAAAGAACATCGCCACAAAAAGCAGTATCCGTATATATATTTTATTTCCGTTAAAAGCTTTGTCATTTAATCGCTCTGCGAGCGAGGGGTGACAACTGACAATTATACTGCTTGTCTACGCGTTGAGCAGAGGTCGCGGATCCGCGTGCATTGACTCTGTGTTCACTCATAATATGTAAATTGGTTTTTTGTATGATTTTCTTAACTGATGAGCATATGTGTGCGTAGGTATATAGATATCATTTTATTAAAATAATTTTGCTTTTGCATTACTCGTAGATAGATTTACAGAGATTCAATAGATTTTAATATTCAATAGAGTATAATATCTATCATGTTCGATCCCAATAACTGAACCTATTTTTTTCATTGGATTTTTTCTTATTTAGGTACATAATTTACTTGAATAACTTCTCATTGTACTGTATTGATTGGATTTTACACCAAATTAATCCAAAATTAAGTAGCATGTCTCAATCTGTGAGTGTTATGTACATTTGTTATTGATATGCATATGAGAGAGTATAAAAATGTGTATGTTTTTGTGATTGTAAGTGTGCTTGTTAAATAAATAAATAAAAGTTAAAAGTACTATTGTTGTCTTAATCTTATACACTTACATCTCCAGTAGAAATATCTTTATTTATTTAACAATCTTACATATATTCTTACAACTACGGTGGGAATATCTTTATTTACTTAACAATATTATGTCTATTCTTACGGCTTCAGAGTGTTCATTTATTTATTTATTTAAACAATCAGATCTTAACTATGTTGTGAACAAGAATATGGTATGAAATCAACAGGGAGGTAAATGGAAAGCGCGGTAGAGATGGTAAGCTAGGTTTAAACGCGTCGCCGCACACAACGCTTTACATCGATTTATATAGGCATGGAAGAGTCGTTCATATTTTTTGAGTATAATATCTTTTCTATCTAATATAATATCTACGGTTTAAGGCCTAAGGTATACAGGGTTATTTTTCAAAGAGTAGCCAAATTTTAAAGTTAAGTTCAAATACATAAATAATGATTTACCGTTATTGCATTTTTTGAAAATACGAGTAAATTAGGCTTCTAATTTTATTTCAAACTATCCCAAATTTAATGTGATTAATGGGCAACAACGTTTTCGTCTACCGATCGACCCTTACTAATGTGTGCGTGTGCAGTAAAATCAGTTATAATAATCCATTACCACGCATTTTGAATTTAAAATATAAAAAGGAAAATCTCTGAAAATTTGGCCGGTTATTGCAAAATGACCCTGCATAGATGTAAAGGAGGAGAGAGAGATGTGTTAAGATCGTGCCAAATGGAAGTCCGTAATCTCTACCTAACTCTGGGTGACGGGTCAGAGTGTTTATGTATACATACATATACATTATTATTACTCTATACTCTAATTATTATTTTTATTTCCACTATTATTTACCTTCTATTTAACTTACTTATGGGCCGGCCATAAAGCTCGAAGAACCAACAACCGATGGGGAAGGAATGTTCTCGAGTGGCAGCCTCGTACCGGCAGGCGAAGTGTAGGGCGTCCCCCCACTAGATAGAGTGAAGTCCTGATAAGACATGCAGAAAGTCAATGGATGCAGGTGGCTTGGAACCGTGTCTTGTGGCATTCATTGGGGGAGGCCTATGTTTAGCAGTGGATTTGTCAAGGGCTGTAATGATGATAATGATGATGATAACTTAACTTATTTTTTTAAATAATTCATTTTAACTATGTTAGATTTGCTGACTATGAAAAGTGCCAGAAATATCTAATCTATATATTAATACGTAAAGAGAAACCTTTGTACTCCTTTTCGCTTAAAAAGGAGTACAAAAGTTACAAAAATATACTTATATTACGATCACGGAGGAGTGTGAGATTTGGCATACTTAAAGTCTATATGGAGAAGGAGTGCTGATAGCTACAATTTATGTACAATATGTGCTACAAATACATTAAATTAAATTGATTTAAACCCATGTACCGTGTAATGGCGGTGTAAGAATATTCACAACCCCATATCATCCCGTGGGTGTCGTAAGAGGCAACAGAGGGAAACAAATCAGGAGATGGGTAGCAGCGTCTTCCTAATAAAACTAACTAAAAAACTGCTAAGACCAAAAAATAAAAAACTGCGGTTGCCAACTCGCTTGCCAAGCGTGCCAACTGTAGCAAATATCCTCCCTGTTAGACAATTAATGGGCCTATGTTCAGTAGTGGACTTTAATAAGCTGTAACGGTAACCGTAAATTAAATAAAACATTCATTGTTTACGTTCATACTGCCAATGTCAAACACGTAATAGTCTGTGGTTAAATAGTCGAATAGAGTAGAGATTGTCACTATTTTTTTTTAAATATTGCCAACAAATAATTACTAACAGATTATTTTGTGTGATTTCAAATGTTCCTTTTTCAATAGTCTGAGTAGTGTACGTCAAGTCAAAACAAAATTACACTAGGCGATCACTAGTTTCTTTCGATCGATGATGCCATAATCATAAACATAGCGTTACTGCCAGGCGTAAGATACCCAGTTCGGTGACACGAAACAGCAGCAAAGATGCGAGATGCCTGGTACTGCAATCGCCAATATCAATCTCTGCCAAGTGCACCGATTATGGCAAATTCTTCCTACGACGGAAGAGGCCCAGGGCTAGCACTGGACCTGCGAAATGTTGATGATGATGATCAAAGATATATGTACGTATATACGAGGGTAGGTATTCGTAGGTACAGGTATGTATGCGAGTGACTAGCCGTAGAACAAATAAGTGCTTCCAGTGTGTACTTAACATCCGTGTTTTTTGATTATAAACCCGAATAAAATATTCCAGTAAAACATATCTGTGCACTCGAAAATAATTTCCGCTGATACGTTCTGTTTGCGCAACAGAAAGCAGCGACGTTGAGAATTAATTTGTGCTCCACATATCTGCATTTCTGAAGTTATTAATTCTATAATTTAAAGTATAGTAATAATGGGCAGCTTCTTTATCAAATGCAACCCTCACCTGCACAAGGCTAACTAACGGACTGACTATGGTGAAAATATTTTGTTTTATAGGATAAGGGTGACAAATGAGCATACAGTCCACCTGATGGTAAGTGACTGCTGCGGCTTATAGGCGCGAAGCGTTGTCATCCCTGAAGACTGAGATGGAATGCCTCGTTTCCAGTAAAAAGGGTCAAAAATCTTTTAAACCGATAATTACAGTACGTTGTATATTTCTATAGCGATTTAAGGAACTGCTATAGAACTGTACACCCTTTTAGGTCTCCAGTAAAAATTGCAATAATCTATCCGAAAATGCCGATTCCACAGGATAGAATCATTTTTTAATCAATATAGATTACAAGTAATTCTTATTGAAAGTCATTTTTACTTATACCACTGAAACAATCTCTGTCCTGCGAAGAAACAGCAAGAATCCCAGCGGGACTTTTTTCAAAGTAAATTATATAATAAGAACACAACATATTGTGTAAACTACTTACAAAACTTATTTAAGAAACAGCTTGGAAGTGACCACCGCATTTCCAGAGGTTATTATCAATCATTTATTTATATATACTGCTTTGTTTAATAAAGTATTTAAACTTGGTAATAGAGAGACCTTGTATATTTTTCACATGCATCAGATTTGTGAGCTGTGAATTTCAATTTCATTTCTCATGTGTATTAAATGCCATAACGATACATGAGAAAGTGGACGAACTTTATTTAAACAAAAAAGACTGTGGTAATCGCAATAACAAACGTCTCACACTGATATCACTGCCTTCTTAACAGATTTGTTTATTTAATTTACCTGTCATATTTTAGGAAGGTGAATACCGTCTTGGAAATGGCTTTTAATAATAATTACTTATAATTTATATTGAATAAAAGTATTCTATTTTATTATATTCTATCGTATTCTACACTATTCCATTCAATTCCATTCCATTCTATTCCATTCTATCCCATTATATTCCATTCTATTTCATCCTATTCCATTCTATTTCATTCTATTCAATTTATTCCATTATATGCCATTCTACTCTATTTATCATTACATTCTATTCATCATTCCTATGAGATTCTTCTGGCATTTTATTTAGTCAACTTTTCCGCCACCCACGGGAAGGAATTTAGGTACGTAAATAACATTACAAATTTATGTACTTTGTCGCCACCATCTGATGATTTTTAAGCCAATTAGACAGGAATACACTATTTCGCGGAACGCTATACGCGCGAAATGTTAAACACTTACGTTCACTGTGTAGTGCGTGAAAGTAGGTGTGGTGTATACAGTCTAGTTTCTGTGATGTAAGTGATGTTAGCCTATGCGGCTCTTACAGCTTCATCGGTCTCAGGGCTATAAGTGTCCACACTGTATATAATCGACCGAGACTGTTCGGTTGCACGCAACAATATAACGCCGCGCACAACTACATGAACGCATGCGATCATCTGCATTTAGGCTTGTGATTTATCACTTTTTTTTAAATAAAATTAAAGTGAATAAAACCAGCCAAGTGCGAGTCGGACTCGCGCATGAAGGGTTCCGTACCATCGTACAAGATTTAATACTATGGAGGTAAAAAAACACGTTTCTAGTAGGGGAGCCGCCTTTAATTTTTAATTTATTTTTATTTTTATTATTTGTTGTTATAGCGGCCTATTACGGATCATGATATTCAGCCCGCTGACCGACAGGCGGACGGACGGACGAACGGACGGACGGATGGACGGACGGACGGATGGACGGACGGACAGCGGAGGCTTAATAATAGGGTCTCGTTGGTTACCCTTCGGGTACGGAACCCTAAAAAGGAACTTAGTTCACCTAATGGTATGTGACTACTGCAGCCCACGGACACCTGCAACCGCCTCCAAAAAAATCACATCTGAGGACCAAGATGGAACCTCAGCCTGTAATTATACTAGCTCTCTATACCCTTCAGAACAGAACACAGCAGTGCTCTGCGGCAGAAATAGGGAAGTGAAAAAGGAGTTCTGCTACCTACCACTTTATGAGGTCCTAATAATGACAAGGAGAACATTTTGATAGGGAAGAGAAAAAAAGGAGTTCTGCTACCTACCACTTTATGAGGTCCTAGTAATGACAAGGAGAACATTTTGATAGGGAAGAGAGAAAAAAAGGTATTCTGCTACCTACCACTTTATGAGGTCCTAGTAATGACAAGGAGAACATTTTAATAGGGAAGAGAAAAAGGAATTCTGCTACCTGCCACTTTATGAGGTCCTAGTAATGACATTTTAAAACACAATAACCTAGAAAAAAAAATGTTAGAAAAAGAATCTACATGCGAAAAAATACTTTACCGTCTTGCTTGTACCAATTATCAAACATCGCTAGGTGGGATCTGTGTCACACTAATAGACGTAACGAACGCGAATTAAATAAGGAAACATTTATATTTCGACAGTTATGTGACTTATGGAACATAGTGTGTTTTACAGAAGTAGGGTTGACAACCGTGTATAGGTGGTTTAAGAATATCTACTAGCTCATATCGTCCCGTGCTTGTCGTAAGAGGCAACACAGGAAAACTGAAACAGAAACTGGACAGCAGCATCTTTCTGAAAACAACCCAAAATAATAAAGAAACTGCGGTTGTAACCCCGCCCGTCAAGCATGGCTACTATGACATAATCCCCTATACAAGGCAATCTATGTGAAAGGCCTATGTCCCGCAGTGGACTTTTACAGGCTGTAATGGATGGATGGATGACAAAAAATCAAACAGTCCACCTGATGCTAAGTGGCAACTATGGCCCATACACACTTTAAATCGATTCTCGATAAGAGGTAATGCCTCGTTAGCAGTAAAAACAGTTTTCCAGTAACTGTACAAAACACAGCACCATTATGCTATATTACGCTGGTCTTTCGATTCGTGCCTCAGCCGTAATACAGCAGTAGAGACATCTACCTCTGAAAATACTATTTAAATCACAAAATGAATTACCTACATTCTATGTACAAAGGTAACAAATAAATTGAAAACAAATGATATTTAATATTGAACATTCTTCAAACATTTCAGTATTTCACCAGTCATCAAAACATAATTATTATTAATTATTTATCAAAAACCAACCTTTTCTTGTCAGCCTTAAAGTTTATTTTGATTTGAAAAACCGTATTTTTTATAGGAAATTTCTTTCCCCTATTTACAGAACACCGTGATCCCCAAAGGGATCCTCCGTAGTCACGTAGAACCCAAGCTACAGAAATTATCTAGTACATATTATAATATTACTTTTATTGTAATATTTTATTAAATATTACCTATTATAGCGTTTTAATCAATATTTTTGGATATGCGTAGTTTTATCTACGTTTACATCTAATAAGTAGAACAGACTATTAAAAACTATTGCTTTTTTATTTTTTAATCTGCATACATGACGACGTTCATCCAGCCAGTACCGTAGCAATAATAACAACAAAACAAACACAATAGTCCCCGGCGTTTGAACGCGCACAATAACAACCCCACACAGACAACCAATTCACAAGTTTCCCGACGTGAACGTTTGAAAATGGAACGCGGCTACATAACACTAGCACAACTCGAGCACACAGACGCACCAGCCAGGGTAAGTCTGCACACAGGCGTACGGAAATCGGATCGTAGAGCTCCCTCGTCCCCCGCCCACATGTAAAACGTTAAAGGCGTGTGTATCGCGTTACGTACCGTCGCAGGTCAGAGAGTTTTGGACGGCAAATGATCGAGATAGCAATATAAGCGGCCAGTCACACATCGGCAGGCAGGTTTCCCGGGCTCGGGCGTAGTACTAGAGACACATTGATCCACAGCAGAGCGTCTGGTAGCATCGATTGTGCAGTTTCCTGCAACCGCGCGTTGCCATGGCGACCGCCCACCTCCTGCACCCCGCCTTTTGCTATTTAGAACTTTACTAGTACTTCGCTTTATTGGAATATTCTCGTCCCGTTACCAGGAGTAACGGCTTATTCGGTAATTGAGCCTCATTATTATGTTTAGAAAATTTTCCTTAGAGTAATTAAACTTGTTGCTATGAAGATTTTCATTTTATATATTTTCTTGAAATGAGCATATAAAATACGAAAAATCTATGAAAAACAATTCGTGTTGTAGAGTGTGGTTAGATTTGAGGTTAATTTGCTATAAGTGTTACCTAACCGCTTTTTATTTATAACTTTTTAAGAACATACATACATATAAATATAACGACTGTCACCCAAAGGGTAGGCAGTGAATACGGACTTCCATTTGGCACGATCGACTCGGTAGAAGAAGGGCCGTGAACCACTTGTGTTAGGCACAAGCATTTTAAGTTTATTTAAAGTAGTTAACATAAATTTTTTAACCGACTTAAAAAAGGAGGAGGTACTCAATTCGACTGTATTTTATGTGTGTTACCTCATAACTTTTTTCTGGATGAACCGATTTCGATGATTCTTAAGATAGCTTTTAAATTATTCTTAATAATTTATATTGAAGTCGGTTGTACAAAATTGTTAATTTTAAATAATTATTTAAAAAAATTGTAACTCATCCCGTCTTATTACGTAAAGTAGTTTAATAATAATTAGACTTTGTTTCAATAACGAAGTTGGTTGGAATATATTCCAAATAAAATATAAAGTATGGAATTGGACAGCTATGGCTGCGTGACTTCTTTCGGGGATTACACTTTTAAACTCGAGACTATCGATAAACCACTTTTTATAATAAGACCGATCATGTTTAAAATGCACTCCTTTAAGACTTATTTTATTTAAACTGGCAAGTATAATATAATACCATTGTTCGCGACGATGAAAAGTGTTTGGAAACAAAGTGATTGAAAAATAATATTAAAAGTGAAATTGGTGACAAAACTGAGTGAAAAGTGCAATAATATAATTTAATATATGTTAGTATAGAGCATCATTTAGTAATAGTTAGGAAAATAACTGTTATTTATACAAACGAAAAGTCGACCAATCAGAGCACGACATATTATAGAACTTTCTAGGCGTTTTTTAATTAACTGCGTAATACTCGTAGTTGATCACGAAAACGATGGAAACATTGAGTTATATGTACTACGTACTAGAGAAGCTATTCCAAACAAAAAATGTGCGCTATTCTATGTCTTCGCGCATGCGCGGTAGATAGTAAAATATTACGATATTGATATTATTACCTATTTATTCTCTTGAACAACAAAAAATTTTACTTACTTGGCTACTGAATTGTTATTTACGTAAGGTTTAAACTTTAATTTGAAATCTCGTATTATTATCGCCGCTCCACACTGCATGAATATTGAAGCCACAGTAAATGACACTAAAGTAAGGTGTACGGATTGCAGTACAGTTTAGTTGAACATAGTGAATGTTCGAAATGCGAATTCTAGTGCGTAGTACATATATATCAATGGATGGAAATAATTTTTATGCTCTAGAAGAATTGTAAACATGGTAGTGAATTAGATTAAGGTTTATAGATTAAGGAAATAAAAGAATATTTAGCGTGATGAAACTTATTTCCTACTTATAGTAAAATTAAAGAATTAATGTACCCGAATATTGTGAAAATTTGGTATATTTTGGTTAATAACTTTTTACATTGTTAATATGTTAAGAAACCTTTACGGTGTGCTAATAGACAACTGAATTACCGATTTAACAATGTATAGTACGTTAGCGTAAGAAGTAATCGTGTGTAGAAAAAAAAATAATTTAAGACAATTGTATAGAGAAAATGTTATGCAATAAAGAGGCAAAACGGACAATGGCAAGGGGCTCACTTTAAAGTAACACTCGAGTCTACCTTATGGCTTCGGGGCCCAGTAACATTGTAGTAGCTGAAGTGACTAGTAGCAGAACCAAGAAGTAGCTGAATATAGAATATAGTGAATAGTAGCTAATAACAGGTTTGTTAACTTGACCGTATTGGTTGATAGGTTTCAATGAACTAACGTTATTTCAATCGTGTTAATAATTTAAACTTGAAAGAGCTACTGAAGATTAGTTCAAATGCATTCACTCACTCTCGCTACGCTGGAACTACGTGCTGCTGAAGGCATGCATGCTTTCAAATAAAAAAAGAGTTATCAAAATCGGTTCACCCAGAAAGAAGTTATGAGGTAACACACATTAACTACTAATTACCTGTTAACAATTTAAAGAAATAGTCAACTCAATAAATCGTCTGAAAAATATAGTGACCAACCGATAGTGAACAACCGATATAGAACAACCGTAGTTGAACAACCGTATTCAACAACCGTGGTCAATAACCAATAGTCAGAAGATTTCCACCGAACAGTTGAGCAGTCGAACCGCTGGCCACTGCCTTGCCATTTGTATTCTATTTCGTGCATTTTGATTTAATCTCAGTCCACAGTACCCCAGCTGCACCCACAAAGACGGCAGTAGAAGTATCCTCCGGAACCTATAGGTGTAAGACGTGAGCGACTCGCGGAGTACTTTCGATAACACTTACTCCCGAGTTTCGCCCGTCCGGCACAACCATAATAATTCCTATTTTAAAGAAATAAATCTGTTTTTTTTTTTATAGAACTGACTTGTGACAAACGAGCACACAGTCCACACAGATAGTAAAGGACAAGTGGATGCTGTGTCCTATAAACATCTACATCTATTGTTGATTAAGAACTAGATGCTGCAGTCTTGCTGTATTTTCATTCTCCGAATAGCAGTGGTATGATCCGCTGTATATTGGATCGGTAGCGTGCCGGAATCGCTGGCGAATGCGATGCGTCAATTTTACAGCACATCAAATGCTGGTTTTTGTTTAGAGGATAATCGTGACAAACAAGCACACAGTCCACATAATGTTAGGTGGATGCTGTGGCCCATGGACATCTATCCTCGATTGAGAATCAGATGCACTGTCCCCCCTGAAGTCTAAGACGGAATGCCTCGTTATCAAAAGGGTCTGCGGTTCTCTACACTCACCATACGAAACACAGCAGCGTTGAAATGATATTTCACGCTGGTATCGTCGATTCGAACCGTTCGTGCTACAACCATAATACAGGTGCAGCGTGGCTTTACCACTTCTAGTTTTAGTAAAGATTTCTTAAATAGAACCATACAAATGAATAACTAGTGTTGTGTAGTAAGTATTCAGATGTGTTTTATTCTATTTTATTCTAAACTGGCTGTCCCCCGCGACTTCGCCCGCGTGGATTTTACTACGATTTAATTTTTTGCGCGGAACCCTTATTATTTTTCTAAAATAAAAGTATCCTAAGTTACTCCTTATAACATCAGCTATCTGCCAGTGAAAGTCCCGTCAAAATCGGTCCAGCCATTTTGGAGATTAGCCGGAACAAACAGACAAATTTTTAAAATTGTTTTTTCGTTATTAGTACCGTATATACTATAATATGCATTTAGTAAAAAGCTGTTATTTTAAAAATACAAACAGATACTTCAATTTTATTTATTTGTTTAGAAGATAATGATAATGAGGCCGTGTTATAGAGACCGATATAGTCATAACACATGCAAATCTGAACACCATATAATTTGTAGTTTATAAGTATCTACATTTATGATCAGATCGTGTCTTTATTAGAAGCGGTGTCAGAATATCCTCTACTCCATATAATCCATATTGTCCTGTGAGTGTCGTGAAAGGCGACAGAGGAAAACAAGCCAGGAGATGGACAGCAGCATCTTCCTAGTAACAACTAGAAAATAAAAAACTGCAGTTGCCAACCCACCTGCCAAGCGAGATAACTATAGCAGATATCCTTTTAGCAGATTATGAGTCAATCTACGGAGAGGCCTGTGTTCAGCAGTGGACTTTTAAAGGCTGTTATGAAATATTTATGCACCCTAGTATTTCCAGCATTTAATCAGATGTATGTTACCATTATTATAACGTCATTTAACTATTCATGTTTAATCTACTCGTAGCCAATAGCTTATCTTCAATATTCTTAAAAAAATATTTATCCATTGCCGTAAATTCTCAGAGGACTTAAAAGCAGCGTTAAAACGTTTTTGGTAGTTATTATGGCCATAAATATAGATTATGCACTTGTTTATCCCCATAAAATTATACATATTGCAATGTTTAATATCTCTTATTTTAAAGTCCATCCATCTGATGTTAAATTTTGTTTTATTTCCTTAGTCTGTATTAGTAACTTTAGAGATACATTACTTAATTATTTTGTGATCATTGTGGCCTGTGACTGTGATTAAGGCATCCAATCTCGGTACACCGAAACCTCGAAATACCCAGATATCGCATTATTTTCTGATCCTGCTAAGAGTGAGATTTGCGGGATTCGAATACTGGTAGCTACCACGCCTTGACGGATGATGAAACGTTCAAATTGTCACCGAAAAGTGAACTTGCAAACGCTCACGCTGCAGCTATATTATGATTGCAGCCGCGTGAGTCGGATTGACCGGGGAATGACCTCGCTTTCACAGAATATCGTATGGTGGCTGTAACGAACTGGATACCCTTTTTACTGTGAACGTGGCATTTTATCTTAGTCCGCCAGGGGTGACAACATATCTACATTTTGATTCTTTACCAAAAATAGATGTAGGTGTACCCACAGCATCCACTAACGTTTGTTATCCTTGTAACAATAAAAATAAATAAAATAAAATACAGTAGTTTGTCCAGCGATAGCATTTCAGCTATCATCCAACTTAAAGAGAAAAAATGATGATGAAGACGTACCTCTTTTTTCCGAGTGAAAATGCACAAGCCAATGACAACCAACAGCCATAAGTTTTGTAACTCAACGGAGAATAACTTACGTTCTCCTCTCCAGTTTCAAATATTAATTGATTTTCAACTTGTAGAATCAAACTAATTGAATCATCAATCCATGGGGTCCACGTGCGGTGAATTTCATAAGAGAACTGTATCCGCTACTAGCCGTCGCTGCTGGTGGCTGGTTCTTTTCTTGCTCAAAGGCTAAGTATATTCATCGAGGAAGGCAGCCAGCGTTCGTTTATACCGCGGGGAGTAGGACTGTATGATAATTTAAGTTTTTAGTTTCAGTTTTTTTTTTATTATAGTAATAAATATTGTATATTACATTTAATGCCCTTAAGTCTGTTCCGCCCACTAATGTGGATGCTGAAAAAGATTTTTTCTGTTGATTTTTTCTATATATTATATTATATTATAATATTATTTATTAATAAGAAAAATGATTTACTTATACTACATATTGTTAATAAGTAATATAATAAATTACCGATAAATATAAAAGAAGCAAAAAGTATGCCTTATTTAGAAAAAAATGCTTAAAGCATATAACTTACATTAATAAATAAAGTTTTATTCTGTGATTGATGCCACATCTAGCCAGTAGCATTTCTTACACAAGACCTATGTTTGCTCGGTTGATGTTATTAATTTATTAATTGTTGTAAGATTTGAAGACTGTCTACGTTTTATTTTATTTTATATAATATTCAACTATACGCTCAGCATATTTTCTTAAATTTAGTTTCTCAGTAAGCGGATTGTTGTTAATTCTTAATGAGAAATGAAGTTCTTAAACTATAAATAATAAATGTATATAAACGTTTATTTTTAGTGCATGCCTCAATCACCTCAATATCACTTTCACACTTGTAGGTTCAAGTAACAGCACCGGTACATTTTAAAACAAATACCTCAAAATACTTTACTGAAAATAGCATTTCATTTTCACGAGATCAAAGAGAGCAAAGATCATTTTCACGAGAGAGCTCTCGCAAACACCGAAATCTTGCGGGATCAAAAAGCATCGCTTCTGCAAAGTTCGAGATTGCTACTAACCTGCGGGATTTGATGCCCTACCTGTGACCCAAAGCCAGCTATCAATCCTATAGTTTAAGGGTGCCCAACCAATCACTTTGTTCATTTAGATTATAGCTCTCATATGATTATCAATCGCATTACTTTTATGCGCGTGTTAACTTCTTCTTGTTCGAAGTTCGTGAACTTAGCTTTTTACGTACCTTTAATTTTAAGTTGTGTGTTCCACTTTTTTCACGTTCCTTTCTCTAGATCAAACCTTGGACGTATCTCCGCAGTGCCCAGGATTAGTAGGCAATACAGCAAGATTTACAAAAATAATGGGCCGGATATTAGTGACAGCCTACAAGAAAAAGCTACAGGAAAAAGCCCTACCTTTTTTTATATGAATTGTATAATAATTTGTTTTTATGTAATTTTTTAAATTTTGGAATGGATTGTCTTTGATTTTTTAAATATTACTAGTTTATTATTTTGTTAATTTTTTTTCTATCATTTGTTTTTTTTTTTATAGTATAGGGTGACAAACGAGCACACAGCCCACCTGATGGTAAGTGGTTGCTGTGACCCATAGACATCTACATCTATCATCAATAAATAATCAAAATGCAGATGCGTTGTCACCCGTGAGGACTAAGTTGGAAAAGAGGTTTGCAGTAAAAAGGGTCCCCGGTTCTCTACACTCACCATACGAAACACAGCAGTATTAAGCTGCTATTTTACGCTGGTATTCTGTGAGAGCGAGGTCCTTCCTCGGCCGAGCCGACCCATTCGTGCTACAACTATACAATGAATATAGCTGCAGTATGGCTCTACCATGTATAATTTTTTTATAGAACTTACATTGAAGCAATATTATTTCTTTTACATAGCTTTAAATAATAAGTGTTGTGGTCTCCTATAATTGAAGGGACACGCTAGTTTGAATTTCTATATTTCATTTTATCGAATTTATAATGTGTTACTTTTGTTGCAAGCCCTTAATAAAAACAAATTAATAAAATACATTAACTAAGTACAGCTTATTTTGCTGTCCATACTTCCCGTACTTGGCAGTTGGGTTGGTGAGAGCGCAAAGTAGATATCCTCGCGCTGTTAAAGCTATTCCCCATAATCAGACTGTGGGACTTGGGTTTTGCACTTATAAAGATTTTTTCAACATTAGTCGATTTAGGCCCGCGTCGTTCAGAGTCTGCCATGCATCGTGTAAGAACGGCGTTGACTATTTTGAAGTGAAAACTTCTTAAGCCGCGTTGAGCCATTTTTGGTAGGGGAAAAGATTATAGGTTCACGTCACCGATGTACCACTAAAATAATTACAGATTGTGAGGCATTCCTCATCTTAGTCCTCAAAGGTGGCAACGCATTTTAAGCCATCTCTTATTTTAATAAAGTCGGGTGGGCTGCAAGTTCGTTTGTCACTACAGTTTTATATAAAAGAAAGTTTTGATAGTTTAATCTTGTAAAACAATGAGCTAGATACGCTTATAATTTCAACGTTGTATATAGGCTAATACACTATCACCGTCACCCCAAGTGCCTAGATGAGAAACCTTGTTGCCATTATTGCAGCTTAGTGTCAGTGCCAGTTACTCGCCATTAAAATATAACTCAAGCATTTTGCTTTTTTAAGCTTGGTCACCCCAGTCACACTTGAGCATAGAACGTAAACACGTTCGTACGTACGTGCAGGGTAATAAACTACTCTACAATTTTCACAACTTTAAAGTGGTAATCGCTTGCTTGTAAATATAATATAATAGATTTCAATAAATTATCTCATTTATTTATTACAGCTCATCACAAGTTCATTGCTGAACATAGGCCTGCACCATACATTGCCTCATAGGAGGGGTATATTTCATAGTTGCCATGTTTGGGGTGCGGGTTCGCGACCGTATTTTCTACCACTTTTTATTAAGTCACTTTCTTGTTTGTCTGTCGCTCCGGGTGGAATATAGTAATTGATATTAAACTAACTTCGCGATTAGCTGGAAACTTGAAATTTTGATGATGATCGGCTCTGATGATAATGTAAGAATATGACTCCCGTTTACACTCGCGCGAGCGGCGAGGCGAGTCGCAAGGCGAGCCACGAGGTGCGAGTGTAAACGCTAGCTCGTGGCTCGCCTCGCCACTCGCGGGCCTCGCGAGGGACGTGAGCGTGGTGTTTACACTCGCGCTCTCGTTTCAGTTGGTTTACGGCGCCCTTCCATAATAACATTCGAATTGCTTTTGTTTTAAAATTACAATTTTAACAAAATAATATTATTTAATCTTGTACAATAGGTACTAGCAATTTATATAAAATTATGAAACTCAAAAGGTTCTGTTTCAATGAATAGATATCATCTACCATATTCTTCTTCAACGACGTATTTTTTTAATGTCCTTCTTTTCAAAATGGTCAAGCATCGATAAATACTTATTAAGGCAAGAGTTGATGCCGCTATTATTTCGACGTCTTCCATCGTTGCTGGCTCAACGGAAATCGAACGCATTGCGAGAGTGTAAACAGGCACTCATTACCTCGCAACAACACGCGAGCTGCGAGGCGAGGTACGAGGCGAGGCGCGAGGCGAGAGTCTAAACCCGGTATGATAAAAAAACGAGCTAAAAATAAAATAAAAATTTGAAAAATTTCACTTGTTTTTGTAATATATGTGTATTTTAGGGTAGTTAGTTTTAAGAATCGGATTACCGCAAGTGTCAAATACCTACATGTCTTGACTATGTTGCCCTTTCTCTCAGATTAAACCGCTAATATATATATATGTGTGTGTGTGGTGGTCGAATCCCCGATCAACACTACAGTTTCAACACGCTTTTATTAGCGTCTATCTATCTATGTAACATAATCTTTTGATGTAATTTTCACTAACTCGTAGAGGAACAATTGACTTGAAAATTTGCACTCGTATCAAGGAACGATGATAACGTAACATAAACACACGCCTGTCACACAGAGGGGTAGGCAGAGACTACGGACTTCCATTTGGCATGATCTTGACACACTTCTCTCGCCTCCTTTACATCCATATATCTTACGCATAGACGCTCGTCGGTTAAGGGTACTCCTAATCTGGCCCATTTTCAATACATCGCCAATTTGGTCGATAAACCTTCGTTTAGGGCGTCCCTACCCGACTCTTCCGTTCACTTCTGCAACATAAATTTGCTTTGTCACTCTTTCCTCGTTCATTCTTTCTTCATGACCAAACCACCATACAATGATAAATACAATTATTTAATGAACTGATCAGGATCACCAGGATAATTATCTCTAGAATTGTCAGCTAATGAGCAATGCCTGTTTATTAAATTTTTTTAAATTATATATAATTATATTTAATATTATTATTTCATTATTATTGCGTTGCGTGCGTGCGTTATCAGGAAAACGCTGCTACCTGTCGCTTATTTCAGTTTCCCTCTTTCACCGCGTAGAGAATCAACTAACCGTATAAACTATCTGTATGACTTAAAATAAACGTTTATTAGAATTACAACACTTCTCTACATAGTATAAAACAAAGTCGTCTGTACGCTTAAAAATCTTAAACTACGCCACGAATTTTGATACAGTTTTCATCAATAAACAGAATAATTCAAGAGAAAGGTTTATAAACATACATAAACATAAACACTCACGCCTGTCGCCCAGAGGGGTAGACAGAGACTATGGACTTCCATTTGGCACGATTCTGACACACCTCTCTCGCCTCCTCCACATCCATATACGAGTACCTACTCATACACGCTCGTCGGTTAAGGGTACTCTTAATTTGGCCCATTTTCAATATATCGCCAATTTGGTCGATAAATTTTCGCCTAGGGCCTCCCTTCCCGACTCTGCCGTTCACCTCTGCCACATAAATTTGCTTTGTCACTCTTTCCTCATTCATTCTTTCTACATGACCAAACCACCAAAGCATTCCAGAAAGGTTTATATGTATAAATTTTGGTGTGTGTATGTTCGTAATTCTTCTCCTCCTAATCTGCTTGACCGATTTGAATGAAATATTTATATAAGGTACATATGGGGTCACCAGGATGGTTCTTAGGTATAGTTGGACCCGGTAGGTGGCGCTGTTGAAATAACACGTGCGAAGCCGGGGCGTATCGCTAGTTATTAAATATACCGCACTGCTAGCAGACAGGATTAGTGTTTGGCGTCGGCCCAAAGATGTAGTTTGAGTGGGAAACTAAAGGAGGCAAAAGAAGCTTATCGATCGTTATACACGTAGTATGTGGTTACACTTGGTATCTATAGTAGTTTTTATTTTAACAATGTTTCTTTTAACAATGTCCGCCTTCGCAGTGCCTTTGTACATAATTATGTTTTTCACCATTTTCCTATCGAAGTATGTGTGTACATAAACTGTTAGATAAATAAATAAATAAATGTTTAGGTAATTAATAGGATCAGGCTTTACTTTGCGGAAGTCCTATTAAAGTAAGTGGTAGAGCCATACTGCAGCTATATTGTGGTCGCAGCACTAATGGGTCGGCTCGTCCGGGGTAGGACCACCCTCTTACAGAATACCAACGTAAAATAGCAGCTTAATGCTGCTGTGTTCCGTATTCCGCTTTTTACTGAAAAGAGGCATTCCATCTTAGTCCTCACGGCTGACAACGCATCTGCATTTTGATTCGCAAACAAGGGTAGATGTCTATGGGCCACAGCAACCACTTAAGTGGACTGTGTGCTCGCATATCACCCTTATCCTATAAAAAAATTACATTCGGTTACCTCAGAAACGATTTGTGGAGTAATTTCAAATTAAGCTTTGAAATTATTGATGTATGAAAGGTTCAGGTAAAGATTCAATAAATACCCATTAATATCCTCTCATCCTCATAACAAAGACTCATTAACACATACAATAAACAGCAATTATACCTAATTAATCGATATCGAGAAATTAGTAGATACTACAGCAGAATTCAGTAACGATATTAATATGCAATTTGGTTTGAATAAATGTAAAACACTTCACATTGTAAGAGGCAAAGTAAAGCCTGGGGACTATGTAGTGAATGACACAGATGCTATTACAGCGACGGAACCGGCTGACTTAATATTTAGGGTATGTGCAACTTAAAGGTCTTGACCACGTACGAATAAAAAGTTCACTAACTACGGAATACAAGAGAAGACTTAACGCTGTTTGTAAAACGCAACTTTTAGGTAAACATCTTATCAAAGCCATAAACACCTTCGCCATCCCCGTATTAACGTACTCATTCGGAGTTATAAAATGGTCTAAGAGTGACACAGAACAATATTTTTTTATAGGAGAGGGGGCAAACGAGCAGCGGCTCACCTGATGGTAAGTGACTACCGCCGCCCATGAACAACTGCAACACCAGGGGAATTGCAGGTGCGTTGCCGGCCTTTTAGAAAGGAGTAGGCTCTTTTCTTGAAGGTCCCTAAGTCGTATCGGTCCGGAAAAATCGCTGGTGGTAATCGACTCCACAAGGAAGTTGTGCGAGGAAGAAAACATCTTCTAAATCGCACAGTGGTAGTCCGCCAATCATCCAGGTGGTATGGATGGTATCGCAATGTGCGATGGTGAAATTGAGCGGCTGGAATTAGTCCGAACAATTCCTCAGAGCACTCCCCGTGATAGATGCGATAAAATATGCAAAGAAATGCAACATCTCTACGCAGTGCCAGTGAGTCCAGCCGATCGGAAAGAACTCGGTCGTCGATGATTCGAGCCGCTCTGCGCTGGATGCGGTCAAGTGGAAGGAGCTGGCACTGGGGAGCCCCTGCCCAGAGATGGGAACAATATTCCATATGGGGCCGAACCTGCGCCTTGTAAAGTTGCAAGCGGTGTACCGGCATGAAATACCGTCCCGCTCTGCTGAGCACGCCAAGCTTCTTAGAGGCCAATTTGGCCTTCTCTTCCAAATAACCAATTAGAGGGTACTACATGAACAACACTTACTTTTTTAAGATTTACTTGTGTGCATTGTTAGGGAAAACGAATAATATGTGTCTTAATAAAACGATCGTTCCGGCAAATCTAAAAAAATCATAATTATTGAGGAATGGATGAGCCAATACTCACACCAATTGAGATATTCTAGTCGACTAAGGAATGACCACGCTCGCGCAGATTCATCATAACAGCCCATCACAAGTCTACTGCTGAACAATGCCTCCTCCCAAGGAATGATTTTGCGCGCCTTGCCTGAGGAGAAGATTAGAATAAGGAGCTGTCAATTGTCGAAGATAAGCCACCAATAGGGGGCTAACGCTGATAGGATCACAGACGTATCTGCTTATAAGCGGTGAAGGTGGAAGGAACACCTTGGGGTTTTAGTCGGTGCGAGTCTGACATGACGGGTATGCGTAGGCATTTCTCCCTAATAAAAATCTGTAACTCTTACAGAATAGTACAGAAATTATTAAACCACATTCCACATTCGGACGGTGTTTGAATGCGACAAACACCGTTCTGACCCACCTGCATTCTTCGACTGACCTACCTGACCGTTCTGACCCACCTGCATTTCTTACCAAGTCGTCACTCCATCCACAGCAAAGATTTTTTTTTTATAGAATAAGGGTGACAAACGAGCACACAGTCCACCTGATGGTAAGTGGTTGCTGTGGCCCATAGACATCTACATCTATCTGCGTTTGCGAATTTAAATGCAAATGCGTTGTCAGCCGTGAGGACTAAGATAGAATGCCTCTTTTTTCCAGTAAAAAGGGTCTCCGGTTCTCTACACTCATCATACGAAACACAGCAGAATTAAGCTGCTATTTTACGCTGGTATTCTGTGAGAGCGTGGTCCTTCCCCGGTCGAGCCGACCCATTCGTGCTAAAACTATACTATTAATATAACTGCAGCATGGCTCTACCACGTAAATGTTTCGTATAGCGAGTCAAAACCCTTTATTCTCGGTAACGAAGCATTTTTTAGAACTTGGAACCTTTAGAACACTTACTGTCACTTCATTTTACTTCTATTTCATAGTCATTATTTTCTACAAAATAAAAGAAAACCTCATATGGCATAGGCAAAGTTTTGTATGGGAAGTAATCTCGAAAACTAGTCAATCGATTCTGAAATCTTTCATTGTTAGAATGCTGATTATTCGAGATACGAATAGACTGTTCAATTCTTACAAAAATACCTAACCAAACGAGTTCAGCTTGCTAGTACATACAAAATATTTCATTCCGTTACCTTAACTGAAGAAATAATGCAGGGCAAAACATGAAAGCGATTCCAGGGAGAAACTTCTAGATTTAAATTTGTTTAAAAAAAAACAATAATTCCTGTTTCATGACTGAAGTTTGTGTTTGGGCACCGCTTCTGTCTATAAAGTTATCTTAAATTTAAAAAAATCTACCCTAGCCGTATTTCTTTTCTATGATTATAAATTTTGCCTTGTCGATGTATTGCGTACTTAGAACAACAACTGCGCAGTAACAGCATATGATGGACTCCGTATATTACTTCCTCTTGGCACTAAACTTGATTAAATCGTTAATTTCAACTTGAATCGCAGAATTACTGTCGCCTAATGGGATCATTGATGGATACATTTTACACATTCTATTCTATTCTATTCTAGAACATAGGCCTACCTCAAAGATTGCCTTAAGGAGGGAGATTTTGCCTTTTTGCCACGCTTGGCAGTCTGGTTAGCAACCGCATTTCTTCATTACTCTTCTTCTACACGATTCACCAATGCGCAACGAGCTCGAGACCATGCCCAGCCCACGTTCAGGTCTAGCAGTTGTAATACGGACTGACGAAAAACCATAAGGAAGTTTAAGCACATATTAAGGAATCGCGATAGTGACTTCCTAAAATATTTCAATGTTCCAGAACCACACTAACAAAATTTCATACGATATAAGATAACAGACAACAAGTTAACTAGTACATATAGGCTACGATTAGTTGATTCCCGCTCAGACGGTAGACGAGATCGAAACAGCTTCCCTACGTACGCACGCACACACGGACACGCCTTGCACTTCGTTGCACCGCACGCAGTAATACCATAACGATTTATGTGCTTAGAGCTGCTACTGTAATTTATGACTTGAGTTAATGCAATAAAATATATTTTTAACTCAATAGCGAAGGATTTTAGTCCTTTAAAGCAAAGGCCTGAAAAATTAGCTGTGTAGACATAACGTCGTAGCCATTTATAGATTTTATTGTGCGAGTCATGCAACATGAGTCATTAATGAGTTTTTCGTCTAATCGTAAATTAAACAAGGTAACGATAGTGGTGAGTGGTGTTTGCTTTCATAAGATTTTATAATTTAACCCGACGATCAAATTGCTAAGGGATCAGTGACCTGCCTGGTGGGTGGTGTCCTTGGTTGGAAATCCACCGAAACACAACATTTATTTTGTACAACACACAGATTATTTAGTTTTCGTTCTAGTTAACGTCCATAAATTTAATATAACCAATACGAAAGACCTACGAGTGGATACAATATAGTAAGGCCCTTTTTATTATATATCCGTAGTACAAACTTAAAAATTTAATGAATTACAGTCGAATTTCGACATTACGACATTTGTATACTGTATTTCATTTTCAACTCACAGTATATAATATATGTATTATCTATGCTTTTTACGTGATAGAGCCATACTGCAGCGATATTATGGGTGTAGCACGAATGGGCGGCTCGGCCGGAGTAGGATCACGCTCCCACAGAATACCAGCGTAAAATAGCAGCTCAATACTGCTGTGTTTTGTATGGTGAGTGTAAAGAACTGGATGGGTATCCAGTTCTCCTTTTAACTGGAAACGAGGCATTGCATCTTAGTCCTCATGGGTGACAACGCATCCCAATATTTCGATTCTTTATGCAAGATAAATGTACATAGATGTCTATAGGCTATATTTATTTTATTCCTAATAAACTCCCGTATGAAATCAGTTGCTGAGTCAGGACTCATCAGTTTTGGGGATTTTTTTAATGTAGAAAATTGAGAAAAAGGAACGCTTCTGTGATCACCTCGTTTTCTGTCATTCTCACAGAAATTTTTCTCTAAAGTGGTATTTTTCGTCTGATTCTTCCTTATCCGCCCTTAATACTCCCCTCCTAGAATTTTCCTTGATCGCCACGTTTGGTGGATTGACGATCGCAGTACCAGATGTCTAGTACCTTTGACACTGCTCCCCGTTGCCGATCTGGATATTTTAGAACTGGCATATAATATGAGATGGATATTTATTGGAGGCCAGGAAATTTTATTGGCACTTCACGAACTTCTTACGACATTCGTGGGACATGAGGACTGAAATTATGAATTGTTTTACGCCGCCACTATACGGCTTCATGTGCAATTTATGTAATGTGAAATACAGTAAAAATTTTTTGCGAGGATAACTTATTAAAAAAAATTAATAATAATTAAATCTATAAGCTATTCTCGGTATTCGTCCCTCACAAAAAGCTGCATTCAGTACTTCACCTACTTTAATTAGCTAGTATGTAGCTTTTTTTTTATAGGTACAAACGAGCACACAGTCCACCTGATTGTTGCTGTGACCCATAGACATCTACATCTACCTCAAGAAAGTATCAAAACGCAGATGCGTTGTTACCCGTGAGGACTAAGATGGAATGCCTCTTTTCCAGTAAAAAGGGTCTCCGGTTCTCTACACTCACCATACGAACCACAGCAGCGTTGAGCTGCTATTTTACGCTGGTATTCTGTGAGAGCGTGGTCCTTTCCCGGTCGAGCCGACCCATTCGTGTTACAACTATATTACTAGCACAGATGCAGCATGGCTCTACCACGTTTGCTTCATAATAGTTCTTGAATGTGGAATAAGCTTCTTGAATATAGTACAGACCAATTTTCATTTGTGAAAAAAATATATGTAATTAATCTAGTAAGAGTTTAATATGCGATTTAATATGAAACTTTGGCGTGGAAAGACAAGGGGTGATCTCCCGCCGGGCAAGGTGTTCGGCCAACGTTCCGTTTTATTACAGAGCTATTCTTTGAATACTGCAGTACTTCGGAACTTCGATACATTTCGCTTGAGGCGCGACGACAGCCCCGCCACATGCTGTTTCATTGTGTGTTTATACGTGGTAGAGCTAGACTGCAGCTATATTATGGTTGTAGCACGAATGGGTCGGCTAGACCGGGGAGGGACCACTCATATATCTTCATAGATATCTACAAAACATGCAGATGCGTTGTCACCCCTGGGCACGAAGATGGAATGCCTCGTTTCCAGTAAAATGTACGTGGTAGAGCCAAGTTGCCGCTATATTTATAGCATAGTTGTAGCACGAATGGGTCGGCTCGACCGGGAAAGGACCACGCTCACAGAATACCAGCGTAAAATAGCAGCTAATGCTACTGTGGTTCGTATGGTGAGTGTAGAGAACCGGGGACCCTTTTACTGGAAAGAGGCATTCCATCTTATTCTAAAGGCTGACAACGCATCTGCATTTTGATTCGTTATCGAGGATAGATGTAGATGTCTATGGGCCACAGCAACCACTTAACATCAGGTGGACTGTGTGCTCGTTTGTCACCCTATTTCTATAAAAAACTCACCATGAAACACAGCAGTATTATGCTGGTATTCAGTGAGTGCGCGGTCCATCACCGGTCGTGCCGATCCATTCGTGCTGCAAGCATAATGTAGCTGCAGCTGGCTCTACCATGTTTAAAGGTACATGTACAGACATATCACGTCACCATATATAAATTTAAGTTATAAAGTTATTAACTTACCATTCATTAAGCCCGCTATATTTACGATTTTTCTTTTGTGCATAAAAATTTAAATAAATAAAAAATACCAAACACATTCAAATTTGGAGGAGAGGTTTTCAACGTAACTATTTATACGTCATTCTAGCTGTAACCTTGTGATTAATTCACTCTTATTCTACTCAAAAGGGTCAAAAAATTAAACTTTTATTTAGAGAACTCTACTTAGCAGACTTCAAAAGAATAAAACAATTTCCACAAAACAGCTTCAAAAGTATTGGGCCCTAATTTTTATAGACTGTTAGCTGGTACCCGGCGCGTTGCTGCCACAGAAGAAATAATTGTGGAAATATCGTTTTAAATTTGGAAGAGTTATATTGTTTAACTAGCTGTTCCCCGCGACTTCGCCCGCGTGGAATTTTTGCGTGGAACTCAGCTATCTGCCAGTGAAATCTCGTCAAAATCAGTTTTATTATAGTATAGATAACGAATGATAATACATTTATTGAAGTTGAATGATATAACTTTTAAATAAATTTTTAGGTACGATCGCGCGCCACCTACTGTAAGTTAATTGTACTATGCCTATAACCTTCGCGCAAGTGCAAGCAATAAGTTGACAAAGTTTTACCGCAATCTGATGAACAGTATGGCAGCGCATAAAATACGAACAAACAAACATTATTTTTTATATATTAGAAGAAGATGTCATAACTCCGGATTAGGACAGGAGATCAAAGGTGTGAAACATCTGGCACTGCGATCGTGAATTCGCCTGCCAAGCAAGACGACTAAAGCAAATATTTCTTTCAACGAGAGACATCCATGTCCAAAAGACGAATTTTATATGCTGATGAAGAAGAACATGAAGAATTGAGAATCAATAAAAAAATGTGAGCTTCATTATTTTATACCGTTACCGTTACAACCTATTAAAGTCCACAGCTGAACATCCCCTATAGATTGCCTCATGGGGGGGGGGATATTTGCCACGCTTGGCAAGCGGGTTGGCAGCAAACGCAGCCTTTTATTTTTAGTCGTTTTTTTTCCCTTTTCGCCTCTTACGACACCCACGGGATGATATGGAGTTATGGATATTCTTACACCGCCACTGCACGGTATTATTTTATAAGTAAACGTAATATATACAAACGACGTCAACGTCAAGACGTTAAATATACAAACTCAAAGGTACTAACACAAACATAATTATTTCCCTCTTAGCGTGCATATTTCTCTAAATGTATTAAACAAAATATTTATATTTGTATTGCAGTCTGCGCCTCGTACTCGAATCGGTATTCGGAATCACGTTGCTGTAAGCTTACAGCTGTCCTTTGAAAGAGAGAAATATCGCTGTAACGCTAGTTGTTTAATGTGGGGGATGAAAGAGCTTGCTTGCATAAACGTTCTGTTGAAGGTTATACATATTTATATTAAACGAATTAAAGGTTTCGAATATTTTAAATTTATAATTATTTCTCGAAGACTGCTATAGGAGTTTCTTTTAATATATCGACAAAGTTTTTTTTGAGCAATAAATCGAAACATCTAAAAAAATTTATATTTATAATTAAAAAAAATATCATCGTTCATCATCATTACAGCCCTTCACAAGTCCATTGCTGAACATAGGCCTCCAAGGAATGCCACAAAGCACGGTCCCGAGCCACCTGCATCGACTTCCTGTATGTCTTACCTAAAAAAATATTGCTTTAATTTTTTTATGAACTGTTAAAGTATGTTAGATATGTGTACCCATCCATTACAGCCTATGAAAGTCCACTGCTGAACGTAGGCCTGCCCCATAGATTGCCTCATAGGAGGGATTTTGCCATAGTTGCCACGCTTGGCAAGCTGGTTGTCAACCGCAGTTTTTTATTATTTAGAGTTGTGATCAGGAAGACGCTGCTGCCCATCACCTGTTTCAATTTCACTCTATCACCTCTTACGACACCATATTTAATATTAATGCGGCATCAGAGGCAGCTGAACTGAGTAAGTGGCGCAAATATGAGTCTCTGAGAGATGACTACATATTTGTGCCATTTGCTGTAGAGACTATCGGTCCGTGGGGTCCACGTGCGGTGAAGTTCTTAAAGGAACTCCATCCGCGGCTGGTCGTTGCTGCTGGTGATAAGAGGGCTGGCTCTTTTCTTGCTCAAAGGATAAGTATAGCCATTCAGCGGGGAAACGCAGCCAGCGTTCTTGGCACGATACCGCGTGGAGTAGGACTGTTTGATAATTAAATTACTAGTTTTAGTTTTTTTTTATTATAGTTTTTAATATTAATTAATATGTAGTAAATAGCATAACAAGCATACGTCCCACTAGTCCTCTAGTCCCCTTCTAAAAGGAATGAAAAGTATAAAAAATCTTGAACGACCTCAAATTTCTAATTGACTCATTTAAAACCGCAGCAGTCCTTTTAGTTTAACTATATCAATAAAATACTTTGATATTAATGCGTAATTATTGGAAGTAATTTTGGAAGTAAAGACTTTAGAAATGAGTTAGGGGGTGGCTCGAACTTTAGGAATAGTCAGTTTGAATAGCCTATCATGTAGAGGATGTCATGGGGGTCATGGTTGAATAGGGCAAAAGTTCTCATTACACTCCTAGGAGTCAAAATGGCCAAATCCAAAAAAATATATAATTCTTATTTCGGCTATAACGCCGCCTCCTTCGGAGGTTCTTACGCAGTCTTTACTTCCCGCATCCCACTAGTTACAAATGTCGAAAAATTACAGTAGAATACTGTATAAAGACAGAGCCACGCTGCAGCTATATTATGGTTGCCTCGACAATTATCATCAAGCACCACGCTCTCACAGAAGACCAGCGTAAATACAGCTGTGTTCCGTATGGTAACTGGTAACGAACGTTAGCCCTTAGGTATGACTACGCATCTACATTTTGATTCTTAATAGAGTATAGATGTAGATGTCTATGAGCCACAGCATTCACTTATAATCTGTGTGCTCGTTCCTCAGAGGAATAAGGGTTGCATGAGATCTGCAGCATATGCTGTAAAAAAGATTAGAGGCCTTACACGTGTTGAAACAGATTAGTTTATGTTATTTCAATACCATAATGGCATATGGAATCTTGCTATGGGGTAATGCGACTGACATCGGAACTATCTTTGTTTTTAAGAAGAGAGTCAGAAGAGCAATTTATAACTTAAATCCGAAGGAATCCCTCAGAGAAAAATTTAAAGAAATAAATATATATTATTACTTTGGCCTCTCAGTGTATATACGAAAATTTAATGTATATATAAAAATTTAATAAATCTATACAAATAAATAAAATTGAAGTGTCTGTTTTTAATGACAAAATAACAGCTTTTTACTAAATGCATATGAAAGTATATACGGTACTTATAACAAAAATACAATTTTTAAAATTTTTGTCTGTCTGTCTGTCTCTTTGTTCCGGCTAATCTCCGAAACGGCTGGACCGATTTCGACGGGACTTTCACTGGCAGATATCTGATATTATAAGGAGTAACTTAGGCTACTTTTATTTTAGAAAAAGAATTAGGGTTCCGAGCAAAAAATTAAAACCCATGAAATCCAATCGTAATAAATTCCACGCGGTCCAGTCCAGTCCAGTCGCGGGGAATAGCTAGTATATTAAATATAAGTTTTATTAAAAATAGTGATGTGCATTCTACAAATACTAGGAACAAGCAGAAGTGAGTTATGCCAGTTTCTCGACTTCAAAGAGTCAGTAATTCCTTCATGGGGCAATGTATACGCTTTTACAACAAAGTCCCAGAAAATATGCAGACCTTATCTGTCAAAAGGCTTAAAATATTTACTAAGCAAAAATTGTTTAGTAAGGGTAGTACGTGGTACTTACATGATTGATAATAACCCCTGGGAATGAGGTGATCGCTAATATGCTGTTTCTAAATATTTTCATACTAATAGTATAAAATAATATATTGTAAATTAATTTTATTAAAAAAAAAGTCCCGCTGGGTTTCTTGCTGGTTCTTCCCAGGACAGAGGTTTTTTCCGAACCAGGTCCAGTAAAGCTTAAATTATTTTCATAAATATCTATAAGAATAAGTATTCTTGTAAATTATATTGAATAAAAATGATTCTATTCAATTCTATTTTAAAATATACTTCTTAAATTAAATTTAAGATAATAATAATTAAAATTAATGAACTATTTAACAAATTAACAAATTATTATTGGACGAGTTTCTCGATTGAATTCATTAACTGTCGGCATTTGCACATAGATGGCGTAGCAATTCCAAGTAATTATTGTAATCGCAGACAACCCTTATTCCATAAAAAAATGAAGGCAAATCAACTGAAATGAACCTCATACTATTGATATATATCAGTATTTTCTTTACCTCATTCTCCGCAAACAACAGTGCATATAGTGTTATTATCATATTAGAACGTAAAGCATATACATACGACATACGAATACAGCATAGCTGTGATTTGTTTCCTTTGGGGGAGACCTATAATTTAGCTGCTACACCCTTATTACCTAAAGCCAAATAATCTTTATTCTCGCTACAAGGGCATCCATTGCTGTACTTGCTCACTGCGGCGTTTCACACTTCAGAAGGTAAACGGCATTGTACAGCAAGTTTTGTTAGATGTACCGTCGTCTGTGTGAGCATGAGGTGAGAGCAACAGTCTCGCCTGCTCATAACACAGCGGGCGAGACCTACCCCAAGGCAGAGCGCGTTGCCCTGTCTGCATGCACATTGCAACAAAGGAAATGCCAAAGTTGACTTCGAAAGTAATGGATTATTCAGACACGGTTTTTCTGATTAGTTATCTTTAGCAGCAATTAAGCTTCATTTATTTTCTATTTATATTGTGATCTATTTTAATTGAAATATTTTAATGCACAATTATGCAATATTTGAATGAACAATTACATGTCGTGCTACAAATATCCTTAGAATTTAATTATTTAGCTTATATATTGGAGTAACAACTAATAGCTGCAGTTGTATTATGGTTGTAGCACGAATGGGTCGGCTCGACCGGGGTAGGACCACGCTCTCACAGAATACAAGCGAAAATGGCAGTTTAATGCTGCTGTGTTTCGTATGGCGAGTGTAGAAAACCGGAGATCCTTTTTTACTGGAAACGAGGAATTCCAAATTAGTCCTCAGGGGTGATAACGCATCCGCATTTTGATTCTTAATCGAGGATAAATGTAGATGTCTATAGGCCACAGCATCCACTTACCATCAGGTGGACTGTGTGCTCGTTTGTCACCCTTATTCTATAAAAAAGTAGATAAAATTACGTAATGGTTGAGGAACGGTGTGTAGAAATAAAAACGTTACCTCACTCCCCGCAATTATAGAGTGAATAAGTACTAAAGTGGGGAAAACTTCAGAATAAGCAATGTACACCCAACCTCAAAATCGAAGAATACAATAATTTAAAATTTAACATTTTGTACAACCGACTTCAATATAAATTATTAAGAATAACTCAAAAAATATTGATCAGACCTTGATCACATTTATATGGGACCGCGTGAAAAACACCAGCTTTCAAATAAAAAAAGAATCATCGAAATCGGTTCACCCAGAAAAAAGTTATGAGGTAACACACAAAAAAAAACAAAAAAACATACAGTCGAATTGAGTACCTCCACCTTTTCGAAGTCCTTAGAAAAGAAGATAATGTGTACTTTGACTATGTAATATCTCCTGCGTAGTTAATAATTTCCCACACTGGTACCGTTTGTAATCCTTACATTTATATAACTACTAGCGATCCGCCTTGGCTTTGCCTAGGTAAGATCATAAGATTATTAGATTACAGACAAACAAACAGACCGACAGGCAGACAGACAGGCAAACAAAAGTTTTAAAATGGTTATGCATGTCTTGATGACGCAGATAGCTCCCCCTGCGTAATAAAAGGCAGTTACTTCGATATTACCTAAGAATAAATAATAAATAGCACACAGTCCACCTGATGGTAAGTGGTTGCTGTGGCCCATAGACATCTACATCTATCCTCGATTACGGATCAAAATACAGGTGCGGTGTCACCCGTGAGTACTAAAATGGAATGCCTCGTTTCCAGTAAAAAGGGTCTCCGGTTCTCTACACTCACCATACGAAACACAGCAGTGTTAAGCTGCTATTTTACGCTGGTATTCTGTGAGAGCGTGATCCTTCCTTGGTCGAGCCGACTCATTCGTGCTATAACTATACCAGATATATAGCTGCAGCATGGCTCTACCAACTCAAAATTATAAAAATTTGCGGTTGCCAACCCACCTGCCAAGCGTGGCATCTATGGCAAAATTGAGGCAAAATATGAGGCTAAGGTTATGGTAAATTCTATGCCAGCTTATATATACCATATGTTATATCTTACCCCCCTTAACTTTCCTTAACATTGTTACCCTTATTTTGGTTAGCTTAAGTAGTAAACAGGAGGATGCGAGTCATATTTGTCGTAGGTCATCAATGTTCGATGACCCTAACTACGTGTTACGCTCCATTGAATACACGTTTAAATGCGCATCAGACAACTCTTTTTAATAATGTTGGATTTCTTATAATTAAATTTGGATCGTTGGTATTGGAGAGTAAAATATAGAAAGAATATTAACCGATAAATATTGGATAAATATTTTAAACAAAAATTATTTATTACAGGGCTTAATTTTAACTAACTTTGACATTTCGACGTTTTGATTGGTTTTGCGGTATGGGTAGGTCAGGTCACAAGATTACGAGGAAGTAGTTAGTACATTTTAGTAAGAAATTAGCTGGTAACCCGCGCGTTGCAGCCGCAGAAGAAATAATTGCGGAAATATTGTTTTAAATTTGGAAGACTTATATTGTTTAATTGGGAATGATAATACCTACATTGATTAAAGTTGAATGTTATATAACTTTTAAATAAATTTGTCGGTACGATACGCGCGCCACCTACTGGAAGCTAATTATAGTATGCCTATGACCTTCGCGGAAGTGTTTTTGATAAAGAATTTGTTGACAAAGTTTTACCGCAATATGATGAACGGTATGGCAGCGCATAAAATACGAACAAACAAACATTAATTTTTATATATTAGATGTATAGTTTACGGTAGAACAGGAAGACCACTTCATCGTAGCGCTATCTATAGGTCTCTTTTTAGAAAAAAACTTTTTTTGTCTTAAAAACGTTTCTCCACACTTGGATTTTTTCTTGTATCCTGGAGGCAGTTATAGTTACAGAGGCAGTACAAATACTTGTTTCGTGCGGTTTGAGGGAACCGCGGCCCCCCCTTAGCGCTGCAACTCATTGCTAAGCCACTGCGCCACGGAGCCGTCACTTTACCCCATTAGGCAATTTAATTAAATTTCACAAGGACACACATCCAGATCCAGAACAATTATTTGTTCCATATAAGCATTTGTTCCAGGATACGGGATTAAAACCCGCAACTCGCAGCACTGCAACCAAACGCTTAGTCACTGCGCTATCAAGCCGTCAAAGGTAACAATATCTCCTCACATGCTTCTTACTTGAGGCTAACGACGCCCATGAAAAATGAAATCACGTACGAAGTACAAGGAGTGCATCAAGAGAATCCAAGAGCTAATTTCACACTTTTATTTAATAAATTTTAAATCCTAAAATTTATATTTTACATTTTTATTTAATTTTAAAAATGCAAAATTCTCTTTAAAAAAAAAAGTTTTCATTATTATAAAACTCGTTTTAAACAATTTGGCACTACGCCGCTAATTACAACTGGCTAATAAAATGAATCAAATCTTTTTTTAATTTACTACGCCTTAAACTGTTGGTTGGTTTGCCCGCTTGCGTGGTCGTCTGAAAACTTTGGTCATCAATGACGAATTAAAGGCAATTGTCGAAGCTGATGATACTCAATCTATGGCTGAATTAACAGCAGCTTGCGACGTTATCATCAAAACAATATTGGTCCATTTCCGTCAAATTGGCGAGGTAAAAACGCTTGACAAATGGGTGCCCCACAAACTCAATGATCGCCAGCGCGAAGTACGCGTCGAGACGTGCCTTGCACTGCTCAACAGGCAAACAAACTAAGGGATTTTGAACTTGCGACGAAAAATGGTTTTTGTTTGACAATCGCAAGCGCTTGGTTGGATTCTGGTTCAGCACCTAAACAATGCCTTAAACGAAAAATTATCCCTAGACAACTGATGGTCACTGTTTGGTGGTCTAGCACCTGTGTGATTCATCACAGCTTCTTACTAAACGGGATGAGCATTACTGCAGATATGTACTGTGAAGAACTGAACACAATGATGGAGCAGCTCACACGTCTCCAACCAGCTTTGGTCAATGGCTCGTCCCCGCTGCTCCTGCACGACAACGCGCGACATCATATTGCAAAACAGACGGTCTCCAACTTCCAAGAGCTGGGGTTGGAAACTCTCCGTCATCCGCCGTACTCACCAGACCTTGCGCCTACAGACTTCTACTTTTTCCAGAATTTGGATAACTTTTTGGCGGGGAAAAAATTAAATATCGGGTATTTAATTTTTTTCCCGCCAAAAAGTTAGAGGCAGTACAAAATGCCTTTAAAGAATTTGTTGTCTCCGTTAAGCTGATTTCTTCACGAAGGGCATCAATAAACTGCCACTGCATTGGCAAAGATGCATCAATTGCATGGGTGATTACTTGGAATAATAGAAATAAAAAAATATAAAAAAAAATTACGTTAGATAACTTATTTCATAAAAAAACGGCAGTTTCATGGGTAAAGACCTAATAAGTCATTTTTAACCCTAATGAAGTTGGATCTCATTTACTGTTACAGTTTAATAAGAACGTCTCATCAATATCCCGTTTATGTATATAATGTACCTACTTTTCTTTTACATTTATTATATGTACCAATATTATTGGATTAGAATCGCATTCTGTTCAGTAGTGCACTTACATACAGATAGTGTTTACTCGCCCCTTTATTCCACTATTATTCATACCATTAAGGTGCAATATCATTAAACGCAACGAGCGCGACGTTATCAGATCTCTTGTCCTCATCATTTTCAATCTTTTGCCGCGTAATGAATATAACCTCGAGCTGTCATTTTGCAATGACATTTATTTTGGCGGGAATTCGATATACGTCTGATTCTGATTAAAAAGGGACAAGAAGTTATTGACCTTTTGATTTTATTAATATTATGTAAATTACTAACATTTTAATATGTTAAGAAGCTCTGAGAATATTCATAAATACATTTTACATTTAAGAAATATATAATACATGGATAATGATGGGGATAGTGTATATGTAGCTAACTATCACGCAACAAACAGGTAATTTGACTAGTTACTAGGACCTGGACTAAGTTAGAACTATAATTACTGTAGAATATGTATTTAGGGTTGCCAGAAACAAAATTAAGTATTAAGATACAAACACATCTAATCTACATTCCACTACATCCACGATTAATCTACAATTTATTTTTGTTTGAGGCAACTGCAATTATGTTTATATCTGCAATTATCTTATCCAACCAATATATCCGATATACGTTTTCTTCTTTTGAAATGTGTCAAACTCCGTCCAACCAATGTCCATGCCTCTGAAATTCCATAATTATAGATAGGCAACCATTAATAAATGGTTAGACGGAATAACAAAAGTCTTCAATAGATTACATTATCTTTATTCACAATCTCTGTAGTTATATATTTATTCACATAACATTGAAATATTTACGATATTAAGTAACTATAATAAAAAAACTAAAACTAAACACTTAAATCAGTCCTAATCCCCGTGGTATCGTGCCAAAAACGCTGGCTGCGTTTTCTAGCTGAATGGCTATAATTAGCCTTTGAGCGAGCAAAGAACCAGCCGTTATATTACCAGCAACGATGACCAGTCGCGGAAACAGTTCCTTTAGGAAATCCACCGCACGTGGACCCCACGGACCGATAGTCTCTACAGCAAATGGCACAAATATGTAGTGATCTCTTTTCTCTATTTTTAATTCTGTCTATATTTGTAGTTTGTTTTGACAACTTTTAATATACTTTGCCGTATCCTCAAACTTGCTGTTTCGGTTTACATTATGACAGAATCAGTTTCAAATCGTCTTTGAACTTTAACTATGGCCTAGCTCTTGTACTACGCTACTACGCAATACCGAGTTATTGCGTAGTAGCCGTAATACCGAGGTACTTGAACTGTAAACCACTGCGAAATACAAATCTAATGCGTATTTGAAATTCCCTTTACGTTTCTGGGAATCCCGGGACATAACCGTTTTTAGTTGTAGTTGTTATGTTGGTAACCACAGTTTTATATTTTATGTTTGGTTGTTATCAGGAAGATGCTGCTGCCATCTCCTGTATTAGTTTCCCTCTGTCACCTCTTACGATATCTAAGGAATGATAAGGGGTAATGGATATTCTTACGCCGCCACTATACAGCAAATTGAATCTTAGAATCATAGGTGTAAAGCTTTTATGCTCAATACATATAAATATTTATAATTACAACAAAAAGCTAAAAGTTAAAAAGCTTCTTAAATATGTACGTACATTATATTTTACTATTTACAAAACATTAAGAAAATCTAACTACTTTACTACACCAAACCCAACAAAGAAAAATGATGAAAATTACAATTATTTTGATAAAAACAATTTTAAAAGGGTTTTAGAAATTTTATTCGTTATAAAAAAACAACGCTTTTAACCTTATTTCGATTTTAAATAATTTTAGCTTTTTATGTTATTAAAAAAAAGTAATTATGTTATTAAAAAAAGCATTAAAAAAATTCGCAGACATGTGAAGTTCGCCAACTGGGGCAGCGCGACGGACATTCCCTTGCCCTAAAACCCCTCAGAAATGAGTGGAGGCCTGTGCCCAGCAGTGGGACGTATATAGGCTGTAACTTTATGTTATTAAATTATGAATTTGCCATCTCCTGTTTCAGTTTTCCTCAGTCACCTCTGTGACATGACTGAGGAAAACTGAAACTGTGGTTGCCAATCCACCTGCCAAGCGTGGCATGGCAAAATCCCCCTTTGAGGCACTCTATGGGGAAGGCCTAAGTTCAGCTGCGAACTTTTATAGGCTGTAATAGATGGAATAGATGTTACAAAATTATCATATTTAGTATGGCATTACTTTCTTATATTTTCGAAATAAACATTCACACTTAATTCTCCTTCTTTATCAGCCCGCAGCAGTCCACAGCTGGAGATGCCCCCCCGTGTTCTAGGGAGGATTTTTCTTGGCTGTAGAATTGACGCTCGCAGTGTGAGAGGTCAACTCACCATTGCTGTTGCTTCTTGTCGCCGATTTGGGTTTATTATCTGACGTAAATGAGATTATTATACCGCCATTTATCAGAAGCCCAACACCACGGGACAAAAGGGGGTGATGCCCCCACCACACGGCAACATGCTAAAATATTACTACTTTATGATAAAATATCAAACCTACATTAAAATCGTCATCTGAACAGTGAACTGGCTGCTGAATTTTTATTTAAAAAAGTAACATTTAAAACATCAAAACGAAACCTCTCTAATATAGAAATGAAACCATTGAAATCTGCACGACCCGGTAAGCACAACGATGAAAACTGTGCACCGCGTATTTCCATAGAAATGATATCATAAAAAAAATTACGTGAAAAACTACTCCAATGAGTTCAAAGTGTCCGCTGGGGGTGGGAAAACTTAAAAATAAGTAAATATTCCGCAGCATCGATGCCTAACTGTGGCGGGTACCAGGTAAGTATGGATGTGTAGGAGGAGCTCGCGGGCGGCGGTAGTCATGGCGACCGCCGGATGTGCCGCCATGGCTCGCCGGTTTGCAACCCTGGATTTTAGGGTAACCAAAATTTTGATTTCCCTTAAAAATATTTCTTTAGAATATAATATGGGAATAAAACAAAAACAAGGTAATTCGTTTTGTATGTTTATTTTATTGTACTTATTTTTGTACCAATCCTACATTAATCATAAGGACTCTTCTATTTCTGGTATGAAATTTTCTTTATTGTATAAATTTATTTTAATAATATTAAAGCTGTTGATAAATGAGCCAACAGTTCTGCTGATGGAAGCCACTAAAGTATGTGGACACCTGCAAGCAACTTCAAACAAAAGTTACATACTACTATATACTATACAACTACATAATACTACGACATACTTGCTTTTTTCATAGAATGGGGGTGACAAACGAGCACACAGTCCACCTCATGGTAAGTGGATGCTGTGGCCCATAGACATTTATCTTCGATTAAAAATCAAAATGCAGATACGTTGTCACCCTGAGGATACGATGGAATGCCTCGTTCCCAATAAAACGGTCTTCGGTTCTCTACACTCACCATACGAAACACAGCAAGCTGCTAATATTAGCTTAATAAGCTGCTATTTTACGCTGTTATTCTGTGAGAGCGTGGTCCTTCCCCGGTCGAGCCAACCCATTCATGCTGCGACCATAATTTAGCTGCAGCGTGGCTCTACCGCGTAAATAATGACCACGGTAAAGTGCAATACTACAAGTCTGTTATTATTACAATTGTAGAGTCATATTATTATTACAATGTAGAGTCATATTATTATTAAAGTTGCAGTGGCGGCGTAAGAATATCCATTGCCCCATTTAATGCCATGTTTATCATAAGAAGCTATAGAAGTAAACCGAAAAATGAGATCCATACCAGCATCTTCTTTATAACCTTCTTGAAAATCTTGATCCCCTATGAGCCAATCTATGTCGTATTTATAACAATAGGGCGTGATAAACCCTCCCGCAAAAACCACACGGAAATGATTTAAATGCCATTTTACTATATGAAACGAAGTCCTCTTGGCCGATTTCGATAGGCAACTACTTCCAAATAGCTACACGAACTGCACAGAGTACATTATAGTGCCATCAGTATCCATGCTGATAAATAGACACATTCTCGTCCTAATCTTTCTAAGATAGGCTTATGGTCAATGTGACTCGTATGCGATAAAGTCGGTGGTAGTCTAGATCCCGAAAATTTTATTTCAACCCAACCAAACCTGTAGACAAGCTTTTGTGTTTTAAGGCGGCTCTTCACGTTGGCCAGCATAGTGGTGAATGTGTAGGCAAAGATATTAGTTAAGAGTTTGTGATGGCGTCCACACGTTGGAAGGTCGTTCAGTTTGCTTCGGTTCAGGCCAATGTGCGGACGAATTTATTAAAATGGATATTGAGGCGCTAACCGCTGCTGCGGTTTATTTATTCACAGCATACCGCTACTACGTGAATGTGTATAAGAAAAGGATGATCAAAAACAAATTTCTTGTGAAATAAAATTTCTTTTTTTCCATTTCTTTTAATCCCGGACCAAAATCAGTTACTGGGTTTTTCTGGGCAGAAATTTTTAGTAGCAGCCCGAAGTCAGGAAGTTGGCGATGTTTACCTCTAGGTCTAGAAAAGCACGTAAAGCCGTAGGTCCGGCGCTTGATTTCTCTCCGGTCGTGTCGAATTACCGTTCCATCGTATTATGAGAGTGAAGGCATAGAGGGTGCACCTTTGCATGCGCATAGACTTGGGCACTATAATCCTGTAGACTCCGTTGAGAATGGCTGCCGTGACCGAAATTCGGTTTGGAGGACATTATTATTACCGTTACAGTACATCAAAGTCCACTGCAGGACATAGGCCTGCCCCATAGATTACTTCATAAGGGAATATCTTCCCTCTGTCGCCTCTTACGACGCCCAGTTATATTACATTATACATATTATAGTATTATTATATTTTCTTACGTGGTAGAGCCACACTCTAACTATTTTATAGGTGCAGCACGAATAGGTAGGCCCGACCGGAGAAGGACCACATTGGCGTTAAACCAATCTAAAATTTGTTTTGTTTGTCTGCTCAAGTTAGGATTCACGGGTTACTCACACCACAACAATAATTAATCGTTAACTAATCTAGCAGTGTCGCATAAAATAAATCTTGAATTTTCTTTTACGAAAATGGTCACCCTAGTACTGCACAGGAGCAGCTATTTTAGCTAGGCGTAGATTGCATTGCAGTTGCAGGATCACTGCAGTGTTTCGTACCTATTTCCTTTTTTGTACGTATCACTAAAAACTAGCCTCCATATTTGAAATAACGCTGATATTATGTCGAAAATGAAACTTTATTCAAAAATACATTATTTGTTATTTTATACATTATTTGTTATTTATTATAATTCACCGAATAACATTAATATATTGAAAGATTTAGTATCTTCCTATGCTTGACCTGAGACTTTTAATTTTAAAAGAAAAAGTATATTTAAATTTTTATTTTTAATAGTGGATGTGCCTAATATTTTTCATTCCTAATATTGTATTTCACCGGTATAATTATTTATAGGCACAGAAAGAAGTATTTATATAAATACTTCTTCCGTGCGGGATTCGAACCCGCGCCCAGCAGCGCTGCAGCCAAACGCGTAACCCACTGCGCTACCGAGCACGACACGGATAGTCACTTATTCATTCTTTACAAAACTCACAAAACTATTCAAAGTTACGACAGAAACTTACAACAAACACTTGCTAGATTCGATTTATGCACGGATGTGTGCGCACTGCAGTACCACAAATACGTTGTAGATTTGTGGGCGTATTGTCCACAAGTAAAACACAATCCACAAAATATGGTTGCGTTATTTTCTCACTTACAATGTCGTATTAGATTAAAATTTAAAAATGTTGTATAAGCGCTCTTTGACTTATCATAAGCCAGTGCTTTTTTTTATAGGAGAGGGGGCAAACGAGCATGCGGCTCACCTGATGGTAAGTGACTACCGCCACCCATGAACAACTGCAACACCAGGGGAATTGCAGATGCGTTGCCGGCCTTTTAAGAAGGAGTAGGCTCTTTTCTTGAAGGTCCCTTAGTCGTATCGGTCCGGAAAAATGGCTGGTGGTAATCGATTCCACAAGGAAGTTGTGCGAGGAAGAAAACTTCTTCTAAATCGCACAGTGGTGGACTGCCAATCATCCAGATGGTATGGATGGTATCTGGTTGAACTGAAATATATTTAGTCGCCCCCAGTCTGAGACTTTGTTCAACAAAGTCTCGACTTCAGACACAAGTTTGTTCCGGTACTCAGCGACGTTTTCCCGAGATATATTGGCACTGCCGGTGTATAAAGCATCACCAGTGCTGTCGTCTGCATAACAATGAATGTTACATGCTTATAACAATCAATCTCAATGCTTATAACAATCATTGAGATTATAAAACAATACAATTAATTTGCTAAAGTTACACTGAAAATCCGGGTAATGGCGGTGTAAGAATATCCACTACCACAAATTACGCCGTGGGTGTCGTAATAGGCGACAGAGGGTGTCTGAAACAGAAGATAGCAGAAGCATCTTCCTGATAACAAGTCAAGTTATTAAAAACTGCGTTAGCCAACCCGTTTGCCTAGCGTGGCAACTATGGCAAAATTACACCTATGAAGCAATCTATGAGGGAGGACTATGATCAACAGTGGACTTTTATTGGCTGTAATGAATGGATGGATGACACTAAAAAATATCAATGTCGTACAACCTATAGAATATTATAATACATATAATATAGTATTCTGTGGTACAACCAACTACGGCTCACAACCAACTTTATAAAGTCGTAAAGCAGATCTAGTTTGTAATAATAAAGCATTGCCAAGGGTGTTTTGGGTACCAAGAATTTACTTTTTTAATTATTATTGTTATTGATTAGTAAATTACAAGTTACAGACTCATTTTTGGTAAGTAGAGTGGTGTTAATAGCAATTAAAGAAATAAACATAATATGATATACATTTTTTTTTATAGAATAAGGGTGACAAACGAGCACACAGTTCACTGTTGCTGCTGCCCATAGACATCTACATCTATCTTCGTTAGCGAATTTAAATGCAGATGCGTTGTCAGCCGTGAGGACTAAGATAGAATGCCTCTTTTCCAGTAAAAAGGGTCTCCGGTTCTCTACACTCACCATACGAAACACAGCAGCATTAAGCTGCTATTTTACGTTGGTATTCTTGAGACGAAACGAAAGGGAAAGGATGCCACTGCACATGGCATGTATACCGCTTACTGGTCTGGTGTAGACGAGACCGAGCGGGCATGCCAGGGAGTTGGTGTCATCCTCTCAGAAAGAATGGGTCAATGTGTGAAAGAGTATGAATGTGTAAGCCCAAGGCTGCTGTGGATACGAATGAAAGTGGGCTTAAAGAAGTTGTTTGTGCTAGGGGTGTACGCCCCAGACATGTCTAAGCCCACTTATATCCGAGAAGCGGTTTTGGAAGATGGTAAGGATGGTGTTGATGAAATGTAAGGAAATGAAAATATCATTATGTTAGGAGATTTTAATGGAAGGGTTGGGGTGAAGAGGTCTGGTTATGAAAGGATATTAGGAATGTTTGGCGATGAAAGTGTAAATGAGAATGGTGAAGACCTCCTCGCCGTATGTGAGGAAAAGAATCTTTTTGTGACGAATACTTTCTTTCGCCATAAGAGGATTCACATGTATACATGGGAAAGAGGTAATGATAGAAGCATGATATATTTCATAATTGTGGATGAAAGAATGCAGAGCGCAGTGGTAGATACAAGAGTTTACAGGGGATCCAACGTAGGGACGGATCATTACTTGGTCTTATGCCGAATTAATGGTCTATTCAGGCGTTGGCGGCATCGGACATCTGTGTCTACCACTGCGTTACAGCGTATAAGAACAGAGAGGTTACAAGATGAAGGTATGAAAGAAGTATAAATGTAGACTGAGAGAGAATATAAATGGTTTGAATGAAATATGTATGAATGATTTAGACCTGAAGACTGTATGGAATAATGTTAAGAAAGTTTTGGTGGATGCAGCCACCGAAGTATGTGGAGTAAGTAAGAGAACGAATGAAAGGAAAAATAATACGTGGTGGTGGGATGATGAGATTCGGATGGAAGTTGAAGCAAAGAGAGCATGGCTAGATTTACTGGCAACCAAAGCTGGTAATTCTGGCGGTATGAATGGTGAGATTGAAAGAAAAAGGCAGACTTTAGACTTATAAATAAGAGTAAAAGAAGTTGTTGAAAGGAAAAAGCAAGAAAGAACGGATAAGAATGATAGAAGGATATCTGATAACTTCAGGCAAATATTAAAATGTTCTGGAAACTCGTAAGAACTGCTAGGGGAAATTCAAAACAGCCTAGAATGAATGCTATACGAGACGAGAATGGATGTATGCTGAATGATGAAATTTCGAATTTAAAGAGATGGAAGGAATACTTTGAAAGCGTGTTTATGAGTGAAGGGTCGTCTGAATTAAGTGAAAAAGAAATTCCGAAAGAAGTGGAGAGGTAGGGAGATAAGTGTAGATGAAATAATAAAAGCAATGAAAGGCATGAAAGCAGGTAAGGCAGCCGGATATGATAGAGTATCACTCGAAATGCTAAGGGCTGGAGAGGGAGTGGTGGCAGGCCTGCTGTACACCTTGTTTAATTTATGTTGGGAACTGAAGCGGGTACCGGAAGACTGGTGCAAAGCCGTTATAGTCCCAATATATAAAGGACACAGCAGGAGTGTAAAACTACTGTAGATCAGCTTGCTTAGCATTGTGGGTAAACTGTATGCTAAGGTGTTAATTGAAAGAGTTATGGAAGAAACTGATGGAAAAATTTGGGATGTGCAAGCTGGATTTAGAAAGGGAATGGGGTGTACGGATCAAGTATTTTCCATGCGCATGATTGCGGAGAAGTTTTTGGCCAAAAACCAGAAAGTTTTTTGTGCTTTCATGGACTTGGAAAAGGCTTATGATAGAGTGGACAGGAATGTGTTATGGCAAACACTTAACTCATTTGGTTTGAGCGCTGGTTTGATACAGGCATTGAAGTCTCTTTATAGGGACTCTAGTGCTTGTGTCAGGATCAACGGGTCTACTCGGACTGGTTTGGCATCCAAAAAGGTGTCAGACAGGGCTGTGTAGCTTCCCCCTGGCTGTTTAACCTATTCATGGACAGTTGTTTGCAAACTTTGAAAGTTGAAGAATGTGGGTTGAGAATGGGTGAGTTAACCGTTAAATGCCTTTTGTACGCCGATGATCAAGTCATATTTGCATCGTCGGCGGCCGAGTTGCAATGATGGTTACTTTAATGAACCGATCATTAAAAGAAAGAGGTATGAAAGTGAACGCAAGTAAGACGAAAGTGATGGTTTTGAAAGAGAAGAAAGTAAAACGTTATGTGAAATAAGAATAGAAGGAGTTGATTGAGCAAGTGGATGAGTTTGTATATTTGGGATGTTTATTTAGTAGGGATGGTAGATATGATAAGGATATAGAACGACGAGTGAACGCAGGAAATAGAGTGAATGGGGCTCTACACGCTATTGTGAAGAGTCAGAACGTGTCAAAAAGGCACGTTTGGCACCACAATGCTGTGTTAGTCCCTACTTTAATGTATGGTAGTGAAAGTTGGGTCTGGCAGAAGAAGCATGAGAGTAGAATAAATGCTGTAGAAATGCGGTCATTATGCATTTCTACATCATTTATTCTACTAGTACAGTACAGTATGCTAGGGCTGAATCTGAATGACAGGGTGAGAAATAGTGTGATAAGAGAAAAGTGTGGTTTGCAAGATGACGTTGTGACCAGGATTAAGAAAGGAATGCTTCGGTGGTTTGGTCATGTAGAAAGAATGAACGAAGAAAGAGTGACAAAGCAAATTTATGCTGCAGAAGTGAACGGCAGAGTCGGAAAGGGACGCCCTAGACGAAGGTTTATCGACCAAATTGGCGATATATTGAAAATGGGCCAGATTAGGAGTACCCTTAACCGACGAGCGTGTATGCGTAGATATATGGATGTAAAGGAGGCGAGAGAGGTGTGCCAGGATCGTGCCAAGTGGAAGTCCGTAGTCTCTGCCTACCCTCTGGGTGACAGGCGTGACTGTTTATGTTATGTATTCTGTGAGAGCGTGGTCCTTCCCCGGTCCAGCCGACCCATTCGTGCTACAACTATACTATTAATATAGCTGCAGCATGGCCCTACCACTTAAACTACATCATTTAAGTATATAGAGGCAATTTACTTTGTTCCCTATATATATATATATATATATATATATATATATATATATATATATATATATATATATATATATATTTATGGGGAGGTTCGTGTACCTTGTCCACAAATGGAACCACGTTCACGGATTGTCCAACTATCCACGCATCATCCAGTTATGTGTAACCGTAGGCGTTGCAAAATTCGAATAAGGTGATATAGTGACAGGCGATAGAAAATGCAAAATCATTACAAGCTTAGAGAACTCTATCACGTCAATAATGAGCCGAACGACACAGCCAAATGACTTTCGCGTCTGGATTTAATGCGATTTTCCCCGTCTCCTTTAGGTACTATCCAAGCCTACCTCAATTTTATTCCGTAAGCGTTGCACCGGATAGGGATATAAGGTGAATAAGTGCATTTGTACGCGCCAACGTCGCTTGGAGTAAGTACTCTATTAAGTTCAAACAAATTTTATTCTGATCAAAAACAATTATTGTCACTTACATGAGAACTTTTTCCCCTCACTAGATGGAGTGACGACCTGGTAAGACATGCAGGAAGTCAATAGATGCAGGTGGCACGGGACCGTGCTTTGTGGCATTCCTTGGGGGAGGCCTATGTTCAGCAGTGAACTTGTGATGGGCTGTAATGATGATGATGACATGAGAACTTAAAATTCAAATAATACAAAATATCGTACAAGTATGTTGAACGTACGGTACATAAATTGTTTGTGTACAATTATCCCATGTTTATTACGTTCTAACAATGCTACACAGAATTATATTACCAATATCTTTGAGTTAAATACGTAAGTATTACATTTTGACTCTTAAAAGGTTCTAAATAGACATAAATAATTCACAAATAGAGTAGGAATCAGATAAAAGAAATGCATGATGAAAACCTAATTTAGCTTAGCCGAATTCAAAAAAGGAAGAGGTTCTCAATTAGACTGCATGTTCTTTTTGTATGTGTAAGGTTTCCACGTGATGGAGCCACGCTGCAGTTATATTATCGTTATAACACGAATGGGTCGGCTTGACCGGGGAAGGGCCACCTTCTCACGGAATACCAGCGTAAAATAGCAGCTCAATGCTGCTGTTTCGTACGGTGAGTGTTGAGAACCGGAGACCCTTTATACTAAAAACGAGCATTCCATTTTAGAGGATCAATGTAGATGTCTATAGGCCACAGCATCCACTTGCCATCAGGTGGACTGTGTGTTCGTTTGTCACCCTTGTTCTATAAAAAATATATCATTTTTTATGAAATAGTCTATACCTTAAGGTGGTCCAGTGAGACAAGAGGTGAGAATTATTTTTGGATAAAATTTATAGTGTATTTTAATTTTTTTAGTTGTTACCTTAAAATTGTCCACTCAGTGGGTTAAAAATTAAACGCCGATAAAAGTTACGTACAACACGTTAAGTGTCGTTATATAGGTTTAAAATAGTCATCATACCATTTATTTTATAAATTTTTCTATTTTTCAAAAAAAAAAACATGCTGTATTAGTCCCTACTTTAATGTATGGTAGTGAAAGTTGGGTGTGGCAGAAGAAGCACGAGAGTAGAATAAATGCTGTAGAAATGCGGTCATTAAGGAGTATGTTAGGGCTGAATCTGAATGACACAGTGAGAAATTGTGTGATAAGAGAAGAGTGTGGTTTGCAAGATGATGTTGTGACCAGGATTAAGAAAGGAATGCTTCGGTGGTTTGGTCATGTAGAAAGAATGAATGAGGAAATTTATGTGGCAGAGGTGAACGGCAGAGTCGGGCAGGGACGCCCTAGGCAAAAATTTATCGACCAAATTGACGATATACTGAAAATGGGCCAAATTAAGAGTACCCTTAACCGACGAGCGTGTATGCGTAGGTATGTGGAGGAGGATGTGGAGGAGGCGAGAGAGGTGTGTCAGAATCGTGTCAAATGGAAGTCCATAGTCTCTGCCTACCCCTCTGGGTAACAGGCATGAGTGTTTATGTTTATGTAATTATGTTTTTCAGATAAAATTTATCCTAAATCACTCCTGGAATTGCTCTCAATCTATTCGTGAAGTTTCATTACAATCGGTTCAGCCATTACTAAGATTAGCTCGGACACACAGATAGACAGACAGACAATTTTTTTAAAATGGTTATTAATGTCTTAGTGGCATGCAAATAACACGCCTAGCTTAAAAGGCAGTTATTTCGATGTTACGGTCAGACACTTCAATTTTATTTATAAGTATAGATTAGTGAAGACCGCTGGACTTTGAACCCCTGATACAGCCAACCTTGCGAATTATGCAACTCGCAAACTGAGCCAAAAATTGTATTGTGTATTGTATGAAGCCGCAATACATGCTTGCCTGGTGTTAAGACTACAGTTAACTCAATTTGTATGCTACTACTATCCTGGCGAAAGACGCAATGAATATACTCTTTCTCTTTGTATCTGTCACAGTCAAAACTCATAACCGGTCGAAACCACTTTTGACTGCAAAAATCAGGCAAAAGTAGTTTTGACTAAGGACGTTGGTCAATACCACTTTTAACTGATTTTGCAGTCAAAAGTAGTTTTGATTAAAGACGTTGGTTTCACATAAGTCTCCCACAAGGAATGCCATAAAGCAGTGGTCCTGAGCCACCTGCATCCATTGACTTCCTGCATATCTTACTAGGACGTCACTCTATCTAGTGGGGGACTCCTTCACTTCGCTTACCATCGGTTCTTAAAATTATGTGACCGGCTCATTGCCACTTCAGCTTACTGATCCGTTCAGCTAAGTTGGTTACTCTGGTTCTCTACTTCGAATATATTTTTTTTTCATTAAGAATCATATTACGTAGAGAAATTCCAAGCATAGCCATGGGTTGTATGTCAACCATAACATAATATCAATCTAATTCATTGAGTTCTATGTACTACGTACTAGAAGCCATTCAAACAAAATGTGCACTACTCTGTTTTCGCGCATGGGAGATAGTAGATTTTAGTCTATGATTGTCGATAGCGTGGCATATAAATGAAGAAATTTATTTTTCTATTGTAATATTATTACCTATTTATTCACTTGAACAACAAATAATTTTACTTATTTGACTACTGAATTATTAATTACGTTCAGGTTTAAACTTTAATTTGAAATCTCGTATTATTAGCGCAGCTCCACTCTATGAATATTGAAGCCACACTAAGTGACACTAAATTTGTACGGATTGCAGTACAGTTTATTTGAACATAGTGAATGTTGGGAATGCCAAATCTAGTACGTAGTACATATATATCGATGATCTAATTATATTTGTGTGTACTGTTTTCAGGGCAGCCATACTGCACTACATCCTAGACAACTTTACGCAGTTCATATTACGGGTAAAATCCTACTAATATTATAAACGTGTATACAGACTCAGAAACAGAATAGATTTTACAGAAACAGAATAGATTTTAATGAAATTTTACAATAATATATCTCATACATCAAAATAACACATAAACTATAATTCATAAAGATATTGTGTAAATTGGCCAAAATATAATTTATCATCTATATATCTATTTATTTTATTATTATAAAACTCTATCACGGCGTCTGTGTGAACACGCATCACGCAAAAACCTGTGAACCGATTTGGATGGGACTTTCACTAGCAGATAGCTGATGTAATAAGGCGTAACTAAGGCTACTTATATTTTAGGGTTCTGCGCAAAAAAACTTCCACGCGGGCGACGTCGCGGGGAACAGCTAGTTTACACATAATTTATGACGAGCTTCATTTGTATCTTTTAAGTAATGAGCTAGATATAACGAAGGGCAAAATATCTGAGGAGTAAGTACGGTGGGTGGTGAAGGACAGACCAGCCAGTTGAAAGCATTTTTTTACTTACGTGATATGTGGTCATGCTGCAGCTATATTATGGTGGTAGTACGAATGAATGGGTCGACTCGACCGGGGAAAGACCACACTCTCACAGAATACGAGCTTAATGCTGCTGTGTTTCGTATGGTGAGTGTAGAGAATCGGAGACCCCTTTTACTGGAAACGAGGCATTCCATCTTAGTCCTCAGGGGTGGCAACGCATCTGCATTTTGATTCTTAATCGAGGATAGATGTAGATGTCTATGGGCCACAGAATCCACTTACCATCGGGTGAACTGTGTGCTCGTTTGTCACCCTTATTCTATAAAAAAAAAAACTAATCGCTATTATTATGTGTGGTAGAGCATTTCCGTGTAAAATTGTACTTTATTTAGATTTGTCGGTATTCTCGTTGCAACATAATCCTGTTGTATGTCATCGTAAGTATTTTCCGTGATTTTAGGATTAGTTGGCAGCTTAAGGCGAAGATTCCCTACGCTTAAAGACTTTTAGCGCTCCCTTCTCCGCTGCATGCATATTTGTTAAGTACGAAATCGACGTGTAAATTTATATATTTATAAACAATCAATCAAACTTGATCAAATATAACGAAAGTTACTTTAATTTTTTGTCCACCGCTTGTCGCCATATTTGATTTTTTTTTCTTATCATCTATAAATAAAGGATCTAAATAAAAATATAGCCGATACAGAACCCAATTTTGTAACAACATGCCTTTCATATTATCGAAAAATATATAAGGTTATCGCTTGAAAAACGGGAACCCGAACGTCTAAGTTTTTTCCCGGCGATTAATTTTTTTTTTATCTAGTTTAAGTAAATTAATAAAAATCCATTCGATTAAGAATTTAATTGAGTATTTCATGTAAGCGCATATTTTTTACGAGCATTTACTATTTCAAGAAGTATCCATTCTTGGGCGTCATCTTTTTACACACTTTAAAGAACTCCTCGTACCCATTTTTATGGGCCTTTTAAATTCTTCAACACTTGACGAGATCAGATTGCTGATGGTCAATGTGGTAATAGATGCCTTGCACATTTGTCGCTGCCGCCTGTCGCCCGTCTGTGTGTAGAGATAACTTTTTTAAAGGATAAGGATGACAAACGAGTACACAGTCCACCTGATGGTAAGTGGTTGCTGTGGCCCATAGACATCTACATCTATCCTCGATTGCGAATCAAAATGCAGATGCGTTGTCACCCGTGAAGGCTAAGATGGAATGCCTCATTTCCAGTAAAAAGGGTCTCCGGTTCTCTACACTCACCATACGAAACAGCAGCGTTAAGCTGCTATTCTACGCTGGTATTCTGTGAGAGCTTAGTCCTTCCTCGATCCATTCGTGCTGCATATATAGCTGCAGCATGGCTCTACCACGTTCAAATACTATGTTTCTAGAGTACTGCTACTTGCTATTTGTTGTACAGTGGTATGCTTTGCATATGTTCATTCAATTTTGTTGGGCTTCTTCTGGTCTTCAAGCCTCAGACGCGGTCTGAAGTCTCCTCGTTTGGGAAGGCCCAGCTAACTTGCCATCAGCTTAGGCGACTTGGGTACCTCTTCTTTTAGGTACATTCTCTTCTTTTCCTTCTTTGATTTCTTCATGGGGTTTCAAACTGTGATATGATATCTGTGGGCCTTTTCCTCAGCATCTAGCAAATGTCTAGCATGGAGAGGAGCAATGTTGATGATACGATGTTTATGTTCTGACGTATCCGTGCACGCGAACAAGTCTTGAGGTGCCGCACGAATGCATCGAGATTTTCTATTTTAAAGTCGCGTCGAATCGTGGCTTCCCTGTAACACGGGGGGCTGACTATGGTCGGCAACGTTAGGTGCTCTTGTATCTCTAGTTTCTTCTTGTTTGGAATGCTGCTCAATACGTACTAAGCCCGCGCGGCGTACGTGAGGCGGGGACTAATATATGTTTTATAAGTCCAGACATTAATCCTTGTGGAAAGTCTTGATTGCAAGGTCGGTCGGAGAATGACTCTTGCTTACCGAACCGAACTCAGAATCCGTTTGACATGATGTGTCATCGTCCGTTTACGGTCGACATTTAGCCCCAAGTATTTGACCGTTCTCGACAATTCAATAATTTCATTATTTTCAATCTATTTCAAATATTTACAGCCTGTAAAGAACAAAACAAACATAATTCTGACAGTAAGTACACTCAACTCAAGTTGTCCGAAAATACTAATACAATTTTAGTAATAACCCCTTTCAGAGGGGTGAATCCAGACAGTTCGTCTATGAGTGGCTGTAAAGTGAAATAAATCAAAAAGCGCTATACATCGGAATATATTAGGAGGAGTCTGCGTTTCCCCTCGTGCACCCGCCAATGCCAATCGTAATTAACGAATTGTTCAATGACGTAGGTGAAAATAAAAGTCTATCCTATGTATTACATACGAAGCATATTTAAATATCGAGTAGTTAATCACCACGGTTCTGATTTGCAAAGTCACACACCCAAACTTTTTAAAGAATAAGGATGACAAACGAGTACACAGTCCACCTGATGGTAAGTGGTTGCTGTGGCCCATAGACATCTACATCTAACCTCGATTGCGAATCAAAATGCAGATGCGTTGTCACCCGTGAAGGCTAAGATGGAATGCCTCATTTCCAGTAAAAAGGGTCTCCGGTTCTCTACACTCACCATACGAAACAGCAGCGTTAAGCTGCTATTCTACGCTGGTATTCTGTGAGAGCGTGGTCCTTCCCCGATCCATTCATGCTGCATATATAGCTGCAGCATGGCTCTACCGCGTTCAAATACTATTTGTTTCTAGAGTACTGCTACTTGCTATTTGTTGTACAGTGGTATGCTTTGCATATGTTCATTCAATTTTGTTGGGCTTCTTCTGGTCTTCAAGCCTCAGGCGCGGTCCGAAGTCTCCTCGTTTGGGAAAGCCCAGCTAACTTGCCATCAGCTTAGGCGACTTCGGTACCTCTTCTTTTAGGTACATTCTCTTCTTTTCCTTCTTTCATTTCTTCATGGGGCTTCAAACTGTGATATGATATCTGTGGGCCTTTCCCTCAGCATCTAGCAGATGTCTAGCATGGAGAGGAGCAATGTTGATGATATGATGTTTATATTCTGACGCATCCGTGCACGCGAACATATTGGTCTTGAGGTGCCGCACGAATGCATTGAGATTTTCTATTTTAAAGTCTCGTCGAATCGTGGCTTCCTGTAACACGGGGCTAACTATGGTCGGCAACGTTAGGTGCTCTTGTATCTCTAGTTTCTTCTTGTTTGGAATGCTGCTCAATACGTACCAAGCCCGCGCAGCGTACGTGAGGCGGGGACTACTATATGTTTTATAAGTCCGGACATTAATCCTTGTGGAAAGTCTTGATTGCAAGGTCGGTTGGAGAATGACTCTTGCTGACCGAACCGAACTCAGAATCCATTTGACATGATGTGTCATCGTCCGTTTGCGGTCGACATTTAGCCCCAAGTATTTGACCGTTCTCGACAATTCAATCTCTTCATTATTTTCAATCTATTTCAAATATTTACAGCCTGTAAAGAACAAAACAAACATAATTCTGACAGTAAGTACACTCCAAGTTGTCCGAAAATACTAATACAATTTTAGTAATAACCCCTTTCGGAGGGGTGAATCCAGACAGTTCGTCTATGAGTGGCTGTAAAGTGAAATAAATCAAAAAGCGCTATACATCGGAATATATTAGGAGGAGTCTGCGTTTCCCCTCGTGCACCCGCCAATGCCAATCGTAATTAACGAATTGTTCAATGACGTAGGTGAAAATAAAAGTCTATCCTATGTATTACATACGAAGCATATTTAAATATCGAGTAGTTAATCACCACGGTTCTGATTTGCAAAGTCACACACCCAAACTTTTTTTAAAGAATAAGGATGACAAACGAGCATCAGTCCACCTAATAGTTAGTGGATGCTGTAGCCCATAGACATCTACACCTATCCTTGTCACCCCCAAGGACTAAGATGAAATACCAGTAAAAAGAAGTCTCCGGTTCTACACACTCAACATACGAAACAGAGCAGCACTAAAGTGCTATTTTACGCTGGTATTCTGTGAGAATGTAGTCATTCCCCTGTCGAGCCAATCCATTCGTGCTACAACTATAATATAGCTGCAGCATGGCTCTATATTGTGGTTGTAGCACGAACGTCTACCACGTATAAAAATATTGTTATTAATTTTTTTTAGCTTTTGCGCAAGTAATGCGCATCTGGTTAAGGACCTTATAGCTGATATAGCAATCCTAATACTGATAAAAATATTGGTTTGTGATGTGCAACCTCTAGTAAACCTTCGTCTGCAAAATTTAAGATTATTCAGGCATACATTATTCAAGTGGGTGAAAACTGGATTGCGAAATTCCATTACATTCATACATACATACACACTTACATATATACATAAAGGTCACGCTAATATAAAGCTTAAAAAGAATAATAAAATGATATAAGTTCAAAACAAAAGTTTTTTGTAAAACGTCTCATACTAATAATATATAATATTATACCAAAATAAATATATTATAACTATTATAACATTATACGTTTACATAATGATTTCTTATATTTACGCGAACACTACACATTGAATAAAACTATTTTTACGGATTTTATTTTTTGCGTAGATCGGACCAAAAATTAATATTCAAAAAACTGAAGGTAGCCGGGCCAACTATGACATTGGGACGTCAAACACCTCACTCCCCCCCGTGACCATGATGGGTGCTGTAAAGCACCCGAAACGTCGGGAATCAAAATTAGTAAAATTAAACGCGATAAAATCCGTAAAAATAGTTTTATTCAATTATACGTTTAATTTATCAAAATAATATACGGCATACTATTTTACCGACCGCATTATTAGAAAGTGTAGTGGTGTTTTAAGTACGTCCACAACATCATATCGTCCCGTGGGTGTCATAAGAGGCGACAGAAATAAACCAGGAGATGGGGCAGCAGCCTCTACTAACTACTAACTAAAACATAAAAAACTGCGGTTGCAACCCGCCTGCCAAGCGTGGCAACTGTGGCAAATATCCACTCTATGGGACATGGAAGAGGACTATGTTCAGCAGTGAACTTTCGATAGGCTGTACAGTCACGGTAACACGTTAGGGGCCATTCATTAATTACGTAAGGATGATTTTGGCGATTTTTGACGTCCCCGTAAGGGTTCATAGGATTTCTCGACCTCCCCCCTCTTCTTACGTAAGATTCTATCATTTTTATTTAGATTAGATTGATACGCGGGAAGAATGTACTATAATTATTATCTATAATATTTAAAATGAATAAAAATGAACTCATTTAAGATTTTAATATTTTAATAAACAATAAAAAAATTAAAATAAGATGTAAATCGAAGTGTACGTTATATAATGAAGAAAATCATTCGGCATCCGACATGGAATTAGATTTCTAATATTAAAATTCGATATACAAAATATTACGTAAGAATGGGTTAAGATTTTTTTAACCCCCTCGTCCTCGGGACCCTTACGTAATTAATGAATGGCCCCTTAACACGGTATTAAAATTATATATTAATATATTATAGGTAAAGTATAAAAATTCGAATAATAAGGTAATTTTAATGATGTACTCTTTCTTTGAAAAACTCTTTTCTTGGCTTTTAATCAGTTTCCTTCCTTTATATTATAACTGTTAACTTTACCTAGAGTAAACTCGTGTGTTAATACTAAACGTGTTTAGATAATCTCCGAAGTCTTTGCTACTTTCAGGAGGAAGTTAAAAATCAATTATACTGGCGGTAAATTAAACTTGGCTGAAACGCGACCGGCGCATATCCGCTCTGCAGATTTTCCGGGCGAGCTGTCAAAACTCCCGCCAGGGGGTTCGCGCGTTTCCGTGAAACATCGGAAAGGTTCGACACCTTTGTAGAAACCAGTCAAAGTAGATCCCTTGTTAACTGTTCTCGCTCCTCTATTACTTCTGCCTTTATTAGCTTTGTAGGGGACGTTGGAGCTCTTTAAGTTTTGTGACTGGTGCACACGTATGCACAGAACACGTCTCCGTATTGTCCTAGCGTTCGTGTGCGCTACGTACTAGTGAACTTTGATAATGAACCGCGGGGCGACTGCCCGGGCGGGGTTGGTGGTAGGGCTTCGCCGCCAACACCCCCGCTGCATCGGCCGGGCTGTGCATCGACCTGCAGCCACTTCCTAGACACTACGCAATATCGCAATGGTTTAATAAGCTCAATCATTCACCTCGCTTCTCTGTTACCTTGGTAATTAGTATCGGTATTTTCTAGATAGAAATAGATTCCTAAATAGTTAGATATATTCTACTACAGGTTAATACATATTATCAAAATCTAAAGATTATTTAAGTTAAAGTAAAGTTAAAGTTACAACCCATATACGTCTCAGATTATTTACCTAAAACAAAACTTGATATTTTTCCGACCAATTTTCAATACTCACAACAACAAATGTATGAAACCACCATAATTAACATTATGTTCCAACTTGAGGATTAATTTATGAACGAATTAAAATGTAGGTATACTGTATAATATGCGAAGTTTTTTTTTTATAGAAAAGGGGCAAACGAGATTGCTGCCACCTGTTGGTGACTACCGCCGCCCATGAACAACTGCAACACCAAGGGAATTGCAGGTGCGTTGCCGACCTTTTAGAAAGGAGTCTTTTCTTGAAGGTCCCTAAGTCGTATCGGTCCGGAAAAATCGCCGGTGGTAAACGATTCCACAAATAGGTTGTGCGAGGAAGAAAACTCCTAGTAAAACTCACACAAGTGGACCATAGTAAGTATTTTACATTACATTTTTGGAATTATGATAACAAAAACAAAATGTCTTAGTCTGAATATTTTAATACATTTATTAACATAGTGTGCCATATTTATTACCATATTTAAAAAAACTTAAATTATGATACAGTCCTACACCCCAAGGTATAGTACCAACGCGGAAACAGTTCCTTTATGAACTTCACCGCACGAGAACCACACGGATCGATAGTCTCCACAGCAAATGGCAAGAATATATAATCAGCCGCCTCTGAGGTTGCCCCGGCTCTAAGAGAGGTATGATATCCCCCTGAGATGAGAGGTTCCCAAGGTGTCTGTCTACGCACGTAGCATCCCGTACAAGAGATCAAAGACATATATATTTGAGTTTGTAAAACTAAATTTACCTATCTATCTATCTAAACCATTAAGGCAGGTGGAATTAAATGAAAATTAAATCATGTGTGGTTACGTTACGCACATATGATTTTGTAAAATTTTAAAGTATTTTTCATAAAAAATACGTTTAGATAGATAGATCGACTAGATGTAACGGAATAATTTAACGTAATTTTCACCAACTTGTGGACGGCCGATTGACTTGAAAATTTTATCAAGGACCAATGACAATAATTTAATAACTATGACCTAGTGTTCTCCTAGGATCATCGCAGTTCATGATCAGTGCGTGTTGTTTAAGTTTTCTTAAACTCTAACATTATTTGTTTTACAATCGAAGCCTGATGTTATTGCAGTTATTTAATCTGTTTTCATGTCTTTGCTGCTCTCCTAGTAAAACCATATACATTATGGACAGAATGTAGAAACAATTACATACTCAGATTATTTTTAAAAATATAGAAAAATGTAAATAAAATAATGAACTTTTTTTATATATTACTTTGTCCATCGGATGGCTGTCGCCCATAGACCTCTATCCTCGTTTGCGAATCAAAAAATGCAGATGAGTTGTCAGCCGTGAGGACTAAGATGAAATGCCCCTCTTCCAGCAAAAAGGGTCTCCGGTTCTCTACACTCACCATACGAAACATAGCAGCATTAAGCTGCTATTTTACGCTGGTATTCTGTGAGAGCGTGGTCCTACCCTGGTTGAGCTGACCCATTCGTGCTACAACTATACAATTAATATTTTCAAAAATATAGTAAGTTCAAAAACTATCTCTAACTATCTCTCTAGTCTAGTCTAGTCTAGCCAATGTCGCTGAAGTGACTGAAGTGTTGCGCCTATTGATGACGTGATTACGTAACATCTATTTTTAATATACTCGTATTTTGTATAGTTACTATCATTTTATGTCCGCTACTACGAGTCAATTTCGTTTCGTTCGCTGTTGATTAAATTATACGCGTGCGTATGTTATTTTAAAGCAATGTAATGTTATTAAAGTCCCCGTTAACTACTCCAAGAAAACATAAAATGTTTGTGTTAGGAGTAGGTACATGACAGTAGTTGAATGGCTCATTCGAACTCAAGTCTATTAATTTTCAAGAAATCTCTATGAAATTACATTAATACCACATATGAAACTGTACGTTAAAAAATCTTTGTTTTATTTGATAGCCACTCAAAAGAAAAAAAAAAGATCAACAAAGAAACATAAACGGAATTCTGCGTACATTTCAAATGTCGCTAAATCATTAACAATTTCGTAACACTACACTTTCGTAACGCTCACAACTTTCTTATTTCTTTCTTTATCAGCTCGTAGAAGTCCACCGCTAGATGTGACCTATAACTATGTTGTCGATTGCATAAGATATAGATGCATTATGTGTGCGAGAATGCATGTACATACAACGACTTAAACATGGTATTTTCTTGGTTTCAGCGTCACTTAAAATGTACGCAGCGTCAATCTATCTCTGTTGGTCTGAACATACACATAAATGTGTGATTTTTAAATACTTTACAATAAGTACTGTGGACGGCGGATAGACTAGCAGGGCTAGCATGGGCAGGAGACAATTTTATCCCCGGGGAAAGGAGAAAATGTTTATCCCCTCGCTTAGTTTAATCCACCCTTCGAACATGGGCACACCGGTGGATATAATATCCACGGTAGATAAAATGGGAGATAAACTTAGACTTACATAGATTTTTTGTATGAATAAGAACTTTAACCCACGTCCAATGAACTAGGACAAAATTGTCCCTTTCAAATGTAAAAAAAACATAATTTTTTATCTTTCATTTGGCCCCATGCTATGGCCGGGGGATATATTATGTCTACTCGTTATGTCAAACGGGGATATACTTCTCCCCGTTGCCGTGCTTTGGCATAAGGACAAGATAATTTTATCTCTTTTCAGTGGATATAATCGGGGGATAAAGTTTTGGTCCCCAGCCCATGCTAGCCGTGCGGGTGCGACTAATCGCAGATAAACGATACTTTTACTTGGTATATATATACTTTATAATCACTTTACAAACTGACAGAGTTACCGTTCACTTCTTTACTTACTGGCGGTTACAAAGCAACTGATGTATCCGTCACAGCGGCTATTTATACGATTTAAATAGTAACCTAATAATGAACATTAATATTCTTATTACTATAAACATTGCATCATAAATCATAAAATAACTGTCAATCAATATTTCAACGACTAATCACTAATAATAATTGTTTATACACATTTAATAACATTAATCTTAGGTTCGCCGGAAGCTGACAAGCGGAAGGCGTCAGTTATTATTTAATCATCATTTATTATTATAAAAATTATGTTATTAATCTAATAAAGGTTTGGTAATTCTTTGGGAAATTAAAATAAACTTAATTATACGACGAGCTCGTGAACCCAGGACCGGAAGACGATAACAGTACACATGCAATAAGCCATAGGACCACAAGTGAAATCTATCGCAGAATTTAAATATTAATATGTTTTAGGTCACCAAGAATATTAGTACCAGAGCGTTCTAAAATACACATTTACAAATTTTGTTTACGATTAAGTATACCATGGAGTCAGAAATATTTATTTTGAAAAGGAGAGTACACACGTAAACATACACACGTGAATCACGTGTGTATGTTTGCCATTAAGGCAGGTGAAATTAAATGAAAATTAAATCATGTGTGGTTACGTTACGCACATATGATTTTGTAAAATTTTAAAGTATTTTTCATACAAAATACGTTAACCAATCAACATTGAATAAATGAAAGCGCTTTGATCACGTTTATAGCTCTGTGTAACCTAAGATCCCTTTGCCTTTCCTACACGGGAATATATTACAAAAATAATTTAAAATTAAAAATTTTGTACATCCGACTTCAATATCTTTATATCTTTATATTGCCTACAGATGGCAAAACAAACTAATGGTATCATTTAGACAACATTAAAATTGTGATATTTCTTGTCCAATCCAAAGTGTCAAAATATTAAACTATTAATAAAAAGTAAAAGACGACTACAAATAATTTAAAATTAAAAATTTTGTACAACCGACGTCAATATAAATTATTAAGAATAACTCAAAAACTATTATTCAGACCTTGATCAAATTTATATGGGACCACACGAGAAGCACCAGTTTTCAAATAAAAGAAGAATAATCCAAATCGGTTCTTTAAGAAAAAAGTTATGAGGTAACACACTAAAAAAAATCATACAGTCGAATTGAGTACCTCCTTCTTTTTGAAGTCGGTAGAAAAGTTATGCTATCAAACCCTCAGTGTTGTTTCACACAATAGAGAGTTAATGAATTTGGATTTTAAAGATTACGAGCGACAAAGTTGTCTAGCCAACACTAGTCTAGTCTAATTTAAATGCCACACTTTATCGACTTTGCAGCCACTGCATCGTCTGAACTATGTAGGTCTCATTCTGAGATAATTAATTTATAATGGGTGGTAAAATATATCAGTTTTATATCAAGATTTCATGGCTATTACCACTAACTTTTATAAAGTGTTTTAACTGCGTTTATGGTGTCTTTAATTAACTTAAACAGTTGTAAGTCATACTATAACCGTGACTGTTGATCATGGGGTGCCGGGTTCGAATCCCGGGTCGGTCCAATAAAAAATCAGTTATTGATAGTTTTTCTGTTGAAATTCTCAGTAGCTAACCGGAGTCAGGAAGCTGGCGGTGTCTCACCCCCGTGCCGCAGAAAGCACTTAAAGCCGTTGGTCCTGCACCTGATCCCTCTCCGGTCGTGTCGGCTTACCGTCCTATGGGATTATGAGAATGAGGGAATAGAGAGTGCACCTGTGCTTGCGCATACACTTGGGCACTATAATCCTGTCCTGCGCCGATGGCTAGTCTCCGTTCAGGCATACCGCCGTGACCGAAATTCGGTCTGGAGGACATTATTGTAATTATTATTATTATTTTAATAGAAATAAGGGTGACATACGATTACATACACCTAGTTCACCTGAAGGTAGGTGGACGCTATGGCCTAAAGATACATCTGTCATCGATTAAGAATCAAAATACAGATGCGCTGTCACCCCTGAGGACTAAAATGTAATGCATCGTGACCAGTAAAAATGTTTACTGGCTCTTGTCACCCACCATACAAAACATGGTAACGTTAAGCTGCTATTTTACGCTGGTATTATGTGAGAGCGTGGTCCTTCCCCGGTCGAGCCGACCCATTCGTGCTACAACTATACTACTGATATAGCTGCAGCATGGCGCTACCACGTGTAAATGGGCTGTTGACGGGGTGTAAAAATTTGTAGTAACTAGTTTCATTCAATTTAACATTTTATTTCGCCAACCGTGCGTCTATCACAAAGTTTTGTCTCGCTATCATCAAGCAATAATTTTAATAAATAAATTGAAGTGTCAAAAGTGGTTTTGACCGGTTATGAGTTTTGACTGTAACATTTACACCAAAGATTGTTGCTGCAATGCTACTAATGTATACATCAGAATCATCTAATAGACACTAATTGCACAATCAATTGAAGGTATTGTAAAGGAACAAAGCATGCTTCAAATTACTGAAAAGTTGTCAACTGCCTGACTTTGGTTAGCTACCGAGGATTTCTTGACGGAAAACTCAATAACTGATTTTTATTGGCGCGACCCGGTATTCGAACCCGGTAACTCATGATCAGCAATCGCGTTTACAACCACAAGACCAACGAGGCAGTCAGTTCTGTTAAAAAGTGTAATGATGACTTACAACTGTTTAAGCTAATTAAAGACACGGTGAATACAGTTAAAACACTTCATAAAAAGTTGTGGCGAAAGTCATGAAATCTTGATATAAAACTGGTATTTTGACATTCTATTATATTCTATTCTATAATATCAACTAAAAAATTAAAAAAAAAAGTAGCAAAACAGCGTTTCGTAAGAGGCGATTGACGGTAACTATGGAAAAATCCCCCCTATGAAGCAATCTATTAGGTAAGGCCCATTATTTAAATCTATATCTATATCTATACAATCTATATAAATAAATAAAATTGAAGTGTCTGTTTGTAATGTTAAAATAACAGCTTTTTACTAAATGCATATGAGAATATATACGGTACTAATAAAAAAAAACAATTTTTTAAATTTTTGTCTGTCTGTCTGTCTGTTTGTTCCGGCTAATCTCCGAAACGGCTGGACCGATTTTGACGGAACTTTCACTAGCAGATAGCTGATGTTATAAGGAGTAACTTAGAATACTTTTATTTTAGAAAATAATTAGGGTTCCGCGCAAACAAATTAAAACACATGAAATCGTAGTAAATTCCATGCGGGCGAAGTCGCGGGGTACAGCTAGTCTTTCATAAAATATTTATTTACCTTATGGTTTTTAGTCCGATACGTAGGTCACTCAATAAGTTTTGAGATGCTCGAAATTTAAAAATGGAACGCACCTGTGTTATATGTTTCTAAAAAGCAAATTTATTTAAAAATAGAACTCCATAAGCCAATTGCTCAATATTAAAAAAAAACAAAGTTCTTTTAATTTTCCTGCAACATTTGCGCGCTATGATATATTATGATTTTAAATTTGGTTTAACCGAACAATTAAGTTTACAACGGTTACAATCAGCATTAAGTGGTTTGCTGAATTCAAAGGGCTAAAATTAATCTTAAAGATGACCAAAGAACTGGGGCCCTGCAAACAGCAGTAACGGCAGAAAATGTATAGACTACTGAAATTTTGGTGCGAGAAGACCCACGAATCACATAAACGGACTTCGAAAAGATTGTAGGCATTAGTTCGGGAGCATTTATACCATCCTACATCAACATCTTGGAGTGAGGAAGCTTTGTTGTCGATGGATCCCTCGTTTGCTCTCCGAAAGCGAAAACAGACTCGTGTGGATTGGTGCTATGAAATGCGTCTACGTTTTGAAAACAGGGCATCTAGGCGTGTTTCAGAAATCGTTACTGGTGACGAGACATGGATTTATCAATATGATCCCGCAAAAAAGGCAATACCGACAAAACTGCAAAGACCTCGCAATGTCGGCAAAAAATGGTGGCTAATTTTTTTCGCAGAGCGGATATTTGTCGACGTCAATGCTGGAAAATTGTAGGTATGTCAACTCTGAATGGTATACTACAGTTGCATTACCCAAAGCTTTTCAAGCTGTGCGGGAGAGAAGACCAAAGACCGGGCTTCGGGGAATCATGCTGCATCACGATAACGCCTCTTCACATACCTCCCTTAGAACAAAAGCATTTATTGAGGAATCTGGTGTTGAAACCTAAGTCACCCACCTTTTTTTTTTTTTTTGCGGATGGAAAATCATCTAATGACGCCTTCGCTGTGGGTGGAGCGGAAGGAGTGTCAGACTTTACTGACTAAAACCATCCGTGTTCCTTCAGTGCCCTTACGTTCCGGAGCCGCGGTATCTCTTTCGAACAGCCCGCAGCCCCGGCAGGCGTCGGCCCTTGCGGGCCCCTTCACGCTGCTGACAGCTCTTTGAGGCGCGCGTGGAACAAAACGCGCCGTCCACACAGAACAACTGATTGTATCGTAAGCATTTTGTCCATGGTAATCGTATCTACAATACAAGAGAAAATACTAGTGTAAAATAAATTTAAAAATGATTATTACTTTATGTCAGTTTTTTTAATAGAAGTAAGGGTGACAGCACACTGTGTAGTGGCGGTGTAAGAATATCCACTACCCCATATTATGACCCATGATGTCGTAAGAGGTGACAGAGAGAAACAAACCAAGAGATGGACAGCAGCGTCTTTGTAATAACAACTAAAAAATACAAATAAACTTCGGTTTCCTACCTGCTTGTCAAGCGTGAAAACAGCAGTGGACTTTTGATGGGCTTTTTTATTTTGTCAGGCTATAACAGTAATGGTGACAAACGAGCACATAGTCCACCTAAGGGTGTTACCACACCAATCGACCGATCGTCGATCGATACCATTGATCGACGTCGATCGATAGTATCGATCGACGATCGATTGCTGTGGTAGCTTTAGCTGATCGACGGATACTGGTCGATAAAACGTTCAATCATCGATCGACGTCGATCGACAATTAATCGATATGGTTGTGGGCTCATCATTAGTATCTTTCAAAATGTATTCATAACAGCCGCGTTATTGTTGGCCAGTACGCTCTTGCTCGTATTATTATTACGGAGACGCAAACGCAGAAGACTCTGGATGCGACCGTTTTTTAAGGCCAGAGATGGCTTGAATTCATCTCGACGACATTTTAAATAGCGGTCGGTGGAGCGGGGCGGGTTCTTGAATAATCAAGCTCGATCGACGTCGACTAATCCATTCTAACATTGATCAATGCCATCGATTGATCGGTGTGGTAGAAACTATCGATCAACGTCGTTTAATCCATTCCACCATCCATTGACGCCATGGATCGACGATCGATCGATTGGTGTGGTAACACTCTAATAAGGTACGTGAAGGTAACATGGTCACCTTAAGATTTGCTGCCCAAAACAAGGAGGAGGACAGTGACCAAAACACAAAGTCGTATACTATAACTTATATATTAAGAAAAAATTGCAGACAATATAAGAGAATAATGAGAGAATAATTAGGAACACTTCGAAAAATCAACTTATAAAAAACTACTAAAATCGACAAAAATTTTACTATATTTTATATATACGTTACTGAAAATTGTAAAGATCATGTGGACATCGAGAGGGAGCGAAGGACACTGTCGGTCCGTGGAAATATGTTGATTCCTAGGTTTGCACGGTGTAGCAACGAAGTCAAGATTGCACTCTTTAAACCCTACTGCCAATCTTTTTACGCATGCAGCTTGTGGACAACATATACAAAGCGCGCTTACAGTGACCTTCGTGTTCTATATAATAACATTTTCAAATCCCTGTGGGGGTTGCCTCGCTTTTGTAGCACATCAGGGATGTTCGCAGAAGCAAGAACAGATGACTTCTTTACAATAATGCGTAAACGAGTGTACTCCCTGTTGAGTAGAATGCGTGGCGGCCGCAACAGTATTCTAAACATGTTCGCCGAACGATGTGACGGGCAATTGCTAAGTCACTGGAACAGTGTATTGAAAAGTAATTATACATATTTAAGAAACTAACATTAGTATTTAAGGTGCTCAATGTATTACTAACAAATTATGGATCAAGGTCTGAAATAAAAGAATTACTATATTATTCTCAACTGTGAAAATGGCGTCGATAAAGCAGCGCCCTTTTGACCCTTTATTATTTGATTGACTGATATAGAGCTATCGTAACACAGAGCCACCAATGCAAACAAGGCTGTAGTTTTTGAGTTTTAAGAAAGTGATCATATTAACCGGATGACCATATTACCCTCACGTACGTTGTAAGTAATGCCGTAGTCTATAGACACCTACATTTATTCTCGATTAAGAATTTAATTGCAGATGCGTTATAACCCATGTGGACTAAGATAGAACTCACAATTTAAAACACGGACGCTTTATGCTCCTATTTCACGCTGGTAGTGTACGAGCGTGGTCCTTCCCCGGTCGAGCCGCCCCATTCTTGTTGCAATCTAAATATACCTGCCGCGTAGCTCCACCACGTACAGTCTTAGAACAAAACCTCAAAACACTTTTTTTTTAATTTAAATACAATATATAGTAATTTATTATACATTGCTAGACTAACAAACACTGTAATGTCATTTAAATATAAAAATAGCTAAAGTATATAAGACTGTTCCTTTTTAATATAGTAAAAACGAGATAGCAACTCTAAAGTAGGCTTCTATCAATTTGCTCTGCATTTTATTAAATAAAAATTCATTAATTCAAGTTATAATAAACTAGCGATCCGCCCCTACTTCGCACGGTTGATTTCTAGATTTCGCAACAACGCCACCTACCGGTTCCAATTGTGAATCTAAACCATTCTCTTATCAACTTAATCACACACACAAAATTTCATCAAAATCGGTCCAGCCATTTAGGAGGAGTTCAGTCACATACACACGGACAGAAGAATAATATAATATATAATATGCATGTATTATACGTATAAACCATCCTGTCCATTATGTCTATTGATAAAAACCGCATCAAAATCCGTTGCGTAGTTTAAAAGATCTAAGCGTACAAACGGCGGGATTGACTTTGTTTTATACTATGTATAGAGATTACAGCCTATCAAAAGTCCACTGCGGAACATAGGCATCCCATAAATTGCCACATAGAAGGGATTTCGCTATAGCCAGGCGAGTCGCCAACCGCAGTGTTTGATTATTTTCGGTAATTATCAGGAAGATGCCGCTACTATCCTCGTGTTTCAGTTTCCCTCGGACGCCTCTCAAGACAACCAAGAGATGATGGGGGTAAAGGATACACTACACGGCTAAATTAACAATATTGAAGTTATACTTAAACGTTAAAGTTAACGTTATAGCCTATATATACGTCCCACTGTTGGAAATGTCCGCCGCGCTGCTCCAATGCGTGTTGGCGAACTTCACATGTCTTCGAAATATTTTTTTCTTATTTCTCACACATGCAGGTTTCCTCACGATGTTTTCCTTCACCGCCGGGCACGTGGTAAATCAGCACTTAAAATTGCAATTAACCACGGCTCTCTAAAGTTATACTTACTCTAAATAAATCAAAATACCTCTCAAATGAGCAATGAATAACATTAATTGTATCGAAATCCTTCCAAAAGGCTTTTGAACGTAAAATTAATAGATAAACATAGATATACATACGAAGCAATACTAATTATTATCGTTGAGACAGATCAAAGCAACACATACATATTCATAGTACAGCTGTTTGAGTATTGGTAGACAATAATCGCCCCTGGCAAATTGAAATACGGGCGCAAATTGTTTGTTTTTAAAGCAGGCAGGGTGACGGCTTTGGCAGACTCTTAAAAATTAAATTTCGCACACGCGTAAACGATAGGGTTCGTCTGTAGAAGTGAACGAGGGGTCCAGACAGAAAAATGCACTTGGAACCCCACGTCTAGACTAGCGGCCGTCTACCGGGTGTGCCTGCTAACTGGGGAGCTCGGACAATTTGTCTTCAAGGTCATTCTGAAACCTTATTATTTATATCCTCTATGTTTGTAACAATAAAGAAATAGTACTACAAAAACTGCTAGAAAGAAAAACACGTAGAAAACACACACATAAAAACATATTCGTTTTTAATTGATGCTTAGCGGTCACTGTGCGTTTTACTAGGAGTTTTCACCTCGTACGACCTCTTTGTGGAATCGTTTACCACCGGCAATTTCTCCGGATCCATACGACTTAGGGACCTCCAAGAAAAGAGCTTATTCTTTTCTAAAAGGCCGGCAAAGCACTTGCAATTTCCATGGTGTTGCAGTTGTTCATGGGCGGCGGTAGTCACTTACCAACAGGTGAGCCGCATGCTCGTTTGCCTCCTCTTCTATAAAAAGTTTATTCAAAAAAACATCCTTTAACCCGGACTGTTGTCCTTATTGTCTGTCGTATTTTATTTATGCCATAAAATTATTAAAATAAATTAACTATGAATTATTTTTTATGTTTAACTAGTCGTCTCCGGTATGCTTCGCAATGCCTTTTTAGTTAAAAATATTTTCGGTCTCGCACATCAACTCACTAAAGTTTCGTCCTTATCGGTTGAATGGTATAAAAAGAACAATCAAAATTAAGTTTTGTTTGTTCGGTTTTGTTTGTCGTTCGCACACATTTACTCGTTAAATTTTCATCGTAATCGGTTGAATGGTATAGTAACACATACCTACAGGATAAACAAAGAAACATTTTTGAACTTCTTTAGGGTGTTTGAAACTCGATGAAATGAAAAAGCAACACTAAAATGGACTAAAACTATACATTTATAGGATTTAGCCTGCAAGAGAATGAGATAGAATAGTGTTTCTATTATTTCCTTCTCCTCTTTGTGCGGTTCTTTAAAGATGGTTGATATAACTTTTAACTGTTAAAATAAATAAAAACAAATTAACAAGTTTATGAAATAAATAAAATTAACCATTCTGAATAAAATTGTCTTAACTAACCCATTCATAACAATCCACAATTTCATATCTTACCGATTAAACTAGCTTTTTACCCGCGGCTTCGCTCGCGTGGTTTTCAATTTAGAAACATCATTAAATGCTTTTTATTCCGTGCCAAATTTAGCAAAATTCGATCACTTTTAAAGTCACTTCGGTGTCTGTGTCTCTATGTATTTGTTTTTGATTTCCCAAAGAGTATTGGACCTAGATGATTGATATTAGGCATATATATAATATGCTACAGGAACACGTGAACAAATAAGTTTTTCAGAATTGCATTAATATCATATGTCTAGAAACATCTACAATTTTTTATATTGGACGTGTCTTCCGATGTATCCATAAGAAAGATAAATTGTCTTGGAATCAAAATTAATTATTATTATTTACTATTTACATTCATTCATAATTAAAGTTAATTTAGTTTTAACAAAATAATGATGATTTCATGGTCTTATATGCGATATTTGATTCATATCATTGGTCCCATTTAATATTGATTGGCACCATAAAACAGATTCTGATATGTCTATTTTACGTACCACGAGACTTTGAGAGTAAATCTATTTTTGTTCGATAGAATGATTTTACCTATAGAATGAAGTAGATGACGCTGTTACAAGGCAATTTTACTTTCAACTAATATTTTCTGAAGGTTCCACTTCTACCGCGTGTGCACTGCACTTATGTATTTGTTTTAGCTTATTTGGCATTCAGAAATAGTAGAATTCTCTTTTAATAAATTGACAATGTAGTATCGCTGGCCATGTGGTGGAGGTGTAAGAATATCCACTTCCCCATATCGTTCGGTGGGTGGCTTAAGAGGTGACAGAAGGAAACAAACAAGGAGATGGGCAGCAACGTCTTCCTAATAACAAACTAGAAATAAAAATCGGCGATTGCCAACCCGCCTGCCAAGCGTGGCAACTATGGCAAATATTTCCTTATAAGGCAACCCGTGACCTAAACACAGCAGTATTAAGCTGCAACTTCACGATGGTATTCTTTAAAAGCGTGCTCCTTCCTACGTCGAGCCGACCCATTCGTGCTACAACCATGATATAGCTGCAGCATGGCTCTACTACGTATAAAACCTTGAAAATATTAACTAAAATATTTACTATGACAATGTATTTCGCTAATAACAATATAAATAACTCATCGATGTTAATCATGAGTAACAACAATGATTCAGAATGAAATAATTACAACATATTTCCATACACACCATACTCGTATACGTTTGTCCATATTACGTTATATGTCTCCTTACAATTCCTTGATCCTTACCAACTGTTTATGAAGACACAATTAATTTACAGTTTTAGTAACTCACTACTGGGCACACACCCAATCTCTACAACTATAAGAACTGCGGATTTGCTCCAAGTATCCATGTTTGGCGGACCTACACTTAGGGTACACTAAAACAGCAAAATTAAATTATTTCTCATAAACAACTGTCGTTTGGTCAAAACAGTTTTTTATTTCCAGTTATAAAACGTTTATTTAAATGGTGAAATTGAAATCTGGCGCTATAAAAGCAACCCAAGTCCACAGTCGCAGTGAAACGAGTTCCCCCACAATAAACCTAGTGCTGTATAATTTAGTGCCTGCGTAGTAGTCTGGCAGGCTATAGTTAGGTCTAGGTAGGGTACGACATCCCGCCGCCGGTAGGGGTAGGTCAGGTATCGAATGCATTTCTGTCGTCTGGATTGTCCAAACACGTCACATCCCCGCCATTCCAAACAAACACAAGTGTGTATAGTTAACTTTGTATGTGGGGAGTGCGTTCGTTTGTCACTTCAATGTTATAACAAAAGAAAGACACCAAATACATTTCGTGACGTCACACATTTTCTCTTCCTACTGTCGGTCTAAGGTCAAGTTATTATATCCGGGTGTTTTGCTCAGTGTGTTAAGTTACTGATAATGTAACTATTAGGGCAGGTCATAACCGTGTAGTGGCGGTGTGAGAATATCCCCATCATCCCGAGGGTGTCGAAAGAGGCGACAGGGGGAAAATGAAAGAGGAGATGGCCAGCAGCATCTTCCTGATAACAATTTAAAATAATAAAAACTGCGGTTGCCAACCCGCTTGCAAAGCGTGGCAACTTTGGCAAAGTCCCCCAATGAGGCAATCTATAGTTATATTTGCATAGTTTATTTATCTGTAAATTGTAAATGTGTAGTTAAATTTTATTAAATATTATTTTGTGTAATTGTAATCAAATATAATTTTTGTTTATATTTTTGCTCCTAGAGTTACGTTATATACTTACTAGTCCATGGGTTGACTGGTAAAGAATGTCGAATGGCATCAAGTCCGCCGTTTTGTTTAGTATTATATTTCGATGTAAAAAATAAAAATTTCGTGTATCAAATGTCAACATTTTCTTAAACATACTACTTTTGCTACTTTTTGAAAACGAGGAATACATTATACGGTAAAAATGTATAATGTATTGTTCGTTTAAATCATTATCGTCCCAAGAATTACTCTCAAAACATAAAATAAATTGAAACAACTTCACTAAATATTATTACAAATATCAAATTATTCCAAGGGAAATTTGTTATTGAAAGGAAAATTTCCAGTGCTCTCGTAACTGCGTGCTCCACGTGTAGACTTAACCCATGGGAAAAAAACCTTACAATACCAACACAACTACGAAATTCGTACAAATATTAATTATTAATATTTTTACAATACAGTTTCGCTGCTAATTTTAAAATTTTACTTCCAAAAAAAAAATTAAAAACAAACTGTATGGTTTACCATAAAAACCTTTTTACAACAAGCTTTTAATAAAAAACATTAAAATAAAAGCTAATAAACCTAGATACCAATAAACATGATTAATATAGGATTATTGGAATAGTTAAATCTGAAACTAAAAACGGTTTGATTATTGGAGTGTTTTTACACACCTTAATACATCTACATGCTAAATCATATAAATTAACTCATTATGTTGATGTATTACTACTTTAAAATGTAGAGAAAGCAAACGATCATGCGGTCCACCTGACGGTGACTACTACCATTCATTAACAACTACAACACTAAAGGAACTGCAGTTGAATTTCTAGCTTTCTAAGGGAGTAGACTGTATTCTTGAAGGTTCCCAAATCGTATAAGTCGGAAATAGCGCTAATAATAGCAGATTCCACAAAGTAGTCGTACGGGGATAAAACTTATAGAAAATCGCACAGTAGTGGACCACCAAAAAACCATGATCATTTCTAATTAATTACACTGTTACGGTAAATTTTTCTGTTTTATTGTAAATCATAATAACAATAAATCATACGAATTATAGTTTTTATTTTACAAAATAATAACAAGATAAAAGTATAGAGTTTTAAGGTTTAAATGAGTAAAAAACAAGCGTAATAAAATGAAGTATATCGGACAAGTTCGTCTTATTAAATTTATATTAGTTACTATTTCGTTTTTTATAGAACATTGTAGTTTCTAAACTCTCATAAAGGAGTTGGAACATCCCACTAGAGAAAGTAACAAAACATATTGTCATACAAAAATATAATTCTTTAGACATACTTTACGTGCTTCTTGGAGCAACGTGCATAAATCTCTTCACCATAACTTTATCATGTATGTATAGTAGGGGTGATCGTAAAATTAGCCATCGTATAGAATTAAATAGGCCCACAATACAAAGCAAATATACTCATACATATTAATGACAGACATTTAGTTCGGTAACTATCACAATTACAAAGGGAAGTGAGAAACATAAGTTTTCCGCTGTGTAATAGGTTGTTTTTTTTATAGAATAAGGATGACAAACGAGCACACAGTCCAGCTAATGGTAAGGGGATGCTGTGGCCCGTAGACATCTACATTCATCCTCAATTAAGAATCAAAATGGAGATGCGTTATCACCCGTGAGGACTGAGATGGAGTGCCTGTAATGTAATGAAAAAATGTAAATAAAATAATGAACTTTTTATAGGATAAGGGTGACAAACGAGCACACAGTCCATCGGGTGGCTGTGGCCCATAGACATCTACCTCTATCCTCGTTTGCGAATAAAAAAAATGCAGATGAGTTGTCAGCCGTGAGGACTAAGATGAAATGCTCCTCTTCCAGCAAAAAGGGTGTCCGGTTCTCTACACTCACCATACGAAACACAGCAGCATTAAGCTGCTATTTAGGTTTAAAGAGTTTATTATCTCAAAAAATAACAAAAATGATGAGACTTAAAAATGACATAATTGGTAAAAATAATACATTTACATACGGTGACTTATATGAATAAAGTTACATAAATATATCCGAATTAAAAAAGCACTGTCTTTAAATTAATGTTTGACAGTGCTTTTTTAATTTATCTTAAAATTTTGAAAAAGATTTTTCATGAAATACCTCGTTCGGTAGGCTATTGTACAGTAGCGCTCCCTCAAACTGAATAGTTTTCGAACCATAGGTTTTAGTTCTAGCTTTCGGTAATTGCAGTTTATGTTTGTTTTTGTTTGTTTCGTGCAGGTATTCTGTGAGAGCGTGGTCCTACCCCGGTTGAACCATACGTGCTACAAACACAATATAGCTGCATCATGGCTCTACCATGAAAGTAGCTACTAGGGGTTCAAAAGAATGCACCATATAGCCTATCAAAAGTCCACAGCTGAAGAAAGGCCTCCCTATAGATTACCTTATAGGTAGGATATTTTCCATAGTTGCAACGCTTGGCAGGCGGGTCGGTAGTAGCAGATTATTGTTGTTATAAAAATGACGCTGCTGCCCATCTCCTGGTTTGTTTCCCTCTGTCGCCTCTTACGACACCCACGGGATGATATGGGGTAGTGGATATTCTTAAGCCACTACTACACGGTCACTAGTCCTGAGTATAGAACAGCAAAATATTGAGGGCGGTGAAATTTGAATTATAATAATATGTAATACATCACGTATTATTATATTAAATACTACGACTACGATTATATCATGTTGCAATATATTATATATAGTTATATATATAGTAATATAGTCTTTATTCTAAAACCAATCGGAATTTCTGTCCATCATAGATATATATTTTACAAGGAAATCTTTTTCAATACTTTTAAATAACCGGCGAAGTGCGAGTCGGACTCGCACATGAAAGGTTCCGTAACATCGTAATTCACGTTTCTAGTAGAGGAGCCCCTTTTAATTTTAATTTATTTTAATTTTATTACTGGCTGTTATAGCGGCAATAGAAATACACATTCTGTGAAAATTTCAACTGTCTACTTATTACGGGTCATGAGATACAGCTCGCTGACAGACAGATGGACGAACGGACGGACGGACGGACAGCGGAGGGTTAGTAATAGGGTCCCGTTGGATACCCTGTGGGTACGGAACCCTAAAATCGAGGCGCCAAATCGGGATGGGCCTAGGGCGCCATTCAATTTTAATCCCCTACTGACCCCATCTCGTACCGTGGGCGTCAAAAGGGTTTTTACGGCCATGTAAAGAAAATTACTAATTTGTATGCTTTAATTTAAAAAATATTAAAGGCATAAACATTTTTTTAATCCTATCAGCGTTGCGTAATGAAAAAAAATATTCAAAACAATAACAGTTGGTTACATAGTTAATGTTTAGTACTTCAAAATATTACATAAAATTAAAGTTAGCGAGTTACCTATTATTTAAATGATAACCTTTTGTCTATCTTTTAAAAAAATAACTGAAAAGAGGTTTCAAGCTACTTAATTAATTAAATATTAGGTCCTTACATATGAAATTAGCGTTTTGTCTGAAATATCTCCTCTTTGGTTAAGAATTCCAAATCCAAATTTATAAATTCATTTAGCTGGTACATTTGAGTTTTGAAAACAGTCATTCATTTGTTTTTTCCTCATTATTTTTTTCTTTGGCATCGCTTATTACCGCACAATGGAAGACATGAAATATCGGTATATTTACGAGTACGAGTTCTACCGTGGCACCAGTACTGCAGAAACAGCTCGAAGGATTAATGATGTGTACGGCGCTGGTGTCGCAAAAGAAAGCACGGTACGTTTTTGGTTTCAACGTTTTCAACGTGTGATGAAAAGTGGATACTGTACGATAATCGGAAGCGCTCGTAGCAATGGCTGAACCCTGCAGACCCAGCCAAATCCTGCCCTAAACGAAAATTGACTCAGAAAAAGTTACTTGTAAGTGTTTGGTGGACTAGCGCCGGTGTCGTTCACTACAGCTTTCTAAAATCTGGCCAAACGATTACGGCAGATATCTATTGTCAGCAACTGCAAACCATGAAGGAAGAACTAGCTGTTGTGTAGTGACCTAGAGCGATTGAACAACCGAGATTGGTCAATCGCTCTAGGCCACTGCTGCTTCACGACAACGCAAGACCACACACTGCACAACAAACAACCACTAAGTTAGATGAGCTACAATTGGAATGTCTGCGACATCCACCGTAGTCCCCGGACCTTGCTCCAACAGATTACCATTTTTTCCGTAATTTGGACAACTTCTTACACGGAAAAAAATTCAACTCCGATGCGGCAGTCCAAACCGCTTTCAAAGAGTTTATTGATTCTCGCCCCCATGGTTTCTTTAGTAAAGGGATCAATGAAGTACCTATGAGATGGCAAAAGTGCATAGATAACAACGGTGCATACTTTGATTAATTAAATATATTTTACAAAAAAAAAATGACTTTATATTCCTCCCGTACAAAACGCCAATTTCATATGTAAGGACCTAATAATTAGCTAAGTAATTGAAGAATTACTAAAAAAAGCTTTAGTTATATCTTACCAGTCTTTTAATCATATACTAGGATACATAAACACTGCTGAACATAGGCTTCCTTCATAGATAGGCTCATAAGAGGAATATGTGCCGTAGTTGCCAGTCGTGGTAGGTGGGATGACAACCGCAGTTCTTTTACTATTTTGACCTGTTATCAGGAAGAAGCTACTGCCCATTTTGTGTATTCAGTTTCTGTCGGCCCTTTCGACACCTACGGGACAAATTGTAATAGTGGATATCCTTTTTTTATAGAATTAGGGTGACAGACAGCACTTGATGGTAAGTGGATGCTGTGGCCCATAGACATCTACATTTATCCTCGATTAAGAATCAAAATTCAGATGCGTTGTCACCCCTGAGGACTAAGATGGAATGCCTCGTTTCCAGTAAAAAAGGGTGTCCGGTTCTCTACACTCACCATGCGGAACACAGCAGCATTAAGCTGCTATTTTACACCACAGTCGAGCCGACGCATTCGTGCTACAACCATAACAACGTACAAGGACTCTCACCAATACACAGCGATACGTTAAAAATAAGTAACTTATTCTTAAATGTTTGACTGCGTTACTACGGGCCACGTTTTGGGTTCCAAGTGGATCAAGTACTTGATCTTAATCAAGTATGCATGCTACAAATAATTATTTAGGGTTACATTAAATGCGTATGTTCATAAATTGCATATATTTGAACATATGCAATTCATGTAAGTAAATCTCCATTCACAATATACTAGGAGAAAACTCACCAAATCAAAAAATTTGAAAATCTAAATAATATATTTGCCTTAAAAAATATTCTGTCGCTTGATAAAACTAGAGATAAAACATATTAATTTTTTCTCATACTCTTGGGTTGGCGTTTAAGCATACGACACTTGTATTATTTCTTATATTTGGTCTTACAATAATAGAAAATAACTAAGTTTTATAGGGAAATCGAACAATTTCTCCAAATGCCAGCCTCGTTTGCATGCGGTACTCTCTAATAATCGAGGTTTTAGCAACCGACAAATTAGTGAATTTACATTCGACCAAACCTAGGTCCAGCAATGTATTACAAAAGGTTAAATTTTATAGAATAAGAGTGACAAACGAGCACACAGTCCACCTGATGTTAGTGAATGCTGACATGCAGCATCTACATTTTTATCCTCAATTAAGAATCAAAATCCAGATGCGTTGTCACCCCTGAGGAATAAGATGGAATGCCCCGTTAACAGTAGAAGGCGTCTCCAGTTCTCTAAACTCACCAAAAAAAAACACAGCAGTATTATGTTGCTATTTTACGCTGATATTCTGTGAAAGCGTGGTCCTACCACGGTCGGGTCGACCCATTCGTGTTACAACCATAATATAGACGCAGCGTTGCTCTACCACGTCAAAAACAATTACAGAATGTTTGCTTCAATATTAATTTTACAATATGTAAGCAACACAAAGTTTCAAGATGTCGCTTTGCAATTCCGTTTACGTGTAATATCAAGAACACGTAGAAAAGTCTATCAACGCCTCTCAAGGACGTTGTATGTAATATTTCTGCTCCGTTACGACCTTAGCCTAGTATTTGAACATTTAATTATTCTTTTTTCTACCTATGTCGTTGTATCTGAACAATCCTTCCATACGTGGTTACTAGCCTATATTGGCTCTGTAAGGTTAAGGTTAGTGTGGCCATTAGGCTCTATATTTACGTTTTCACTGCATTTTATTTCATCCTGCATGAAGGACTGCTTCGTACGTTGCATGTACATTTACGAGTATATTATAGAAATTACTTTAAATAACTTTTTTTAATCAAATAACACAATAGTTTTCTTTTTTGAATGAAAACTTCTATAGAACCGTTGTGATTTAAAACTCGATGAAACTAACTCGACACTAAAAAGAGACAAACATTATACATCTATAGGATTCAGCCTCCGAGAGAATACAATGTAGTAAGCGACAGTAGCCAAATGGCAGGATGCGGACTGTGAACTCAAAAGGTTGTGGGTTCGAACCCCCGCCTTCGACTATTGTCGTGAACCACTCCTAACACAAGCATTTTCAGCTTACCAGTAGTGGTTAAAGGAATATTTTTAATTTTAATGAATTCTAAAAACACAGTTTTTTTTGTATTAATTGCGGTGTGTTGCGGCATATCATCTTGTGCATTTCCTAATTGTCATATAAATCAACTAAACTCAGGAATGTGTTAGATAAACACGTAAGTTAAATTAGCTAATTTGAATATTGCCGCACCAAAACAATCAAACAAATGATAAGGGTAAAAGTTGTCTGGTGCTGTAATCATTAATTCAGTTTCTAAGTAATAATAATAATATTCTCCAGATCGAATTTTGGTCACGGCGGCCAGTCTCAACGGAGACCAGTCTGTCTGGGCGGGACAAGATTATAGTGCCCAATTATATTCGCAAGCATAGATGCTCTCTCTATTCCCTCACTCTCATAGTCCAATTGGACGGTAAAATGACACGACCGGAGAGAAATCAGACGCAGTACAAACGACTTTACGTGCTTTCCGAGGCACGGGGGTGAAACACCGCCAAATTCCTGACTCCAGGCTGCTACTGTGAATTTCTTAACACAAAAACCCAATAACTGATTTTGGCCCGACCCATATCATATTATCATATTTAGCAGTTGTTCAGTATCAGTTAAGACAGATTTAAAAATGGTTTATACGTCGTGGAGCCACGCTGCAGCTATATTAGAGTTTTGTAGCTCGAATGTGTCGGCTTGACTGAGGTACGACCACGCTCTCACAGAATACCAGCGTAAAATAGCAGCGTGATGCTGCTGTGTTTCGTATGGTGAGTGTAGAGAACCGGAGACCCTTTTTACTTAAAACGGGGCATTCCATCTTAGTCCTCAGGGGTAATAACGCATCTGCATTTTTCTTTTAGATTCTTAATTGAGGATAGATGTATATGTCTATGGGCCACAGCATCCTCTTAGCTTCAGGTGGGTTGTGCCCCCTTACCCTTATTCTATAAAATAAAAACAACAAACCATCGTAATTTGGATAATATCAATGTCCACCAGTAAAACCGCTTGTTAACTGAATACATCTTTATTAATTTAATATCCCAAAAGTTACAGTGTATTAAGACCGTAATTTAATTTTAACCTAAACTAATTACTTTGAACAACCTAAGAAATGTTCAACTAGTTAGTGTAAGTGCCCCATTAAGGGAAGACGCTTTGCTCAAGACCCGATACGACTAAGATAATGATTATATTAATCGTTACTTCATTTATATATATATATATATATATATATATATATATATATATATAAATGAAGTAACGATTAATACACATCCCACTCCTGGGCACAGGCCTCCTCTTATTTTTAAAGGATTTTTGCAGCAGAGTAGTATTGGCGAATTTCCTGAAATATTTTTAATTTCTCACACATACACTTCGCCTCCGGGCACCTGATGAATAATAAGTATTAGTTAACATGTACGAGTATATAAGTAATATAAAAGTTTGAAAACTTTTTGATAATAGCAACAAATAATAAAAGTAGCAAATAAAAAATATTTTGAAATATGGCATGAAATGAGCGATGCCTGAGAAAAATAAAAAATCCAAACAAATATCATCACTTAAAGCCTCATTTCAATCAAGCCTCGGGACATGACGCTTCCTCTTTCGGACCCGGGAACCTGTTACGAATACAAAATCCGGGAAAATCAATGCCGCGCGCAACATCCATACGTATTCGTAGTACGTAGACCCGCTACGCTTCGTAGCGCGTAGTAGCGTCTACGAGCGTTATAGCACGCTATACAACATACAGCGTTACGTATGTTCGTATTCAGAGCAGGCTGTGCGTGTTTTATTATTTAAAAGGTTGCCCAACTAGTTATGCAGATGTACATTTTTTACTGCTTCGAACAAAAACTACGCTTTAGAAACCGCTTCAATAAGAAAAGTGCTTGTTATTTAAGTAATTATTATTTTAGTAAATAGAGAATTACTTTAATATAAAAAGTATAATAAGCGAGAAAACGAAATGACTATTATTTTTTAACATCAGTTACAGAAGAGACTATTTTCTAAATAAATTATAATGATCCTACTAAGGGCTTGCGGATAAGGAGATGGTTCGAGTGTCTCATTAGTGAATCGCTGTCTCAAAAGTCCAAAGCATGAGTGATTTCTTCCTTTAATTTCACAATATAATTATAATAATTAATTTAATTAAAAGGTTCAGTTAATTAAGACTAATATTTTTTTACGTAATTCACATTTACAGCATAAAAGATTCGTATGTAAAAAGTTTAAATTATTTTATGTTATTAAAGAGTTTTCAGTCTGTGTGTACGTTGTTCCGGGCACGTGTTCTCGTAGACCGGCGCAGACATCGTAGCTACCAGGGAGGCATAGGCTGCAGGGGGCTGCGCTGCGGCCGGGCGGCGCATTGCAGGCGGGTGAACGGCCGCGCATCGATCCACCCCATGCCGCACGCTACTCCCCGGCTTGCGTAAGCCGCCTCAACCCCCGGCCCAGCCGCTTATGTAACTGGTGACGTGGCCAACGTGATTCCTTCCGGGTTGAAAAATTCATTTATTGAGGTTTAAGTCACAAATCGTAAAAACAATAGTAATATTTTGTCAATTGAAGATATAAATTTACGAGAGTCGTATAAAAAAAGTGAGAATTCGATACAAATTACTTGAAATTCAAAAAGTAAATATTGACTGGTAAAGCCGAAATATTTGTACAATAACTAGAAAAGAGACGGATTATTTGTCCACCATCTATTAGGGGGCCGACCTATACTTCGCTTACCGGTACGAAGCTGCCACTTGAGAACCTTTATTCGGCATCGGTTGTTGGTTCTTCGAGCTATATGGCTGGCCCATTTCCACTTCAGCGTACTGATCCTTTAAGCTATGTCGATTAGTCTTTTTTTACTACGAATATTGTCATTATATTATATATATATATATATATATATATATATATATATATATATATATATATATATATATATATATATATATATATATATATATTATATATCAAATCCCACACGGAGCATGTGTTTGTATGGTTCACAAATAATTATATTGGGTATGAATGTGTTTCAAAGCACAATTTATGTATGTAAAATGCCTGTAAGATTGGTACAGGAGAAAATACTAGAGCATTAGTAATGTTTATTAAAAATATATCAATCCACGGATTCAACTCGGCTTCTAATCAGGTATACCTCAAAACCTGAAAACAAAATTATACAACCAGTGCGTGTTGCCAGTGATGACTCCATAGTCACAAGTCCATACCTTAGATGCCGTCCTTCACTGCTGGTCGTATGAGAAAGCTCAAGGTCGCTCAGCGAGCTATGGAGAGAACTCTACTCGGGGTATCTCTGCGGGATAGACTTAAAAATGAGGATATCCGCAGTAGAACCAGAGTAACCATCATAGCCCAAAGGATTCGTCTGCTGAAGTGGCAATGGGTCGGCCATATAGCTCGAAGAACCAACAACCAATGGGGAAGAAAGGTTCTCGAGTGGCAGCCTCGTATCGGTAGGCGAAGTGTAGGGCGGCACCCAAAATATCCAGCCAAGTCACAGAGAAACTCCGAGCTTAACCCTCTTCATAGTTTTCCGAGAGAATTTAGTTTCTTCATACGCACATTTCGTCATTAGCAACACGTACTGGTTGTACGCGTTGTTTCAAGTTTTGATGTATATGTGATCAGCCGAGTTGAATACGTCGATTGACCTCTCGGTCCAAGTTAGACTTAACTAGTAAGACTATTTGTCTTTAATTTAAACCCACGGTAGTCACCATCAGTTTTTACGTAGGGACTTAAGATCTCCGTTCAGAACGCAACCAACGCAAACGCAATCCCTTTGCTTGACTATTGGCACGTCCCGGGGGCAGTATTTACAACTCCAGCATTTTCAGTCATCGTCTTATTCGGGGGTTATATCACTAGCCAATCAGGGCCACCGCTTTGAGCGCCCACATCCCCAGAGTCCCCGTTTTTGATAGGAGAACACCGTCATCAAGAGAAGGGCCTTAACAAACGTCTTGGCGACGTCGTCTCCGAGCGGGATCCACTCTCTCCTAATCCCGCTCAGCAGCCTACTTCTGTGCCATTACTGATTCACAGAAGGTGGTTACGGTCACGCTGAATCCCTGTTCAGCATCGCCTACACGACTGCTGGCAAAGAGAAGTTCCGTCCGATTCGGCTCATCAGGATCGTCCGCTTTCGTTCAGAAGCTATGGCGCGCCGCAAGCGTAAAGGACGTAGAGTCCTGGTCCCGCCCACCGCAGTGGAAGCAGTCATCGCTTCACGTCCGACCTTACACAGATAATCATTAAAATACCTATCTTTATTAGTTTGTAGGTTTATCTTGCTAACCATCGCCGCATCTAGGTTTCGGAGACCGGCAGAAATGCTCCAGTGATACACAGCGCTCCTCTTGGGGTCGAATGCGCCATGTCGCCAAAGCAATCTGTTGTTCCTGCCGTTTAATTGAGTCGAAGACTCTAACAGAAAAGTCGGCTTGCAGAACCGCATCTTACCCGAGACACCAAAGTAGCGGCTCCAGCACTGAGCCCTGCGGAACCCTACTTTTGATTATCCTCTGGATATTCTTGTCATCTTTGTGAATGTACTTGTCGCGCAAGTAGTCCCCGATGACAGCTTGCAGATATAGGGGTGTTACAGTGGGCTCCTGATTGAGTCACAGGGTAAAGAGTAAAAAGCGTTAACGATATCAAGACTATACATCAAGACGATATCGCCAATGACCCACCTCGCTAGAATACTGCTAGTTCTGACTGGGAGCGAACGCTCAAGCTACGCGCGAGGAAGCAAAAATATCGACAGGTTAGTGTGCATAAAATTTTTCATCAACAAGATAGACAGAATATTTCCTGAAGCCTCTTGGAACTTCTACATCCTGATGATTTTTTTTACGAAATTGCAATATATGCTTGGAAAAAACCATCATCTCCAACTCCGAAGAATTCAAGGCGAGTCCTTTCGCCTGTAAGATCATGGCCTCATATTAATGAGAGAGTCAAGGGGTGGTAAATGATTGAATATCTCGATCATGAAGCTAATATTACGTGAACTTTGTATGCAGAATAAATCAAAAATTGTGCAACGAAACCTGCAGGCAACGGCTTTATTTTACAAAGATAACGCCGGGGCTCACAAGTCCGCTGTTGCGATGAATGTAATTCAAGATGCTAGCTTTGAAAACTTAAATTCTTAAGCAACATCCATATTCACCTTTCTTTCTTGTCTTTGGCCCCAGAGATTTCTATCTATTTCCGAGATTGAAGGAGTATTTGAAAGGACAAAGATTTGAAGGTAATAAAACAGTAGCCGCTAAAATACAGATTTTTTTAATAAGAGGTCAATATAGGAAATTCCAGAAAGGCTTCATGGCCTGTGACAAGTAGTGATGTAACCATTACTTATAATAGAGTATCGCTAGATGTACTAATGACAAAAGTTAGTAATTCCCGCGGTATGTATGATGAGGTTGAAAGAAAAAGCCAGAGCAAGTTTTCAGACATTTAAATATGATAGTAAAGGAAGCAGTAGAAAGGAAAAAGCAAGAATGAATGGAAAATAATGATAGAAGATTATCTGATCATTTTCAGAAAATTTTCAAAATGTTCTGGAAACTAGCCGGGGCAAAGTTAGAATAGCCTATAATGAATTTTACACGAGACGAGAATGGCTGTATTTTGAATGACGAAGTTTCGAGCTTAAAATGACGAAATGGTGTTTTAGTGTAAAGAGACATCTGAAGTAAATGAAACATGAACGACGAGAAAGGAAAGGGACGATTTAGCGCGATAAATATGGATCAAACAATAAAAGTAATAAAAATCATGAAAGCAGGTAAGCATTTGGGTATGATAAAGTATCATTTGAAATGCTGAGGGCTGGAGAGGGAGAGGATGGTAAGCCTGCTGTAGATTTTCTTTGATTTATGCTAGAAACTTAAGAGAGAATGGTGCAAAGCCGCTGTATAACTCCATTCACTATAAACGGGAAGAGGTTCACAGCAGGACTGTAAAAGCTACCGTGAAATTAGCCTGCTTAGCACTGTCGAAAACTGTATGATAAAGTGTTGATTGAAAGAGTTATGGAAGAACATGGGAGAGTTATTGTAGACACGTTAATGATATAGAAGAATTATGAATGCAGAACACAGACTAAATGGGGCTCTTCACTCTATAGTTGGAAGTCAGAATGTGTCAAAAGGGTCAGTATGGCTATTCACAATGTGTTAGTCTCGACCTTAATTAAAGTGAAAATTTTGTGACCAGAATTAAAAAAGGAATACTTCGGTGATTTGGACACGTAGAAAAAAATAATGAGGAAAGAATGCAAAGAAATTTATTCTGCAGAAATACTTGTCAGAGATGGCAAAAGTCGGTCTACACAGAACCTTATCGACCAGATTGACAATAGATTGATCCAAATTAAAAATACCCTTAACAAACTTTTTGACTGCTTCTTTGGTCCAATAGTCGTAAGTGCGACTGCTGATCATGAGGTCCCGGGTTTGAATCTCGGGACATATCATTTATTGGGATTTCAGTCGAGAAATTCTCTGTAGCAACTTCGGAGTCAGAAAGTTAGCGGTGTTTCACTTCGTGCCTCGGAAAGCACGTAAAGCCGCTGGTCCTGCGACTGATCTCTCTCGGGTCGTGTCGGATTGCCGTCCCATCGTACAAGAAAGAGTGTAATGAGGAAATAGAGAGTGTACGTGTGTTTGCGGACATACTCGTGCATTATAATTCTGTCCTGCGCAGATGGCTAGTCTCTGTTGAGACTGGCCGTCATGATCGAAATTATTATTATTAAGATATATATTACTATTAATAAATCCCTTAAACTACGAACATTTATGCGAAAAGAAGAGAGTGCCAAACGGAAGATCGTACCAAATGCTTAACATATATAGCAATTTGGTTTACATTTATTTATTAAAAGATTTGTAGCAAACACAGACATTACTAATTAGGCCGATGTGTTGCTCCAATGCGTGTTGACACTTCACATGTCTTTAAAATATTTTTTATTCCTCAGGTATGCAGATTGAATATTTAGTCGTTATCCTCAAGTGTGACAACGTATCTGCTTATCTGCATTTGATTTTAAATCAATGATAAGTTTCTATAGACCACCTTATCCACTTACAATCCAGTAGATTGTATACTCGTTTGTCCATCTTTATCCTCATAATAAAAATACTGTTTCAAGTTTTTGACACAATCTGCGCGTAAACAAAGCATCTATAGCGTTGCTTTATAGGCGCGCTATTGTACAAGCAGTCCTTCCAATGCACTTTTATTCCTTTAAAAGCAAGCAAAAGTTGAAGTGCGGTTCAAAGAATCAACTCCCAGCTTTCTCATTATGATAATCCCCGCGTTATGTTTAAACCAAAATAACAATTACCTTGAATGTTTTTTCAAATACCGTTACCGTTACCGCCTATTAAAGTCCACTGTTGAACATAGGCGTACCACATAGATTGCTTCATAGGGGGAATATTTGTCATAGTTGCCACGCTTGGCAAACGGGTTGAAAACCGCAGTTTTTTTATTTTGTCGTTATCAGGAAGACGCTGCTGTCCATATCCTGATTTGTTTCCCTCTGTCGCCTCTTACGACACCCATGGGATAATATGGGGTAGTGGATGTTCTTACACCACTATTACAGGGTATGTTAATGGTTTTTCAAATAAGCTAAATCTTATGTAATCAACAATTACTACAGTGAACAAATACATAATTTTTTTAAATTCAGCTCTCTATAGTTTATTGCTTGCACGTTGTTCCTCCCTTGATAATTCTTTAAATTCATCAGCCTTTGAAGTGCACCGCTAGATTTAGGCCCCTCCCGTGGTATGGATGATATTTGTTACGCTGGGTTGGCAGATCCACGATCGCAGTACAAGATGTCTCGCACTTTTGACGCTGCTGTCCGTCGCTGGTCCGGGTATTTTATGCCTGGCGAAGACAAGTTGGTTATACCGCCATCTATAGGAATGAAATGAAATGAAAGTTTATTGTTTCCAACATATTCTTAGTTTGAAGACTTGTTTTCAGTATAAAGATACTTGTGGTAGAAGTTTCGGAGTTTCGGTTATAGTAGGTTTCTGACTTTACCTACAGTCGCCTCTTACGACGCCTACAGAACAAAAGGGGGTGATCAATTCTCTTACGTCATCACCACTCGTTATAATTAATTTCCACTCTCTATATATAAAAATCAATTGCTGTCCGTTAGTCTCGCTAAAACTCAAAAACGGCTCGACCGATTTTAATGAAATTTTTTGTGTGTGTTTGGATGGGTCTACAGATGGTTTAGATTCACATTTGAACCCGGTAGGTGTCGCTGTTGTCGAAATCCAGAAATCTCCCGCGCGAAGCCGGGGTGGATCCTAGCGATCCATCCATATATTTTATTTGTAAGTACGAGAAAAATTATATTGTTACTGACAATGCTAAGTTGACGAATTAACTGTTAACACAACAGGAGCTATGACTATAATTATCTATATTAATATTATATTTAATCTTATAATTATACTTGTCTATTCAAAAGTTATTTTGCTTTTACTACATCCTAAAGAAAAACACTTTAAAATATTATACCACTGTGTAATACATAATATACCTCTGACATAAGATGCTTTATTAAATTAAAATAAATAAAAACACGTGACCCAATAACTAGAAGTCGCATAGCATACACCTACATTCATATAGAGAGAGGTATAAAATTAAAACAAAAGAGGAAGCTACGAGCCGTAGCTCCGTAGCGAGTTTACGGCGTAGCCCGGGCGCGGTCGGCGACCCCTGGCCGTGAACGGGGGTGCGCCGGGCGAGCCCCGCAGCCGCACTCATACATAGACGCTACACGCACACAGATGCGCACCGCGCCCCTCGACACACAGTCTTATTTGATTTTACGAAAATGTACCTTTTTTTCTAAACCCAAATCATCCCCACATAAAAGCTTTGATGTTTCCATTTTACCTTGTAACGTAACTCTTCGTTTACTCTGATAATTAACAAAACAAGTATTTTATGTCTTATTAAATATAAATTTATTTTTACTGTCAGTCAGTATTGTTAACATAGACTCATTTACGTACAGTTGCCTACACATATTATAATGTTTATAGTTTCATTTTATTTTATTTTTAATTCCCGACAACAAAACGTCGAGAATTAAATTCATACTTATGTATATATATATATATATATATATATAGACTATCTGTTTAAGTTTTTCAATGAAATTTTATTTTTGATATCGTAACGAAGCATTCAATCTCAGTTCTCAAGGATGACAACGCATCTGCATTTTGATTCTTAATAAACGATATAGATGTATGTGTATAGGCCACAGCATTCACATTATACATATATATTCTACATATATTTATGTATAATGATGTATAATGTTATATAATATATATATGCTGTAAAATATATATGTGTTATATATATATATATAATATATATGTTGTATAATGAATGTTAAGTTAAATATATTAACAGAATATATATTGTGTTAATATATTTAACTTAACATTAGATGAAATATCTATCTGATTAACTATAAATTTGAAGCGTCAATACAAACTATACTGTATCATATTCAGCTCAGTCACTCACACCAGCGCATACAGACCCGCACACACCTATGCTTACCCAGTTTCCTTCAAAGCGTCCGCCTGTGTACGTATTACCGCCACACCCCCGCCGAAGTGCCTACAAGGCGGCACCAACACAAGCATATAATCCCAGATAGCTTGTACGTATGTGTGCGTTACAGACTTTCACACACAATCGTTTCACTAGTGTGAGTGAAGAATATATGTTAATGTCAAACTTCCGCGTTTTATTCGTGTCACTCACACAGGCGTAGCTCTCTGCAGTGTGCTGACTATTGGAAAATGGTTTCTATGTGTTATGCTCAGGGTGCATCGACTCCGTTTCCGGTTCCGCTGAGTACAACGGCCTCAGGCTTGATTTATGTCTGTTCGCTTGAAGGTTTGCGTGTTATTGTCACGTTATAAACGGATTTGTATATAAAATCTGGACTTTTTTATTATGTTACAAACAAAAACGTTGCTTTTGCAAAAGAAAATACAAACATACTGTATTTTTTTTTAATTCTGTTCTTTTAAAAAACGTTACTTACACACTAGGATTTTCTTCTGTATCGTGGGGGCAGTTTACAAACATAAATTACACAAGGACAAAAATCCAGACCCGGAACAATTATTTGTAGGCCATACAAATTCTTGTTCCGTGCGGGATTCGAACCCGTGGCCCTTGGCGCTGCAACTCATTGCTAAGCCACTGGGTCACGGAGCCGTCAATTATTTTCTTCTTGTTCTCAGAAAGAAGAGGCCCTTTCAGTACATATTTTTTACGTTATATATTACTTTAAACTGTTTTCCTCGTTGGTCTAGTGGTTGTAAACGACTGTTGTGGTCGCGGGTTCGAATCCCGGGTCGAACCAAAATAAGTTATTGGGTTTTTCTGAAAAAAATTCACAGCAGTGGCCCGAAGTCAGCAATGAGGGCTGATAATTTTCTGCTCACCAGATGTCGCTAGTTGACACTGAGGTAAAGTTTTTTGTTACACAATGTAATTTAATTGAAAAGTTGTTTTTTAATAAAAGTTTATCAGTTTCTAGAGAATTATATTAATACACAAAACAATGTGTCAGTGGTATGCTCTTTAATTTTTTGCACATTTTGAACTTTTTTTTTTAATTTTTCTACTTTTATGAATATCTGTGGTTTGGTTTATTTATTTTTAATGTTATAATATTAATATAAAATATAGCTAATATTACAGAAAGAAACAATAACTTTTACATTTTCCGAATAAATTAATTTCCCCGCTATGAAATCTGTCAAATATTATACCTCACTTTCTAGTGGCGCCGCCCTGCTGGCAGAAAAAGTCGTGGATCATTGACGGTGTTTCACACCTTCTGATCTCTTTTCGGTCATGCCGGATGCCGTCTTATCAAGCTGTGAGAGTGAGGCGATAGAGAGTACACCTGTTCTGGCGCACACAGTCATGTACACTATAATCCTGTCCTGCGCAGACGGCTTCTCTCTTTTGAGACGAGCCACCGTGACCGAAATTCAGTCTGAAGGACAATATTTTGGAACGAAGTTCCTTATCGGACGGTATGAATTTGTCGGCTAGGCGAGAAAAGTGTAAGATTTTCTCGTTCAGCTACGAAATACTTGCAAGGAGAGTGATCAAACTTATGGTAAAAGCCTGAATGTATACATTCACTTTGTTTATTCTTTCCAAAAACATTCCACACAACAATCATTACCAATGTTTCAAGTTTTTCTAAATTCAAAAGTATTCCCGCCGCTTCGTTTTGCGTTACAAACAGGCAGGCTTTTTGGTACAATCATTCTTGATTGATTCCAAAGTTTGAAGGACTTCATGCCAATAATCTCTTAAACTTCTACCTGCGTCTTCTCTAGCTGACTAATGTGTCTCTTTAGCGTTTTCCCTTTCCCTATTTCAGTCAATAATTTTTGCCAGCGTTGTGTTGAACTTACAAAAAATACGTAGATTTTTGAAGCAACATGAAGAAGCGACAAGCTTCTGTGCAAGATTCAGCAGCCGCAGTTGCCACTAAATTTAAAGAGTGGGCAGAGCAAGGAACAAAGAAAGCAAAAGGTGCTTGGCTTTGAATTTTAGCCAGTAGTAAGCCATTGTACACACCAGACATGTTCGCGACATTATCATATGATTGTCCACGACAGTTTTCATATGATTTTCAATATTTATGACCAGTGTTTTGAGTTCCGAAATAATGGCAGAAAACACTTCTTCAGCTTTATGCCCCACTGAGAGCAAAAACTTAAGAAAACTTTCACAGGGTACGTCTATTTCCAAAACGAAAGTTCCAAAATGTAAGTTGGTCCACATGTGCTATGTCTGGTGTTGAATCGATGATAAGGAAAAATATTTCGCCCTTCTCATCTCGTCTCCAATCTGTTTTAAGACTTTATAACCCATCAAAAGAATAAACTCATCGCAAACGGTTTTTGATAAGTAACTAGTACTTCCAGATTCTTGATTACCAAATCATTCAATATGACTGGCTAAAAAAGGATCGAATTCAGCTAATAGTTCCAAAATTATACAATAATTTTCGTTGTGCAGATGAACGAACTTTTCATTTTTTCCCCTGAAAATGAGGCCTCTTGAACACAGTCCCTTCACTACGGCAACGAACTTCTTCAGAACGTACATACATAAATACATAAACACTCACGCCTGTCACCCAGAGGGGTAGGCAGAGACTACGGACTTCCACTTGGCACGATCCTGGCACACCTCTCTCGCCTCCTTTACATCCATATATCTACGCATACACGCTCGTCGGTTAAGGGTACTTCCTAATCTGGCCCATTTCCCAATATATCGCCAATTTGGTCGATAAACCTTCGTCTAGGACGTCCCTTTCCGACTCTGCCGTTCACTTCTGCAGCATAAATTTGCTTTGTCACTCTTTCTTCGTTCATTATTTCTACATGACCAAACCACCGAAGCATTCTTTTCTTAATCCTGGTCACAACGTCATCTTGCAAACCACACTTTTCTCTTATCACACTATTTCTCACCCTGTCATTCAGATTCAGCCCTAGCATACTCCTTAATGACCGCATTTCTACAGCATTTATTCTACTCTCATGCTTCTTCTGCCAGACCCAACTTTCACTACCATACATTAAAGTAGGATTAACACAGCATTGTGAATTGCCAAACGCCTTTTTGACACATTCTGACTCTTCACAATAGCTTGTAGAGCCCCATTCACTCTATTTCCTGCGTTCACTCGTCGTTCTATATTCTTATCATATCTACCATCCCTCTAAATAAACATCCCAAATATACAAACTCATCCACTTGCTCAATCAACTCTTCTATTCTTATTTCACATAACGTTTTACTTTCTTCTCTTTCAAAACCATCACTTTCGTCTTACTTGCGTTCACTTTCATACCTCTTTCTTTTAATGACCGGTTCATTAGCAACCATCATTTGCAACTCGGCCGCCGACGATGCAACTATGACTTGATCATCGGCGTACAAAAGGCATTTGACGGTTAGCTCACCCATTCTCAACCCACATTCTTCAACTTTCAAAGTTTGCAAATAACTGTCCATAAATAGGTTGAACAGCCACGGGGAAGCCACACAGCCCTGTCTGACCCCTTTATGGATGCCAAACCAGTCCGAGTATGCCCCGTTGATCCTGACACAAGCACTGGAGTCCCTATACAGAGACTTCAATGCCTGTATTAACCCAGCACTCAACCCAAATGAGTTCAGTGTTTGCCATAATACATCCCTGTCCACTCTGTCATAAGCCTTTTCCAAGTCCATGAAAGCACAAAAAACTTTCTGGTTTTTGGCCAAAAACTTCCCCGCAATCATGCGCATGGAAAAGACTTGATCCGTACACCCCATCCCCTTTCTAAATCCAGCTTGCACATCCCAAATTTTTCCATCAGTTTCTTCCATAACTCTTTCAATTAACACCTTAGCATACAGTTTACCCACAATGCTAAGCAAGCTGATACCACGGTAGTTTTTACAGTCCTGTTGTGACCCTTTTCCTTTATATATTGGGACTATAACGGCTTTGCACCAGTCTTCCGGTACCCGCTTCAGTTCCCAACATAAATTAAACAAGGTGTACAGCAGGCCTGCCACCACCCTCTCCAGCCCTTAGCATTTCGAGTGATACTCTATCATATCCGGCTGCCTTACCTGCTTTCATGCTTTTCATTGCTTTCATTATTTCATCTACACTTATCTCCCTACCTCTCTCCACTTCTTTCGGAATTTCTTTTTCACTTAATTCAGACGACCCTTCACTCATAAACACGCTTTCAAAGTATTCCTTCCATCTCTTTAAATTCGAAACTTCATCATTCAGCATACAGCCATTCTCGTCTCGTATAGCATTCATTCTAGGCTGTTTTGAATTTCCCTCTTCTTCAGAACGTTTCTCCAAAAAGTAATTTCTTCATCAATCTGGACAGGCAGTAAATTGTCGTGTCGACCATCAATCTCACTTCTAACTATCAAACTAAGGATACTAGATTTATGACGTGCAGAGTTTTCATGCTGAGCTACTCGTTATTCTGCATTTTTCAAGTCATTAAATCCTGCATTCTCAAACTGAGTCTTATTCTCCGATGGACCGAATGCCAAACAGGGCCCGTAATATCGTATATACACCCCATAGTATCTTTTACCACAGAATAAAGCAGCCAATTTCGGTCATTTACATCATTATTTTTAATTTTTCTTTAGTAGATACTTACTGGCAAGAAACGACGCTGATCAGCGTATATATTTTCACTTTTAGAGAAGTCACAAGACTTGCTTTGATCGAAGCCATACCCTGCGATAATTTCCCTTACGGTATCGTTGAAGCTGGATCTTTGTATAGATTTAGTGCTGTTTGCACTCGGTTATTACTTAACGTCTGATTCTGAGACGCATCTTCAATTGTTATACTTATTTATTGATGATTCCTCTACCGCCTCTTCGTCAAAAACATAAATATCTGGGTTTTTTTTCTAAAGTAGATTGTTCAACAGATGACTTTTGTTGTTGAGCCGCAGAGTTCAAATCTGTTTCATCTTTTCCTGATTGTATTGTGACAGTGCATGTTGTTGAAGTTCCTGGTCTTTCAACACTACTTCTACTTCCACTTTAAAAAAGCTGTCGATTTTATCGCTTTACGGATATCCTTGTTCTTCCTTTTTCATTTTGGCCTTATTTTTATACTCAGCTCCACTGTCGCTTTGTCCCATCACTCATTCAATTTTTTATCAAAGAAATGAAATAAAAAGGTTTATATTTTCTCTGGGGAGCGCCGCGCTCATGTAGTCAATTCGGCATTTCGGTCAGACACACTTAGCGAATGGTCATGTCACTCGTTCCCGCGCCACAATCAAACGCGATTACGCAAAATGTAGAAACATTTATTTAAGTGGTGAAACATATCACATGTTGAATTGTTTGTGGACTTAATAACATTTAGGTATATAAATATTATGAATATTTTTAATTTCTGTAAAACACCAAAAAATTTGGACCCAAATTTGCCGCCCCTAAAATCTGCCGCCCTAGGCTCCAGCCTACTTAGCCTGCTGGTAAATCCGCCACTGGCTGAAATAATTGTGATGAAACTTTACGAACAGATAGTGAGCAGTGCCAGGAGGGATTTAGGCTATATTTTATCCAAAACTTATGATTTTTGTTTGAGAAAAAATCTAAAAATCGATGAATAAATGGTCTTTAATTATCTTAAATCTAAACATGAACACACAATAACAACACATGAATAGATCCTATCCAAGCGAAGCCGGGGCGAGTCGCTAGTATGTAAATAGAGATTTATACTATTTTATAAGTAATTGAATATTAATCTCTTTTTATTGACGTGATAATATTTAATATGTCGATTTATCTTTAAAGCAAAAATTTAGAAACATTTCACTACAGACAGCAAAACTAATGGTATCATTTAGACAACATTAAAATTGTGATATTTCTTATCCAAATATTAACCTATTAAATATTAACCTATTAATAAAAAGTAAAAGACGACTACAAAAAATTAATAAAAATTAAATAATTTCACATTCTGAAGTCGAAAGTTAATTATTATAAACACAATGTCTTTGTATCGACTTCAGAATTTGAAATTATTTTACTCTTATTAGTTCTTGGAAGTTGATTATTTTAATAAAGAAATTGTATATTTTACTCTTTTTAGTTCGTGGAACTCGAGTTTTACTTTATATAATATAAGCTATTTTAAGAATGCGCTATAAAGTAGGCAGGGCCTACACTTACCACGGTGGACAGGCGAGTTGGTAAGGTTAGAGTCCTCTGTACCAGCAACGCCGTTCCACATCAACAATCAGATGATTTAATCAGCATTTTGGTTGGGTTTTCTGCTATCAGCCGATCGCTAGAGCCTCGATCGTTGGTCATCAGATGTACCGCCTGCGGTGGCGGATTATCCTTAAGGCAAACTAGGCACGTGCCTGTGGCGCAAGGTAAAAAAAGACGCGCGCAGAAGTTTTTAAATGAAAAAAATCCGTCTATTCTATTTGATTACTCCTTCATCTCCCTTATTCTCTCACCACTGTTTTCATTTTAAACTCAATTAAACTATATTATAAATTATATTATAGTTTATTTACAAAATGAGTAGTTTAAATTTATAATATATGGCGCTGTCGACATTTAATCCGCCACTTACCGCGTGCAGGTGTGTGTAACACTGGCACCTTTTAAAATCCAGTAATAGCATTTTTATGGTTACGTAACTCAAAAGAAAAATTCGGATCACTTTTTTGACCGTACGTCCATCTGTTCGTTTTTCAAGACCCTTTTTCTCAGAAACGGGTAGAAATATTAAGTGTAATTAACAACTCATTGAATCATTTAGAAACCTTCAAAGGGAATCAGCAAATAACTAATGGTATGCATCTGCCGCCGCACGTGGACAACTGCAACATCTAAGGAATTGCAGGTGCGTTGCCAGTCTTTTAACAAGGAATAGGCTCTACAAAGTCTAAGACAACGCTCACTTACCTTAAAAAGCAAAGTGTACACAGCACTCACGTGGACACAGACATCACAACGCATGCGTTACGCACGTACTGCACACGCTAAGAAGACGGCATGACATTTTACATAGAATTTTATAATGTTTGCGGATGCAGTCCGGTCTAATATTTTGTATGTATTGTGTATTGCAAAATAAACTTTTATTTCTTATATTCTTATTTCTAAATTATATTATCACCTCCAGCACAGAATACGTTTACCTACATCTTAAAGAATAAAATTTTAGTTTCAAATCTTTTTGGATTAAATCTTGTCACAGAAACGTCTTTTTATATCTGTTTTATAGGTTATTTAAGTTAGTTTCAAGCCAATTTGAATTTTGAGCCGTGGTAGCTCAGGAGCTAGGCGCTCGCAGTAAATTTCACAGTACGCGTGCAACCCGTGTTCGATCCCCGCCGGCACCAATGAAATTGATAATAAATAAAATTATTAAGGTTTCCTCAAGATGTTTTCAACTTCAAACAAACGCTATTATTTGGACAACAAATACAGTGTCATGGTCCAAAAAAATCAAAATAAATTTGCACAATTTTTGTATTTAAAGCAGTAGTAAATTTATCCTTGTTATCCTCTGATGTATCCAAGTCTATTTATACTGGGTATGTTCGGTTACAGACGCCTGAGTGTGAAGAGAGACATAGCGCTTATTAAATATGTGTGAAAGGTATTACGTGCATGTATACATCACCCAGATGTGTTTGCTGCGCTAAAGCTGCGTGTACCTAATAATTACATTTGTTCTAGTCGCCGTCCCCGTCACTCCTCCTGCCCGCTGCTAGGACAAACTTGCTTCAGAATGCACCTTTGTTACGCGCTATACGCTATGTTAATATCATCTCACAGAATATTGACATATTTACATGCAGTCGAATATTACGTGACATATTTAATTGCAGTATACAAATTCGTTGAAAATTTTAATTTTTCTCTAATTAGTATATTATTTTATATTCATGTTGATAGTTATTATTTACATTAGTCGTTATTTTTCTTATACATTAATTAACTATAGCATACCGTTAGTTAATTGAACTGTAATGATGCTATAATTATGTAATAAATAGCCCACCCACCACACAGTAAATAAATATATGTAAATCACGCCGTGTAGTGACGGTGAAAGAATATCCACTACCCCATATTATCCCGTGGGTGTCATAAGAGGAGACAGAGGGAAACAAATCAGGAGATGGGCAGCAGCATCTTCCTAATAACGACTAAAAATAAATAACTCCGGTTCCCAAGCCGATTGCATAGCGTGGCAACTAGGCCAAATATCCCCCCTATAAGGCAATCTATGGGGGAAGCCTATGTACAGCAGTGGACTTTAATACGCTGTAATGGTAAATAAATAAATAACCTTAGTAAATGCCTCATCGGACCTCCGATAGTTGGTGGTATAATCCTCTTGTTGATGCCATAAGATTACCCAGACCGGCAACGGAGATAGTAAATATTAAATTTCTTAGCGTCTAATGTGCGTTGACTACTAGTATTGCGATTGCCATTCTGCCAGCCAAAATGGCGATTATCAAAAATCCTGACTCTTTTATAGATGGAGGCCTAGGTCTAATGCAGTGGAATGTTAATAATGATAAAGATATCACGTGTATATAAGATTTTTCCGAATATAATAAATAGAAATTTAGTAATTTTTTAATTTAATAGTATTTTAACTACCCGCCATTTTTATTTAAGTTAGAAATAGCGTGATAAAAATTTAAATACAAATCTTTTTCAACTGTGTCCGTCAGTAACGTGTAATATATAATACACGTTATATAAGTGTATATATAATTACACGTTACTGTAATATACACATATATATATATATATATATGTGTGTGTGTGTGTGTGTGTGTGTGTGTTCGCCTGATTGACTTGAAATTTGACATATATGTATATTCATTTCTTGACGTAGACACCCACTAAAAATAGGATTTTGGAAAATTCAACCCTTGAGGCGGTGAAACGGGGTGTTGAAATAGCTTGTTTTTTTATAGAATAAGGGTGAAATACAAGCGCACAGTCCACCTGATAGTAAGTGGATGCTGTGGCCCATAAACATCTACATTGATCCTCAAATAAGAATCAAACTGATTACCGATACGTTGTCACCCCTGAGGACTAATATACAATGCCTCGTTTCCAGTAAAAAGGGTCTCTGGTTCTCTACACTCACCATACGAAACACTGCAGCCTTAAGCTTCTATTTTACGCAGGTAATCTGTGAGAGCGTGGTCGTTACCCGGTCGAGCCAACCGATTCTTGCTACAACTACAATATAACTGCAGCATGGCTATACCACGTATAAAATGTAAATAATTTTATTTTTTATGTGTTATAATGTAAGTACTGTAACGTACAATTGCTTAAAACGATATACCTAAACGCGAAATAGCAAAATAAATATACGTTTCCCAATAACTCCATTAGAAGGGGATTGTTCGTTAAAAAAAAACGACCTGTCTCGCCGCCCGGCGCTCCCTCCCTGTCAAAGCGCTGTTAAATATTTAATTTGCCGCTTTTTCACCGCGTCTGCGACACAAGCCTGCAAATTGATCCGTCGCTCTGTCTACAAATCCGTGCCTAATGTCGCTTATAGTGGGGATCACAAACCGACAATACTTATAGTTAGGTGTGATGGTGTTTTATACTGTCGTAAAGATTTTGTGATATTTAATTTACTATTATCATCGCAGCCTATCACAAATCCACTACTGAACATAGGCCCCATAGATTGCTTTATATTGGAGATATTTGCCATATTTGCCATTTTTTGCAGGCGGGTTAGCAACCGAAGTTGATTTGAGTCATCAGGAAGATGTTGTTACCCATCTCCTGTTTCATTTCTCTCTGTTGCCTCTTACGACACCCACGGAATGATATGTGGTAGTGGATTCCCTTAAGAAACTGAAGAAGACGAGAAGAGAGATGAGAATCTTCTTTCTTAAGATCTCTATTGGATAAGTTAAATCATATTTTTATCTTTAAAATAAGCATGCGCTATTATTCATAGTTGTAATTTGAGTGCTAATTTACCGCGTAATCGACGGTGAAGGGAAACACCGGGAGGAAAATGTATGTGTGAGAATTAAAATATTTTATGGAATTGCAAAATCTACCAATACGCATTGGAGCAGTTTTATTGTTCCATAATCCTTTCTGAAACAAATGCGATGCGGGAAGTAAAGACTGTGTAAGACCCTCCGAAGGAAGCGGAGTTATAGCCGAAATAAGAATTTAATTTTTTTTGGTTTTTCGACATTTTGCCCCCTAGGAGAGTATTGAGAACTTTTTGCCCCTATTCAACCATGACCCCATGACATCCTCTACATGATAGGCTATACAAACTGACTATGCCTAAAGTTCGAGCCACCCCACAATTTTTTGGTTTTTGGCCATTTTGACCCCCTATGAGTGCAATGAGAACTTTTTGCCTCTATTTAACCATGACCCCCATGACATCCCCTACATGATAGGTTATTCAAACTGACTATGCCTAAAGTTCGAGTCACCCCCCAATTATTTGGTTTTTGGCCATTTTGACCCCCTAGGAGTGTAATGAGAACTTTTTGCCCCCATTTAACCATGACTCCCATGACATCTTCTACATGATAGGCTATTCAAACTTACTAGGCCTAAAGTTCGAGCCACCCCCTAACTCATTTCTAGTCTTTACTTCCAATTACTTCCATTAATGGGTAACATGTGGCTAATAGCGGGATGCACGAGCATAGAGCGTACATTTTGACTTAAAATTGAAGTAACGTACTTTAACGCTCATCAATAAGATGGTAAACTTTGTGAGCAAGCGTGGCGATTTTTATTAATACTATTAATTGCGTATGTCGGAAAAAATCGTGATTAAACTTCCACTTCACGCCGTGTGGTGGCGTAAAAGAACCTATCACCCCATTTCGTCCCGTGGGTATCATAATAAGCGACTATTTAAATTCAAACATGAGATGGGCAGCAGCATCTTTTAAACAATAAAAAAACTGCGGCTGCCAAAAAAAATCCAAATTTCCTTCGTCCACCACCATGACTTAAAAAGTATTAATTGTGACGACTTGACAGCGAAACGTCTTAGCATTTAACTGCGGTGTTGTGAATCACGGATTCGACTTACATATAAAATTACTATTTATATGGCCTAAAAAAACTGTTCCAGGTCTTTATATAGTGTCTGTATTTGTTCGTATTTAATTTACGTATGTAAAGCGATACAAGTGAATTCCTAGTTTGGGATAAAGTTTTTAAATGTTGTTTTACATCAAACATATTTAATACATAGTTTGTGATTCAATAGATAATTACATTTATATTTTCTTGCATCTTAAAACTATTATTCTATAAAAAGGTAAATACTACAAATGCGGAATTCGCGATGTAAGCTTTCTTAGATGCTCCTCCTAGCGTTCCCTAGAGGAGATCAATACTGCTCGCGACGCCTGCAGCCCTGGTACTCGTGAGTCATCGATTACAAGCTTAGAAAAAGCAAATGGAAATTGAAAAGAGGTTTTCAAGTTTTACCTTATAGCATCATGGACAATCCTATAAATATTTAAAAAAAGTCTAAACAATAATTTTAAAATTTAGGGCGAATCAATGTAGATTTGATAATAGTGCCTGGAGTGCAGTCAAGTTGTCCGTTTATTGACCATGAAGAATTTTATTTTTGATATTATGTAGTTTTCCTGCCGTATGTTTTTTAGAATAGGATAAAATTATTTTTAAAATAGAATATAATGTTTTATTTACCTCCGCGGTAACTCAGTTTTAAAGGCATGAATACAGCAAAAATGTCCTCAAAATAGAAAAGTATGTAGCAAATATATTACCAACAAACATTAAAAAAAAGGAAGGTACATCCCACTGCTTGGGACTCCTCTCATTTCTCAAAATTTTTGAGCGGGAAAGCGTTCGCCTCACAACCCCAATGTATGTTGGCGAATTTCAAACTACTGTCGGGCAAGTAGTTAATCAACGCTTAAAATTGCGACGATGAGTCAAGGATAAAATCTGGAACAACGTATAATAATATAAAATTATATACTAGGATCCAGGCTATCATGAGCTACATGACTATGGTTATTCTACGCTAAAAAAATGTTATGTCATCACAAAAATATAAAAGAAAGATTATACTGATAGAAAAATTGATTAGTATACACACATTCTTTGAGAAACAAACTACAATTTTGTTAAAATGAATTTTGTCGATGGTAAAGCTTTTTAAAAATTTTTACCCCAAATACAGCGGCTATAAAAATTACACAAATTTAATTACACACATTATTGAGAATATTTCTTCTGATAAATAATTTTAACGCTAGACTATTTTCAGTGACCAATTTTTAACACCCTTGATAGGGTAGCTAAAAATCACTTAGTACACCAACAAACGTGAGATCGATCCATTGTACACACAACACTCGGTGATTAAATAAAATTATCTTACGGATGATAGACTACGTCGTCCCCGGTAGAGAATATATTAGAACGGATTATTCAAACTATTTCTGTTCGCTTATTATACAGAGATTAAGTATACATAGAAGTAATATTAACAGTATTTATACGGAAGCATGCATTATATAATTTCCTTCTTTCTTTATCGGATAAGTGTGACAAACGAGCACATAGTCCACCTGATGGTAAGTGGTTGCTCTGGCCCATAGACATCTACATCTATCCTCAATTAAGAAGCAAAATACAGATTCGTTGTCACCCTTGAGGATTAAGATGGAATACCTCGTTTCCAGTAAAAAGGGTTTCCGGTTCTCTACACTCACCATACGCGAAACACAGCAGCGTTAAGCTGTGAGAGCGTGGTCCTTCCCCGGTCGAGCCGACTAATTCGTACTACAACTATACAACTAATATATAATAATAAACTCCTTGTTTTATTATTATTTATCCTTAATTAATATGTAACACTTTTATATTACTTAATTTAAACATTCGTATGTATTATAAAATGATAATCTTTAAAAAAAAATGTACTACTAAAATATTTAAAAATAATCTTTTGTCGATTACTTCTGTCGTTGTATTTATAATAGGAGCATTGAACGCACGTGGCAATTACTAGAAATAAACCTGCTTGGTATCATGTCATACATGATGTATCCAGGCCCTTGATTGATCAATAACTATCAGAGTAATGAACGCACACACGCAAAGCGTTGCGTACGCATCGTACGCACACGAACACTGTCTGTGAGTGATTTGGTGAGTGGGGTTGATGAACTGGCATTTTTTTGTTTACACAACCCGTATGAGAGAATATTGTGGATAATGCAAAAGCTGCAATTCTACGCTTGACGTGAAAAAAATAAATGTCAGTAGGTAATTCCATTGTTCTGTTACTGGTATGAAATATTTTGTGTAATTTGCTACTATCGATGAAGGTAAATATTATTTTTTCAGGTCTCCCTTCATTAATTATCTACTCAGTTTCTTTTTTTTATAGAATAAGGGTGACAAGCGCTCGCTTGTGTGCTCACACAGCCCGCCTGATGGTAAGTGGATACTGCGGCTCATAGACATCTTAATGAATCCTCGAATAAGAATTAAAATGCAGGTGCGTTAGCAACCCTGAGGGCTAAGAATGGAATGCCTTGTATCAAGTAAAAATGTCTGCGGTTCTCTACACTCACCAGAAGAAACACAGCAGCATTGAGCTGCTATTTTACGCTGGTATTCTGTGAGAGTGTGGTCCTTCCCCGGTCGAGCCGACCCATTCTTGCTACAACTGTAATATAGCTGCAACATGGCTCTACCAAGTATAAGTCTTATTCTTCATCAGCGCTTAAAAGTCCACTGCTGGACTGGGTCCTGTTCCGTCCTATATGGTTAAAATTTGTTTTGATCATCACGCATGACAGACGGATTGAGTATGTCAGTACCAAACTTACCATCGTAGGATAGTAGTCAAGCGCTGGTTTTGAATAGTATAACTTAAATTGAAAATTTAAAAAACCCCGAAACAAAAAGAGATCAGATCAGATCAGATCTACAAACGGCTGAACCGATTTTGCTAAAACATGTTTAAGAACCACCGCTAGAAAACCTGCTTTTAAATAAAACCGCACCCAAATCAGTGCCACAGACAGACACACAGACAGACAGACACATTGCGATCAAACTTACGCACATTTGACGCTGCTAACCGTCACCAGTCTCGATATTTTACGTCTGGCGTTAACGTAATGGTAATACCTCTACGGGAAGCCTTCCAAAAGTTGCCTCTTACGACAACCATGGTATGAAATGTGGTGGTAGATTCTCCAACGCTGATACCACATGGAAAAAAATAAAAGCATGCTCACGATTTTGTACCTTCTCATGTAGTAGCTAGCCCTAATTACCATAGATTGACTCATTGCCACCATTGCCTGTATATGTGCCATAGATGCCACGGTTAGCAGGTGAGTTGGTTTGCGCATTTTTTTATTTTAAGTTGTTATTAGAAAGACGCTGCCACCCATCTCCTGGTTTTTTTCCCTATGAATGTGATAGATATGATTGTGAATATTCGGTCAAGTGGAAGGAGCTGGCACTGGGAACTCCAGCCGGAGATGGGCACAGTATTCCATGTGAGGCCGAACCTGCGCCTTGTAAAGTTGCAGTGGTGTGCCGGCATGAAATAATGTCCCGCTCTGCTGAGCACGCCAAACTTTTACAGGCCAATTTGAGCTTCTCTTCCAAGTGACCACGAAACTGCACGTCACTCGATATGTCGACGCCGAGGATTCCGATACTGGCTGAGGCAATAAGGGGTGCCTTGAAACTGAGGAGATACGACAAAGGGTTCTTTTAGCGGTAAACGAGCACACTTGTGTCTTCTGGGGATTAAAGTGGACTAGATTTAGTTGCCCCAATCCGAGACTTTGTTCAGCAAAGACTCGACTTCAAAAAACAAGTTTGTTTCGGTACTCGGCGACGTTTTATCCGAGAAATATTGACACGGCCGGTGTATAGAGCATCACCAGTGCTATCATCCGCATAACAATGAATGTTACCGGTTTGCAACATATTATTGATATGCACAAGAAACAGCGTTGGTGATAGCACGCAGCCTTGTGGAACACCAGCGTTAATAGGCTTGTAATCAGAGCATGCACCGTCTTCTACGACCTTGATGCTCCGATCGGCCAGAAAACTGGTGATCCAATTGCACAATTTCTCAGGAAGCCCATAGGAAGGAAACTTCGAAAGAAGCGCTTTGTGCCAGACCCGATCGAAGGCCTTCGCTATGTCCAATCTAACGGCCAATGCCTCCCCCTCTTGGACTCCATCGCCTGCGCCCATCTATGTGTTTGGTAAACAAGATTGGTAATGCTACCTATTACACAGATTGGTAATGCTACCCATTACCAATCTGTGTAATAAGTGTTCATTTTTAAATTGATATTGCCGGTGCCCGTTGATCAAACAGTTAGCAGAGTGCATCAAGTTAGGTATGTTTTAAGTGTGTTCGCCTACAAAAATGTGAATAAGAGTTTTATCAATGATTAAATAATGTTACGTTTTATATTATCAAAACAATTTTCTATAGCTTACTTTAGCGTAAAATAGCGGCACAATCCTTGTTTCGTATGGCAAGTGTAGAGATCCGGAGACCTTTTACAGGTAACGAGGCATTGCATCTTAGTCTTTAGGAGAGACAAAGCATTTGCATTTGATTCTTATGTATTTATTTTTATCTTTATCTATGTATGCATAGTATTTGTATGTGTAATTTTGATTTCCTTTATGTAGATATCTAAAAGACCGAATTCTGTGGCCTATAGACCGTCACATGTCATATATCTTACGGATCAGTTGGACTGTCATTGTCCCTTCTTTTGATTAAAAATTGCAAAATCATGACAGAAAAATACAGTTTTCAATAAAATTATAAATTTAATTTGAAATATCGGCACTTATTGTTAGTACCTTTGGCATTTTACAGAAAATTCAATGATGCCTCTGTAGAAATCATTGAAACGGAAATCGATGAATTCTTAGAGCATTTTTTATGAGTTGAAAGTTGAAATTTTCCCCTAGGCAAATTATTCAAAAAGTTTTTGGATACGCCTCACATCCTGTGATCGCCACTTAGTACCTATGTCGACTTTGGCAATTAGGGTAAATCGCCTTAAGGGAGAAGCCTAGCAGTAGACACGAACTTTGTGTCAAATTATTTTTGACAAATATTTAAATAATGATAATGATGTTGAAGTATTAGGACTATAAGAATCAAAAATAATACACTAATTTTTAATTGTAAGACAAAAAATTCCATCATAATGTGTGCATTTAACAATTAATTTAAAAAGCTATTAGTATTATAGTGTACGAAAACAACAACTACTTCAACAATGTTTAAGTATTAAAAATAAAATATGTTAACTCTTTAATATATATATATATATATAATCTAGGATATGGACATATCTTTAAATAATTTAGAGGACCCTTATGTCCAGCGACGGACTGTACGTAGGTCACTCAATAAGTTTTGAGATGCTCGAAATTTAAAATGGAACGCACCCGTGTTATGTGTTTCTAAAAAGCAAATTTATTTAAAATAGAACTCCATAAGCCAATTGCTCAATATAAAAAAAACAAAGTTCTATTAATTTTCCTGCAACGCTTCCCGCGCTTTTCATTTAAAACGATGAATCTTAACCGTGAACATTTGCGCGCTATTATATATTATAATTTTAAATTTGGTATAATCGAAAATTAAGTTTACAACGGTTACAATCAGCATTAGAGGACTCAGCTCCATTACGCGCAACAATTTTTAGGTGGTTTGCTGAATTCAAAAGGGTAAAATTAATCTTAAAATGACTAAAGAACCGGGGCCTCGCAAACAGCATTAACGGCAGAATATGTATGGACTACTGAAATGTTGGTGCGAGAAGACCCTGAATCACGACATCGAAAAGATTGTAGGCATTAGTTTGGGAGCATTCATACCATCCTACATCAACATCTTGGAGTGAGGAAGCTTTGTTGTCGATGGATCCCTCGTTTGCTCTCCGAAAGCGAAAAACAGACTCGTGTGGATTGGTGCCATGAAATGCGTCTACGTTTTGAAAACGGGCATCTAGGCGTGTTTCAGAAATCGTTACTGGTGACGAGACATGGATCTATCAATATGATCCGGAAAATAAAAGGCAATCATCGGTATGGGTCTACTCAGAAGGACAGTTACCGACAAAACTGCAAAGACCTCGCAACGTCGGCAAAAAAATGGTGGCTAGTTTTTTTTCGCGGAGCGGACATTTGTCGACGTCAATGCTGGAAAATTGTAGGTCAGTCAACTCTGAATGGTATACTACAGTTGCATTACCCAAAGCTTTTCAAGCTGTGCGGGAGAGAAGACCAAAGACCGGGCTTCGGGGAATCATGCTGCATCACGATAACGCCTCTTCACATACCTCCCTTAGAACAAAAGCATTTATTGAGGAATCTGGTGTTGAAACTCTAAGTCACCCACCCTACAGCCCTGACTTAGCTCCTTGTGATTTATTTTTGTTCCCAAGAGTCAAAGAAAAAATAAAAGGCAAGTTTTTTCAAGCGCCGAAGTAGCCGTGACTGGCTACGAAGAAGCGATTTCAACCTGTCAGATCAAGACTGGCAAAAGTGTTTTCAGAGTTGGTTTAGGCGAATGGAACTTTGTATAGAGCATGATGGAGAATATTTTGAAAAGATGTAAAATAAATATGAATAGTATCTAGAATACTTTTGTATATCTCAAAACTTATTGAGTGACCTACGTAACAAGCTGAGTGATGGGGATAGTGCATTATTTTTCGCAGGAGTACATGCGTAATAATTCACTTTCCTTTTTTTCCAAGTTAAACTATTTAAATGGTAAAATCTCAAAAGGTTTAAACAACGATTTTCTCCTGTATCGTGGGGGTGATTTACATAATATATAAATTGCACATTGCCAAGCATTCAGACTCGGATTAATTTTTTTGTAGGCCTTACCGTTACCGTAACAGGCGATTAAAAGTCCATTGCTAAATTGCCTCTCCTTTAGATTGCTTCATAGGGATAGTTGCCACGCTTATCAAGCGGGTTGGCAACCGCAGTTTTATTTTTGTGGTTATTAGGAAGATACTGCCGCCCACTACCTGGTTTATTTCCCTATGTCGCTTCTTACAACACCCACGGGATGATATGGAGTAGTGGATATTCTTACATCGCCACTACACGGTAAGTAGTTTTAGGCCTTATAAACACTTAATCACGCCATTCGCAACAAATGATTACCCACTGCGCTACCAAGCCGTGAAGTTATTAACCACTGCTGTTCTTTTTTATTTTAAAATGTCACCTCCACACTAGGATTTTCTCCTGTATAGCGGGGGCAGTTTACAAACATAAATTTCACGAGGACAAACATCCAGATCCGGAACAATTATTGGTAGGCCATACAAATACTTGTTCCGTGCGGAATTTGAAATTCGTACGCGTATATATGTTTTAAAATCTGGTTTTTGATCAAAAACCTAGGCTTTTGATCAAGAACCGAAAGACAAAATCACTACTTAATGTTATCATAAGCTTGAGAAAATTCAGTTTATTATATAAAAACATAGCCGCCGCATTTGTGGCATAATTGTGTTTTTGCACTCAACAACCGTCTGCCGCCTGCCCAGCTTTTTTAATAGTAGATAGTAATGGTGACAAACCTGCACACAGTCCACTTGATGTTATATGAATGTTATGGTCCATAGATATCTACATCTATTCTCGATTAAAAACCAAAATGCAAAAGCGTTTCCATCCCTGAGGACTAAGATGTAATGCCCCTTTCCTAGTAAAACGAGTATCCTGTTCTTTTCACCCTCAATACAAACACAGTAGCATTAAGTTGCTATTTTCCGCTAGTATTCTCTGAGAGAGTGGTCCTTCCCCGGTCGAGCCGACTTTCCTTTCGTGCTGCAGTCATAACACAACTGAAGCTTAGCACTACCACGTAAAGGGCTTAGCCAGCTTGGCAAGTATAGGCAAATTTGCCAAGTGCGGCACTTTAAATACATTCATTGCACATGAACAAAACAGAAATGAGTGGCAGGGTCGGCAAGGACGCCCTAGACCAGTGATTCCCAACCAGTGGTCCGCGGACCACCAGTGGTGCTCAAGAGCTTAAATATGGTCCGCGAAAGATTTAAATATTTTACCTACCTAATCGTTTCAAATAACACATTTTTATTATTTTCTCGTCACGCGGGCAGTGCAACACCGCGCGTCACGTTAGTAAGTACCTACCTTTAACAATAAATACACAAATAATACTGTTAATGAATGATTCTTTTCAGTTTAATAAATAATTATGTTAAAAGTTGTGATTATAATTTATTGTTAGATTAACACAGTTTTTTCTTTCACCTTGTGGTCCCTGCTAACTTCAAAAAAATCAAAGTGGTCCCTGGTCAAAAAAAGGTTGGGGAACCCTGCCCTAGACGGAAACAAGGAAGTTGGTACACCATAGGATTTATGTTGGTTTACCTAAGTCAATAGTCTGTCCTTGTTCCTGGGCGGGTAAGTGTAGGCTAAGAATAAAATTAGTTTTTTCTCATTGGGAAATCCAATGAGAAAAAACTAATTTTATTCTCTGTTAAAGATATTCATATGCCAAATTTCGCTAAGAATGCGTCAATGCGCCTAAGGGACTCCTTTCGTGTAAAAGACTCTTCTTAAACCATAGTATGAACGCAAGACTATCAATAAAAAGTGTTTTATAATAAGTCGTTCAGCATTTGTGGCCTCGTCATACGTCATACGTCAATTTCAGTAATGCTTAGTTTCTCTCTCTCTCTCTCTCTGTCTGTCTTTAGTAATGCCCAATTCCTTTACTTAAGAAATGTTTTGTTCTCCGTGAGGATCCGTTTTATCACATACGAGGTGTTTGCAATATGCCAATAGAAAAGACAGGTTACAGGACAGAGATATTAATACTTTAAAAAACGATAATCAATTATATACATATATATATATATATATATATATATATATATATATATATATATATTAAGCGACGCTTTTAGGAAAAGAGTATAAGCCCGTTAGGTAAAACACTTCTCGATTATAAATATTTATAAACTTAACTTCCAGGTTGCGAATAATCCAAGTGTAAGTAAATAACGCTTATCTAACATCTATTAACGCCATCTGTTGATGATTTCGTTGGACTGGTGACACACATCATCTCAGAAAAGTGTTCTTTTGAATTGTGATAATATTCAAAAACACATGCTTTTTACAACTTTCTGCCTCGGCAATGAGTGCTTTTAAAATAGTCTTCTTTAACTTTCTGTCGGAAAGAAGCGTTTTTAATTAAAAGCGTTGTCAGTTTTAAGTAATTATTCTTACATAAACGTGAAGGTGTTTATCGATGTGCAATTTATGTATGAAATGAAGCATCAGCACGGTACAGCAAAATTTTGAGTGCGAATCTATGAATGTAAATACAATTAAAAATAACAAATTGAAAAAATTATTCTATACATTAGTTGTAGCACGAATGGGTCGGCTCGACCGGGGAAGGACCACGCTCTCACAGAATACCAGCGTAAAATAGCAGCTTAACACTGCTGTGTTTCGTATGGTGAGTGTAGAGAACCGAGACCCTTTTTACTGGAAAAGAGGCATTCCATCTTAGTCCTCAGGGGTGACAACGCATCTACATTTTGATTCCTTATTGAGGATAGATGTAGATGTCTATGGGTCACAGCAACCACTTACCATCAGGTGGACTGTGTGCTCGTTTGTCACTGTAAGAAAATACATTAATAATCATCATATATTATGTTCATTATATGTTATATATCTATGTTCATACCATTGAGGGTTCAGGAAAAGGCAGGGGTCCCGTGACCCCGACCTCAATCCAACCCCTTGTGACCTAGTGCTACCCGGACACCATGAAACGTATGTAATTCAATTAAACACCATACCAGTCACGTGGCCTTTGTAAACTTAATTCGTTGATGGTACTCGTACGTGGCTACCTACGCACCTCTACACCTGTTTTAAACCTAAAAATATTGTAGGAAGTAATACTCCCATTGGAGGTTTTATAAAAACGATCTATGAAATGTCATTACGTGTGCTGTTTTGAAAGTTTTATCTAATTTACGCTAAATCAGATTTTCCTTTAATTAAAACATATCGTATAATTTCGCGCCGAAAACTTTTGGCTTTAATATCAGCTATCTTAGTTCCTCGTTGAAAATCTTCATAAAAAGCAATTATGGGCCAGTTATTTTGTTTCATTTTCGTAAATTATAACAGACTGTATAATTTTGCGCCGAACACTTTGGGCTCTAATTTCATCTATCTTGGTTTCTTGTTTAAAATCTTCATTAATATAATACTCATGGGCCACTAATTATGTCTCATTTTTCGTAAAGTTCTATGTATCACTTCTATCGTTTTACGATTAGTTATATTTGTACGCCTGGCTTTCCAAAAGTACCGAATACGTGAAACACCTATACTCTTAGACGACTCTTCGTTCTCCATCTTTATCAGCACGTAAAAGTCTACTGCAGAACATGGACTTCTCTCGTAGTTTTTTCAGTCAGTTCACCCTGAACTGGCGATTGCATTAACAAAAATTTCGCAACTTCAACACCGCTCTCTATCTTTAAGGATGAAAAATTAGGAGATCAAGTTTTCAATGTAAGTATTTAGACGATATTCCCGTTGTTATCATTACATTGTGTATCGGTATAAAACGGTTTCTCCACAGGAAAGGAGTGGAATAAGTTGCCAGCGTCTGTCTTTCCATCTAATTGCAATGTGGGTGTCTTCAAGTCAGTGCGCTTCACCATCTTCGGCTGCACCACCACTTACCATCGGGTGGGATCGTAGTCAAGCGCTGGCTTAGAATAGTGTAAAAAAATCCTTATCCACTCAAAAGGGTAAAAAAAATCAATTTCTAATAAAATTTTAAAGTCGACTTTAAATACCTCAAAAAAGAAATAATTTCACTTACAAAAGTCGGGTATGTGAAAGTTTTTTAGTTAATTCTTCTATGCACTATGTCTTAGCACCGCATTTAGTATGTGAAATTATTTCTTATTTTTGATTTTTGTATTTCTTTTGTAAATATTATTAATCTAATTTTTACTTACAATATACACATTTCCTGTAAATTTGCGACATTAATACCTATTACTACTTCATAATTTACTTAAATAAATTTGTTTATGGCTCCCACTTTTTTATTTATTTTGACACTTGTAAACTTTTTCCAGTCACTTCTATTTACATGGGAACAAGCATTAAATTGCCTCTGCGTTAAAAACTAAAAACGTCTTACGTAATGTCACAATTCCTAAGCATCAAACCAGAAACAAATGTATTATGTAGGCATCGCTCCCCACGTGATTTAATCAAGAGCTCCACGGGGCCATAAGCCCCTGGTAAGAAGGGTGCCCGCCATGGGGGCGCATGACCTACTTTCAGCGAGGGCGTTCCTTCAGGGCTTGCAACATCGATCCATGGGGTTCCATGAACGTTTTCATGCCATCTAATAATAAGCTCATGATATATTTGAAGCATATATTTTTTTATATATTTCGTAAGCGCTTTTACTAATAAGATAAATAAAATAAAATAATTTCACATCATTAAATTTAAGCTTAAAATTATACTATGAGAAGTTATTCCATAATTGTGATATCTGTAAAGTCGGCTTCTACTTTCATTTCAAGCTTAATTTTTTAATATTATGAATCCCATTTATGTTTAGAATATACACATATTCAGTAAATTAGCTACATTACTACGTATTACTTCTTAAGAATTTAATAAGATAAAATTTTTTAATGGCTCCTTACTTTCTTTAAGTACCTTATTTTCTCCTTGCTTACATTATTTTAATTATTTCAACGCCAATACCACATGAGTAAAGAAACCGTCAATACCTTGTAAACTTGTGATTTTCCAACACACACATAAAACTCCTTTTTACTTTTTGTTAAATATAAATGTTTTGATTGTCAAATAAGTATATACAACTTTTAATACAAAAAATAAAACAATGATCAGACCTCTAAGTAATTATTAAAGCTCCTCACTTAAATTATGTATTACATTATTCAAAGCAATTAGGGACAGCAATTTATAAGCATTTGTAAATGTATGAAAAAACGCATTAAATAATATTTATTTACGTATATTAAATACTATCTTTATTGTAATTTAATTAGTTATTTAATTTTTCTTCAATCTATCTCTACCTCTAAATAAATATCAATTGCTGTCCGTTAAAAAAACTCGAAAATGGCTGGACTGATTTGACGATGGAAGGCTTAGATTCAAAATTGAACCAGGTAGGTGGCGCTGTTGTCGAGATCCAAAAATCACCAGTGCGAAGCCGGGGCGGATCACTAGTACTTGATAATTAAAACTATTTACTAACCTTTAATCATGATTTCTTTCCCCTTATTCATGATTTCTTTCCCCGGGTAGTCACAGCGATACTCTCATTAGCGATACAGTCCGCCTCCGAGCAATTTTGTAGAATTTATAATTTAAATAAAATCAAACGAAAATTGATGAAAGTTTAAAACACATGATGAAAGTTTCTCCAACGCTGTCAAAAAACGCAAAACGTTGTTACACCCTACGTCTAAACGATTCTCGCAGTCTCCAACTGGCTTTGAGGCAGTAGTATGCTTGGGTTGGGATTATTTTCGTTAATTATACAGGGTTATTATTCAAAGAATAGCCAAATTTTAAAATTAAGTTGAAATACATAAATAATGATATACTGTTAATGCAGGTTTTGAAAATACGAGTAAATAAGCCTTCTACTTTTATTTGAAATTATCCCAAATTTAATGTGATTTATGCGCAACAACTACGGGTACACGCGCTCGTCTGTGTGCGATTCAATTCACATCGTTTTTACCGACCGATCGACCCTTACGAATGTGTGCAATATTTTTACGTGGTAGAGCCATGCTGCAGCTATATTACTGGTATAGTTGTAGCACGAATGGGTCGGCTCGACCGGGGAAGGACCACGCTCTCACAGAATACCAGCGTAAAATATCAGCTAAACGCTGCTGTGTTTCGTAAGGTGAGTGTAGAAAACCGGAGACCCTTTTTACGAAAAACGAGGCATTCCATCTTAGTCCTCACGGGTGATAACGCACCTGCATTTTGATTCGTAATCGAGGATCGTAGTCTATGGACCACAGCAACCACTTACCATCAGGTGGACTGTGTGCTCGTTTGTCACCCTTATCCTATAAAAAAATGCATGAAACACGCATTTTGAATTTAAAAGATAAAAAGGACAGAATGTTTGAGATTTTTTTAATTAGATTTCCTTCGCCATTTGCCTATATCACTTATTCTGAACATTCTCTACAAATTTCGCCGGTTATTGCAAAATAACCCTGTAGAATCCCAACCAGATTTTAGCACCCAGTCATGTTCTTTGTAGAAGTTAAGATGTTATTTTTTAAATTTCTATTACTTAAAATTCTGCGGTAAATGTAACCTGTCCATTTCTCCAGACAGACACGCAATTACTAAACTTGAATCGTTTTAATCACACAGTATTTACTTTGGAATGTTGAAAATGAATAACTGCCGCTATGTTTATATCGCAGTTCAATGGGATAATCGGCCATTTAATTAGACAGCAAGCAGTTTAAAAATGGCGACATACAGTAAATTTTTTAAGTTAAACTTAGTAAATCACTTTACTTATTCAGCCACCTAGTACAACGAATTTTTAAACATTTTCAAAATGAATGGCAAGCAGATGGTGATCAAGCAGCTGTTGTAGTTTCATCATCTTAATTTTCAGCGCATATTATCTAAAATAGACTTACATTCAACTCCGAAGAGTAGGCTTTATCTTGAAGAACGCGTTTCTTGGCCAAGTCTACGTTGTTTTCATATTCCACGCTTTTGTCTTTTACTTTGCTGCATTCGAATAACGCAAAAGAGGATGAAAGAAGGCGACTCTTATCTCTGATCTACCCGGGAATATAGACCAAGAAAAATTAACAAATAATTAAGCGCATTACTACAAACGGTACTACAAATACTATTTATTGGGTTTATTCAAAATTTAAAAACATATTAAGTTATTATTTGATATGGTCTAGATATGGACTGAAAAAATTACTTACCTTTTTTTTTACTCTCGTAAAATTACATCGAAACCGCGAAAAATGTAATGTGGTCACTTACTTAAAACGCTCCGTGCTAATTGAACTTGCATTGGTATAAGTTTTTTTTTACATTAAGCCCGTGCTTGACTACAATCCCACTTGGTGGTAAGTGCTGATGAAGCCCTAGATGGTAAATCGCATTGACTTAGAGTAACAAAATCCTTCACTCTTGCCTTGAAGACGCCCAGATTGTATTCGAAATTATTCCACTGCTTTGCTGTACGCATTATGAAAGACGAAGCAAACCATTTGGTTCGGATGCGTGGAATATCGACAACAAAGGAGTGGAGACCCGCCGACCGCCTGGTTGTCCGATGGTGGAAAGGAGAGGGAGGAATTAAAGCATGTATAGCATGTGCGTTCGACTATTTAATTTAATTCCGAACCACATTCAAAACTTGACATTTAATCTTTTTAAAAAAAATATTTTCGGGATTCTGATTGAAAACTGTTTTTATGACATAAATGAATTTATCAAATTCTGCCGTGACGGTCACCTCAAGCGAATTTTAAATTGACAAATGAATTAGAATTTGTTATAGTTTGACATTATGCGTAATGACATGACCATGCCTGTATATTTTTTATTTTTTTCTCTTTTTTACACCCTAAATTTATTGACATTATACCGTTTTATTAAATTTTGATATGAAATGTTATTATGTATGTATATTTTTATTGTATTATGTATGTTGTACGGGAGGAATATAAAGTCTTTTTTTTTTTGTAAAATATATTTAATAAATCAAAGTGTGCACCGTTGTTATCTATGCACTTTTGCCATCTCATAGGTAGTTCATTGATCCCTTTACTAAAAAAAACTATGGGGGCGAGAATCAATAAACTCTTTGAAGGCGGTTTGGACTTTTTTTCCTTGTAAGAAGTTGTCCAAATTCCGGAAAAAATGGTAATCTGTTGGAGCAAGGTCCGGGGAGTACGGTGGATGTCGCAGACATTCCAATTGTAGCTCATCTAAATTAGTAGTTGTTTGTTGTGCAGTGTGTGGTCTTGCGTTGTCGTGAAGCAGCAGTGGCTTAGAGCGATTGACCAATCTCGGTTGTTTAGCAGCTAGTTCTTCCTTCATGGTTTGCAGTTGCTGACAATAAATATCTGCCGTAATCGTTTGGCCAGATTTTAGAAAGCTGTAGTGAACGACACCGGCGCTAGGCCACCAAACACTCACAAGTAACTTTTTCTGAGTGCATTTTCGTTTAGGCAGGATTTGGCTGGGTCTCCAGGGTTCAGCCATTGCGACGAGCGCTTCCGATTGTCGTACAGTATCCACTTTTCATCACAAGTAATGATTCGATTTAAAATCCTTCATTATTGTGTCGGTTGAGCAAAGTAACACAGCAGTCGACGTGTTTGCAAGTTCGATTCACTCAATTCATGAGGTACCCATCGTTCAAGTTTTTACTTTCGATTTACTTCAAGTGGATTAATACAGTTTTATCACTTACCCCGAAGCCTGCAGCTATCTCTGAAGTGCTTTGTGATGGATCCGCTACCATAAAAGCCTTTAATTCTTCATTTTCCACTTTGGTCTCCGGCTGTCCACGGGGTTGGTTCTGAAGGTCGAAATTTCCAGAACGAAAGCGTTGAAACAAAAAACGTACCGTGCTTTCTTTTGCGACACCAGCGCCGTACACATCATTAATCCTTCGAGCTGTTTCTGCAGTACTGGTGCCACGGTAAAACTCGTACTCGTAAATATACCGATATTTCATGTTTTCCATTGTGCGGTAATAAGCGACGCCAAAGAAAAAAATAATGTGGAAAAAACAAATGAATGACTGTTTTCAAAACTCAAATGTACCAACTAAATGAATTTATAAATTTAAATTTGGAATTCTTAACCAAAGAGGAGATATTTCAAATCAAAGTGGTCAGTACGACAAAACGTTAATTTCATATGTAAGGACCTAATATTTTCATACAAACGTTATTCAAACTCAAATTCAAATTTTTCCTCTGAATAGGTAAATATCTTTTTCAAGATTAATATATTAATTTATCATATTGACAACGAGGTAGCGTACCTCGAATTCAAATAAATAAAAATGAAATAAAAACCAATTTTAAATAAAAAATAAAGATATATTATAATCCCCTATACATATTATTATTCTTGTTTTCACAAATAATATACTTTACCCTTATCAGTCGAGAGGGGATAGAATAATCAAAACTGACCGTCCTCATCTTAATTGATTTTTCTAACGCATTTAATTCTGTTGATCATGATATCTTGTTAGCTCTTCTTTCTCACTTGAATATCTCGTCTTCTGCTCAGGAATGGTTTTCATCATATCTTCGAGGGCGCCAACAGGCCGTGCGCACTGGACATATATTATCTGACTGGTGTGATGTGTCTACTGGCGTCCCTCAAGGCGGTATAGTCTCTCCTCTTCTGTTTTCAATTTTTATCAATCTCATCACATTAAATCTCAAGTGCTCTTACCATCTGTATGCCGATGATCTGCAGTTATATGTGCAAGTGGAACCCTCAAATATCTCTAATGCTATCTCATTATTAAATGATAACTTGAAATATATCCCCGAATGGTTCACTGTGTATGGCATAAACGTGAACCCATCTAAATGCCAAACCATAATCTTAGGTAGCCCACGATTATTATCAAAACTAGATATTCCCACCCTACCATCAATTATGTTTAAAAATAATGTCATACCATTCTCTCCCTATGTAAAGAACCTTGGTTCTTTACATTTTGTTCCATGTTAAGCAACCATGTTGATGGTCGCTTAACATGGAACAAACATATACAGGAGGCGAGTCGCAAAACAACTGGAACTTTGCGATCTCTATATCGATTAAAAAACTTTCTTCCCACCAATACTAAGATTTTACTTATCCAGTCACTTATTCTACCGATTATTGATTATGTCAATGTGTGTTGCTCAGACCTGTCTCAACATCACCTTAATACATTGGATCGTCTACTTAACAACTGCATCAGATACATTTATGGTCTTCGTAAATACGACCATGTATCTTCTTTTCGTGCTCAGCTAAATTGGCTGCCTATCCGTCAGCGCAGATATGTTAGAATACTCTGCACCCTTTTCACAATAATGAACGATCTATGTGCTCCCGAGTATCTGAAATCCAATTTTCAATACCTGGGAGATTCTCATAATTGTTCTCTCCGTTCTTCGGCTAATCTTAAGTTGCTCACTCCTTTACACCGTACTGGTTATTTATCTCACTCTTTCGCCCTCACGGCCATCAGCCTCTGGAGCGACATACCTCTTGACATTAAAAAAGCTCCCAACAAGTTTGTTTTTAAAAATCAAGTCCGAAAGCATGTGAAAAAATCGTTGCAAGTTTGAACTAACACAACTATTATTTTTATTTACTTAATTATGTATATTTGATATTTGTTCTGACATAGATAATATTTATATATATTGTGTATATACTCGTAATATGTACTGTATGCATGTATATGTGTATGTATATATTTATATATGTGTATATTCTGTGTACTTAAGTATATATGTGTGTGTATATGTATATTTATATGTATATATGTATATACAATTTTTTTTTGCCCTTTCTATTTTGATTATTGCTGCACCGCCTCTTGTTTGTCTATCTCTGTTTAGCCTAATGGTTGACTGGGAGAGAATGCCCTTTGATTATTGCTGCACCGCCTCTTGTTTGTCTATCTCTGTTTAGCCTAATGGTTGACTGGGAGAGAATGCCCTATGGCATTAATTCCGCCATATGTACAACTTTGTGCATGAAAGCTTAAATAAATAAACAATAAAATTCTTGAATATTCAGCTAAAAAAATTAAAGCAAATCTCATCTCATCTCATCAAATTCTCTTTCTCCTTCTGCAAAATCAAAAGGAGTTCAATTAGTTTCAGCTAATCTTGAAGAAATTCAACATAATATACCTATGACTACTTTAATGATTACAAGAAAAAAAATGAATTATAAAATAAATAAATATTTTCATTTTACCAATTATCTGACTAAAATAAAATCTCTTACTTAAGTATTCGATATTCGACCGAATAGTACCTAGATATTCAGTATTCATCCGAATAGGATAAAAGTAGCCAAATAGGTCGAATATCGAATAATAAACATTATATTCGTTCCAAGTGTACAAAATTTTATAATTTATAAAATTTTATTTACAAAATTTTATTCCTTGGGGGAGGCCTATGTTCAGCAGTGGACTTGTGAAGGGCTGTAATGAATGAATTAATGAAGTCTACAAAATACCCTTTTATTCTTAAAAAATTTTACCCCTAAAGTAGGATTATCTCCTGTATCGAGAAGGCGGTTTACATGCATAAATTGCACAAAAACACACCCAGACCGGGAACAGTTATTTGTAAGCCATGCTAGTCCACTTGTTACGTACGGGATTCGAACCCGCGTGCCTGCTGCGCCGTGACCAATTGCGTAGCCTCTGCGCTAGGGAGCCGTCGAATAAGATGAAGTGCTTCACAGCCAGATAGGTGGTGTCCCACCACTTTAGGCTGCGATATTGATTACGTCAATAGATCTCTCACGTCTTAGGTGATCGGACTTCTTTTTACCTGTCTGCCCCAGAAGGAGGGGCAGTAGGAATTTCGAGTGTATGTATGTGTGTATATCTGTTTCTTTCTCACGCTGTGTAGTCTAAACGGCTTAACGAATTTTAACATATCATGCGGTGTCGTTAGTTTTAATTGTGGAAGTGACATAGGGTATAAACTCTCTTTTCCGTAAACTTTTTTCGCAGTCGGCTTTTTTAAAATTACTGTTTTAACCATTGAGCTTGTCTATCTAAGAGCTCAACTGGTTGGTACATCCATCTTACTTATTTTTGCCACCAAACATCAGTGCACCCACTTTTGTTTTTGTTTTAGAAGAACAACGAGGAACAGTAGGAAGATAAACGAGGACACAGTCGACCTGATGGTAAGTGAATGCTATGGCCCACAGACACCTACATATTTTCTCAATTAAAAACTTAGACTTAGATAGAATGCCTCGTTACAATTAAAAGGGGTCTTAGGTTCCTTACACTCACCATACGAAACACAGCAGAATTAAGCTGCTATTTTACGCTGGTATTTTCTGGGTCATCCTGACCCTGGTCGAAGAAAGGTTCTTGATTGACAGCCTCGTACCGTTAAGCGTAGTAGGGGGCCCACCACTAGATGGAGTCACGATCGGAAAAATATTAAAATCTCTCTAATAATAATAATAATGTCCTCCAGACCAAGGAGGTGAAACTCTGCCAACTTCCTGGCTCCGGGCTGTTACTGAGAATTTCTTAACAGAAATACTCAATAACTGATTTTGACCCGACCTGGGATTCGAACGGGTCCTCATGATCAGCAGTCGTGTTTATGTTCACTAGACCAAGTAGGCATGTAGGATGTCGATGGATGCAGCTGGCTCAGGACCGTACTTAATAGCATTCCTTGAGGGTGGCCTATGTTCAGAAGTGGACTTGCAATGGGCTGTTATAATGATGATGATGAACCTTGCTAAGCTAGAGCTGAAGAAAACTGTAGTCGGTGTTGGTTTCCGAAGGTTGCGGGTTGCGCATTCATATGACATCGGAGTCACTATTTTTGGTCATAAAGGGGAGATCTTCCGCTGGGCAAGGTGTTCAGCCTGGGGAGCGGCCAATGGTCCGTCTGGAAGTATAGAGCTTTTTCTATATGTTCAGATTTGTTCGGATACTTTGATAGCGTGTTTTATGTGTGGCGGCGCTGTCGTCGCGCCACAAGCGAAATGCACCGAGGCCTAAATTCCACTATCAAAGTTCCGAAGCTAACCACGCTATATATAGAACAGCTCCGAAATATCACTCGGAGCGTTGGCCGCTCCGGCAAAACGTCTTGTCCGACGGGAGATCTCCCATTTTCCTTTCACGGCCACATTGGTGACCAACCGACGTGATGTGAACACGACGTAACCAACAACCTTCGGAAACTTCAACTTCAAGCTTTCGTCATCGTCTTCAAGTATCCCATCCATTAGCTCTCAAGCAGATATTGTCTGCAGTCTTCAGATCCTGCTAGCCATCTAGCTTTACAAGGTTCATTGCAGCACTGGAATAATGCTTCCTGTTCCTTCAAGCTACTCTCTGCGCTACAGTGTTCGGCACGGCTCTGAGTCTTACTGCTCTCTTGTTTCACGGTACTCTCGCAGATTACTTTCCTTCTTCTCGACTCACCGCAGACTACAAAAACTACAAAAAGACTGCACCATCGATCGGAGGTCTGAGCAGGGGGGTGATGTGCAAACGCACTGAAGCCTAAATCGCGCTATCAAAGTTCCGAAGCTAACCGCGCTATATATAGAACAGCTCCGAAATAACACTCGGATCGTTGTACAGTCCTCGGGCGGAACATCTTGCCCGGCGGGAGATCTCCCCTTTTCCTTTCACGGTCACATAAGCATTAGTACGTTAAGGCTTATGGCGCGACGACAGCGCCGAAACAAGTCACTTAAATTAATATCATATGGACTGTTAACTCGTATTTCACAAAAATAACTGCAACTTTATACTTTAAAACTTTCTAACTTGAATACACACTGCTGCTTGGCGGCAGAAATTTTTCTTCTTTTTATTAAAAAACGTTACCATACTAGGATTTTCTCTCTCACTCACTCCTGCATCGTGGGGGCAGTTTACATACATAAATTTCACAAGGACAAACATGCAGACTCGGAAAAATTATTTGTAGGCCATACAAATACTTGTTCCGTGCGGGATTCGAACACGCGGCCCTTAGCGCTGCAACTCATTGCTAATCCACTGCGCCACGGAGCCGTCCGTCAAATAAGAAAGAGGGTTTATCAGCCCTTTTTTTTTCAAAGTAGGGTTTTATCAAAGGAGAACCCTTCTATCTAGAATCTAATATCAAAATATAATGTTAGAAAAACAGAATCAATGTCCAAGTATTAAAAAGGTTTAGTAAAGCCACGTGGGTGCCCGACAGCTGTATCCAAATTTTTTAATCTCGCAGCAGATGCGAAGACGGCATTATCACAGATAATATAATCCTTAAAGCGATGAAAGCGATGTCTAGGAACATTTTAAGGACCCAACAGGCAATGCTCAGTTGACCAAATATTGGTCGGTTGAAATTGGGACGCAGATATTTGGCGGCATATAGTGCTGTTATTTGTAATATTCATTATTCGTGAGTTTTTTTTTTATTTATATAATATATAATTTTCACTACATAGTTACTTAGCTGTACACAGACAAAGTGAAACGAAATAAAAATTATGAATATTACAAGTGGATATTGATGCCAAGAAAAGAGTCTAAGTACTTAAAGTTTAATAAAATAAACGGAATAAGGAATTTTGTTTGTCCAAGAGATAAAAATAACTAGAAAGTGACCGTTCGGTTTGCTTACATTCATTAAAAAAAAACTATAATTCATCACGGCTGGCAACGCATCTGCAAATCGCCTGGTGTTGCAGTTATTTATAGGCAGCGGTATAGTCTGTTCGCTAAGGTAGTGTCGGTACACCCGGAGAAGCACTAAGTTTTTGCTTTTATTTCATTATTTTTTATTGCGTTTGTTAAACAAATGTTTTTCTATTCTAATAATAAAATAGAATACAGTTTTACTCATTATTTTATTATTATATTGTAATAAAATACGAATAGAAATAATAAAAATAAGTTAGGTAGCAAAGAACCTTACACTACGGCGCTTCGTTTTAAAATGCCAAATTCTCCTTCGAGTGTATGCCGCAAGCGGCAACCTCTGATGTCGCAGCGGCGACTTTGACAAAATGCGGCACGTGCCAAGGCGGCGCGCCACAAAGGCGACCTTATCTATGCGAACCGGCTATAGTCACTTATTTTATCTTATATTAAAAAAAACATATAAATGCACAGAAATAAAAATTTTCAATCATTAATTTCCCACCCACATGTTTATTTTGCACTAAAGATGATACCAATTAGTTAATAAGTTAATTTGTTATAATTTTTTATAACAGGATTATCCTGGGAAGTGCAGTAGACCTAGTGTTTACATTGTACGCGCATAACAAAAGTCCGATGCAAACGTCAGCTGCGCCGCCCGCCATCTTGCGCCATAAAAAATAGGCCAATAACATCCATAGCGAAAAAAAGGTCAAAGAAAAAGTAAAGATGGCGGCAGGTGCGCTGTCAGCTGCGCACGCACCTTTGTATTAATTGAGCGGCCGCGCACGATTCTTTATTTTGTTCCCCGGGTTAAAGACGTTGACCGCGTAAGTTATTAACCTACACACACCGTTAACAACAGTTAAAGACAATATTCGACGTATATATTATTTAAATCAATACTTTCATATCATTAAAATAATGTGATTAGAATGTTAATACACAGGCTATCTGATATAGGCCTATGGAACTTAAAAAGGCTGAAGGATTTACTATCATACCAAAATTAAGATTATCTTCGATAGTTTTTTATTGTCATTGATTAAGAAATGAAGATTGTAGGCCCAATATTACCTACCAATTATGATAAACTTCTCCGATTACCTTAAAATGCCTTTAACGTAGACCACAAGACAATTTTATTCCTTTTGTCCGTTTTAAATTGCTTATGGACAAACTTTTATTTGCCCGAAACAATTATTTGTAGGTCCATTCAAATATTTAAAACCGCGAAATTCGAACCCGCGGTCCGAAGTACCGCAACCAAACGCTTCTGCGTTATCGAGACATCAATTACTACATTAGCCTTCAGAATGTTATGTAATTTTTTTTACATTACGATGTTGGCCCAGGCCCTTTACACGTTAATTTAAAGAGGCTTCTTGGTTCAGTCCCTGTTGTAATTTATTCTTTTTTGCAAGCTTTTATTTAAATTGCAATGATTTTATTATTTATTTATGTTTATAGATATATTAAATAAAAGATCTGGGCAATCTATATCGCCAGACCGTAAGCCGTGAAGCAAAAACATATCGTGTGAAGTCTTCTTAGCTCCAAGTTATCTAAACGATAGAGTTTTCATGTGTCAGTGTATGTACTCGTAGCAAAACTATTATTTTCTTTTGACGAGATAAATTTAATGAAATAATTCTAAATTGATTCTATTCTATGCTTATGCTTAGCATATTTGGGAAACCAGGTAGTATTAGCGTATTCGAGAATACTCCTTACGTATGCAAAGTAGAGGTTTAGAGCAATTACCTGTGTTGCTAAAGTCGTTGCATTTTGAGTTGTTATGAGGAAGATGCTGCTGCCCATCACCTGTTTCATTTCCCCTTGTCGCCTCTTACGACACCCACGGGATTATATGTGGCAGTGGATTCTTAACGCTGCCACTACACGACCAATTATTAATGAATAATATTATATATTGTTATAAATAACCTTGTAATATATCAGATTTTTTTTTATAGGATAGGGTGACAAACGAGCACACAGTCCACCTGATGGTAAGTGGTTGCTGTGACCCATAGACATCTACATCTATCTTGAATAAAGAATCAAAATGCAGATGCGTTGTCACCCGTGAGGACTAAGATGGAATGTCTCTTTTCCAGTAAAAAGGGCCTCCGGTTCTCTACACTCACCATACGCAACACAGCAGTGTTAAGCTGCTATTTTACGCTGGTATTCTGTGAGAGCGTGGTCCTTCCCCGGTCGAGCCGACCCATTCGTACTACAACTATACTACTAATATAGCTGCAGCATGGCTCTACCACGTATAAATATATGGATAATTTCTAATAATATGTTATTGTGCTCTAACAAGCTTCTCATAACAGAAGATTTACAAGAATCATTACTTACGTTTCAAACATTCTATATAATTTCGCTGCGCTACACGCACCCTTATTAAACAAACTTCAAAAAGGAGGAGGTTCTCAATTCGAGTGTATGTTCTTTTTTTGTATGTATGTTACGCGATATCTTCGCAGATTGTGAACTGATTTTAATCATTCTTTTTTTATTAAAGAGTTTATACTTCAAGGTTGATTCCATATAAATTTGTAGAAAAAAATCCACCTCTAAGGGTAGGAAATAAATAACTTCATTTTTAGCAATTTGAAGTCGGTTTTTACTTTTTTTTAAAGTTATAATTATTTAAGATAAACAGTACAGTTACAAGCGATAATAGAATGTTGGGAAATTTCTACACGTCTCTGCTTACTCTAGACCAGCCCGGCTAGCATGGGCGGGGACAAAATTTTATCCCCGATTATATCCACTGACAAGAGATAAAATCATCTTGTTATGTCAAACGGGAGAAGTATATCCCCGTTTGACATAACGAGACATATATCCCCGTCCGTAGCATGGAGCTAAATGAAAGATAAAAATTATGCTTTTTGACATTTGAAAGGGATGATTTTATCCTAGTTCATTGGACGTGGGTTGAAGTTTATATTCATACAAAAAATCTATCTAAGTCTAAGTCTATCTCCCATTTTATCTATTATGGATATTATATCCACCGGTGTGTCCATGCTCTAAGGGTGGATAAAACTAATCGAGGGATAAATATTTTCTCCTTTCCCCGGGATAAAATTGTCTCCTGCCCATGCTAGCGCCGCAGAAAGTGCCATCTAGATCTTCGTTTAATCCTAATATAGAAACCTTAGTGTTCCGATCTAATGTTTTAGGTAACGTAAACTATAAATAGTACCGAGCATTAGGTTGTAGAATAGCCATTCATTGAATGGGGAAGAAAACTTTAAAGTGTCAATCTCGGACAGACAATTGCAGTGTGATCGCAATACGCTTCAGTGAAATGACTTTTGAAATCTTACATTACTCTTTATTTGAAACCTATGGACTCGGACTTTAGATGCATAGAGCTGGCAGGATTTAGCCTAGCCCGTGACCCGTGATACTGCGCCTAAGGTGACAGAATTTGAGTGGAAACAAAATAAACAAATTAAAAAATCTCAATTGCAATATACGAGATAATGGTCGACACACACGTAGTACTAATTCAGAATTAATCCAAAATATACTCGTAGATGGCACTTCTAATCTAAAGCAAGCGGAGATGTGAAAATGTCAAATATACACGGCTCATCTTGGCTCCTTCTTTCGAAATGTATCACTGGAATACTCCGACCGCCTTCAGTTGTTGGGGTTGAGATATCCTCAAATCTGAATCGGTTCATTGAGTCCAAGGCCAAAGCAGCTGCAAGGAAGCTAGGAGTCCTTGCAAAGGTGCGGCGATACTTCACGCCGAGACAGCTGCTTACTCTATATAAGGCGCATGTCCGATCGTACATATAGTATTGCTGCCACATATGGGCTAGTGCTGCAAAATGCCACCTAGCAGCTTTGGACTCAATGGAAGGCGTGCTATGAGGCTTATTGGTGACCCGAATTTGGTTAAAACCAATCTTAACAGTCTCGAACACAGGCGCAAAGTAGCGAGCCTTTCAGTTTTCTACAGGATGCATTTCGGAGAGTGTACGCAGGAATTGCATAATTTAATTCCTCCTCCTCCTTCCACCATCGGACAAGCAGACGTTCGGCCAGTCTCCATCAACACGCCCGTATCGACACGCAAGAACCTCGTAAGACTTATTTATACATATAAAAGTTATTGTCTGTCTGTAATATCGAAATAACTGCCTCATATTGAACTAAGGGATTATTTGCATGCCATTAAGACATGAATAACCATTTTTTAATTTTGTCTGTCTGTCTGTCGAGCTAACCTTCGGAATAGCTGAACCGATTGTAATGAAACTTCACAAGCAAATAAAGAGCAATTCAGGAGTGATCTAGGCTGTATTTTATCGGAAAAATATGAAGTTTAGAAAAAACGAAAAAAAATCTTTGAATATCTGAAATATAAATAACGCCTTGTCATAATCCTAATAAGGCAAATTCGAGGCGGTTCGCTAGTCTAAAGTAAGGATGCATGTGGAACAGCAAAATTACATATAATGCTTGAAACGTTAATAAAGGTTCTTGCAAATCTTCTGTTATGAGAAGCTTGTTACAGCTATACAATATATAGGTATTATTAATTAACATTTGACCGTGTACAAGCGTAAGACAATCCAATACCCCAATCCCATATCACCTCGTGAATGCCATAAGAGGTGACAGAGGGAAACTAAAACAGGAGATAGGCAGCAGCGACTTCCAATAATTAAAAAATGCGGTTGCCAATCCGCCAGTCAAGCGTGGCAACTATGGCCGCTATGAGTTATCTATGTTAGTGCCTACGTTCAGCAGTGGACTTTTGATAGGCTGTGATGAATTAATGAAAGGTAAATGAATTCATTAACACGTTTGCGATATTTTACTAAAACTATATCATCTTATAAACATATATTATTTTGTTTGATCACCTTGTCCTTATTGCTGTTTAAATAGTAACCTCACAAGCTCACAACAATGCAATGTGCAGGTGCCATCGCTTGCACTGACCCTTCGACGCCATCTTCGGCGCATGTGCAGCACGTGTTCAAGCATCTGCCGCTATAATAACCTTTATAAATTGCTTTACCTGCTCAACCTCTGCGCCGATGACTGCTTGACACTATACAAACGATATAACAATATAATTTCAACTAGTTTTATGCGCCTGGTTTTAGTTTTGACTAATTTATTAAACCTATTTCTAAAACTAAAAGATTTCTACATTATTTAATAACTTCTGAATTCTGAACTTTAACTATTCGATACATTTTGTCTTGGGCCAATTTTTTAATTGTCATTAGATTGATTTTTTTGGTTTTTATTTGATTTGATTCTGGTAATGGTGACGTAAGAGAACTCATAAATATCCCCTTTGAGGCAATCTGGGGAGGCCCATTCAGCAGTGGACCAGTGAATGAAATTTTTCGTTTTTACTTATTTTTGAGGTTATTTTACTAAACCCTTTTGTTAACTACCCGCAATATCGCAATAGCAGAATAGCAACTATATAGAATGTCTTTGATAATAAATAATTTCATAAAAAATATCTTCCCCTATTTTGTTTAAGGTGGATTTTTTTTCTTATTTAAATGAGAACACCTAAAAGGTATAGCATATTAAATTAACTTAAAACCGTTTTTCGAAAATACAATTGAATTGAGCACCTCCTCCTTTTTGAAAATTGGCCAATAACTGAAAATAATGCCAATAAATATTGATATCTAAATCAAAACTACTCGTTTACTTTATGCTATTGAAGCGATTATCAATATAACTACGGCATTGACAAGAAATTACAAAATAATTGATTTATGGCATCCACGACTTTCTCTGCCACCAGGGCGGCGCCACGTAAGAATGAGGTGTAATATTTGACAGATTTTATAGCGGGGGAAGTAAATTTGTTCGGAAAATGTAAGGGTTAAAGTTACTTTCTGAAACATTAGGTATATTTTATATTAATTAGATAAGTAATGGATAAATCAAACTTCGGATATACATAAAAGAGGAAAAATTAAAAAAAAGTGTTATAAATGTGCAAAAAATTAAAAAGCAAACCACCGAGGTATTGCTTTGTGTATTTACACTGATAAACTATTAATTAAAACGCAATTTCACAATGAAAATGACTTTTGTTACAAATCTGTTCACCTGACTCCCAAACTAGCGACATCTGGTGAGCGTAAAATTATTAACCCTCATTAATAAGCAGCGCATTGATGTTCAATGACAGCAAATGACAATAGTTTTTTTTTGCTGCCACTACACGGGCACATGTACAAATGAAATAAAGTCAGTCGTTTCGAATTCCGGCTAGCTCACTGAGATTCGAACCAGACCCCGTTCGAACGATAATGCTGAACAAACGAACTTACAGTCCACCTGTTGTTAAATTACACAGTAAAGCAAGTACAAATAGGTAAGAAGGTATAATCTACCCGTCTGGGTAAACCTTCTTACCTACTCGTATTATTTTACTTGGGAAAGCCATGCTGCAGCTACATTGTGGTTGCAGCACGAATGAGTCGGCTCGACCAGTGTAGGATAGCGCTCTCACAGAATACCAGCGTAAAATAGCAGCTTAATGCTGCTGTGTTTCGTATGGTGAGTGTAAAGAACCGGAGACCCTTCGTACTGGAAACGAGGCTTTCCATCTTAGTCCTCAGGGGTGACAGCGAATTGTAGATGTCTATGGGCCACAGCATCCATTTACTATCAGGTGGACTGTATGCTCGCTTGTCACTCTTTCTATAAAAAAAGAGACTGCTAAGGAGTCCTACAACTAAGTAATGAATATAAATAACTTCATTTTTAGCAATTTGAAGTCGGTTTTTACTTTTTTTTAAAGTTATAATTATTTAAGATAAACAGTACAGTTACAAGCGATAATAGAATGTTGGGAAATTTCTACACGTCTCTGCTTACTCTAGACCAGAAAGTGCCATCTAGATCTTCGTTTAAGGCGACACCGCGAGAAAATGCACCTCCTTTCATCGAATAGTATAGGATTATGACACGACTAACGAAACTGGAATTTTGATATAGGTAAATTCATGTCTTTATCTTGAATTTGCTTGTTCAAAAACACGATTGTATAATTCTGACTCGATCATAATTATTTGCGAAAACACCTCTAAAAAATCACTATGTTTGAAATTACAACGAAATTACTTAATCTATATGCTTGGGAATCACTCAAATACATTCATAACATCAACATTCGTAATTTACTTGCTCATTATTTTGATTACTTAAGTCAATTTTTTTTTTTAAATATTTTAAGATTATAAGGGATTTCCAAGCGGTCTTAATCGACGCGGGCGCTACGCAATTTTAGACCTTACGACGGCGTTTTTTAAGTTTTTATAGAATTTATGTACTAACTCGGATTCAGTCGCGATAGTGTCGTCTTAATCCTAATATAGAAACCTTAGTGTTCCGATCTAATGTTTTAGGTAACGTAAACTATAAATAGTACCGAGCATTAAGTTGTAGAATAGCCATTCATTCAATGGGGAAGAAAACTTTAAAGTGTCAATCTCGGACAGACAATTACAGTGTGATCGCAATACACTGAAATGACTTTTGAAATCTTACATTACTCTTTATTTGAAACCTATGGACTCAGACTTTAGATGCATATAGCTGGCATGATTTAGCCCGTGAGGACTGCGCCTAAGGTGACAGAATTTGAGTGGAAACAAAATAAACAAATTAAAAAAAATCTCAATTGCAATATACGAGATAATGGTCGACACACACACGTAGTACTAATTCAGAATCTATCCAAAATCTACCCGTAGATGGCACTTCTAATCTAAAGCAAGCGGAGATGTGTAGAAAATGTCAAATATACACAGCTCACCTTGGCTCCTTCTTTCCGAAATGTATCACTGGAATACTCCGACCGCCTTCAGTTGTTGGCGGTTGAGATATCCTCAAATCTGAATCGGTTCATTGAGTCCAAGGCCAAAGCAGCTGCAAGGAAGCTAGGAGTCCTTGCAAAGGTGCGGCGATACTTCACGCCGAGACAGCTGCTTACTCTATATAAGGCGCATGTCCGATCGTACATATAGTATTGCTGCCACATATGGGCTGGAGGTGCAAAATGCCACCTAGCAGCTTTGGACTCAATGGAAAGGCGTGCTATGAGGCTTATTGGTGACCCGAATTTGGTTAAAACCAATCTTAACAGTCTCGAACACAGGCGCAAAGTAGCCAGCCTTTCAGTTTTCTACAGGATGCATTTCGGAGAGTGTACGCAGGAATTGCATAATTTAATTCCTCCCTCCTCCTTCCACCATCGGACAAGCAGACGTTCGGCCAGTCTCCATCAACACGCCCGTATCGACACGCAAGAACCTCGTAAGACTTATTTATACATATAAAAAGTTATTGTCTGTCTGTAATATCGAAATAACTGCCTCATATTGAACTAAGGGGATTATTTGCATGCGATTAAGACATGAATAACAATTTTTTAATTTTGTCTGTCTGTCTGTCCGAGCTAACCTTCGGAATAGCTGAACCGATTGTAATGAAACTTCACAAGCATATAAAGAGCAATTCCAGGAGTGATCTAGGCTGTATTTTATCGGAAAAATATGAAGTTTAGAAAAAACGAAAAAAAATCTTTGAATTGAACTAATAAGGCAAATTCGAGGCGGTTCGCTAGTCTAAAGTAAGGATGCATGTGGAACAGCAAAATTACATATAATGCTTGAAACGTTAATAAAGGTTCTTGCAAATCTTCTATTATGAGAAGCTTGTTACAGCTATACAATATATAGGTATTATTAATTAACATTTGACCGTGTACAAGCGTAAGACAATCCACCCCAATCCCATATCACCCTGTGAATGCCATAAGAGGTGACAGAGGAAACTAAAACAGGAGATAGGCAGCGACTTCAATAATTAAAACTGCGGTTGCCAATCCGCCAGTCAAGCGTGGCAACTATGGCGCTATGAGTTATCTATGTTAGTGCCTACGTTCAGCAGTGGACTTTTGATAGGCTGTGATGAATTAATGAAAGGTAAATGAATTCATTGACACGTTTGCGATATTTTACTAAAACTATATTATCTTATAAACATATATTATTTTGTTTGATCACCTTGTCCTTATTGCTGTTTAAATAGTAACCTCACAAGCTCACAACAATGCAATGTGCAGGTGCCATCGCTTGCACTGACCCTTCGACGCCATCTTCGGCGCATGTGCACGTGTTCAAGCATCTGCCGCTATAATAACCTTTATAAATTGCTTTACCTGCTCAACCTCTGCGCCGATGACTGCTTGACACTATACAAACGATATAACAATATAATTTCAACTAGTTTTATGCGCCTGGTTTTAGTTTTGACTAATTTATTAAACCTATTTCTAAAACTAAAAGATTTCTACATTATTTAATAACTTCAATTCTGAACTTTAACTATTCGATACATTTTGTCTTGGGCCAATTTTTTAATTGTCATTAGATTGATTTTTTTGGTTTTTATTTGATTTGATTCTGGTAATGGTGACGTAAGAGAACTCATAAATATCCCCTTTGAGGCAATCTGGGGAGGCCCATTCAGCAGTGGACCAGTGAATGAAATTTTTCGTTTTTACTTATTTTTGAGGTTATTTTACTAAACCCTTTTGTTAACTACCCGCAATATCGCAATAGCAGAATAGCAACTATATAGAATGTCTTTGATAATAAATAATTTCATAAAAAATATCTTCCCCTATTTTGTTTAAGGTGGATTTTTTTTCTTATTTAAATGAGAACACCTAAAAGGTATAGCATATTAAATTAACTTAAAACCGTTTTTCGAAAATACAATTGAATTGAGCACCTCCTCCTTTTTGAAAATTGGCCAATAACTGAAAATAATGCCAATAAATATTGATATCTAAATCAAAACTACTCGTTTACTTTATGCTATTGAAGCGATTATCAATATAACTACGGCATTGACAAGAAATTACAAAATATTTGATTTATGGCATCACGACTTTCTCTGCCACCAGGGCGGCGCCACGTAAGAATGAGGTGTAATATTTGACAGATTTTATAGCGGGGGAAGTAAATTTGTTCGGAAAATGTAAGGGTTAAAGTTACTTTCTGAAACATTAGGTATATTTTATATTAATTAGATAAGTAATGGATAAATCAAACTTCGGATATACATAAAAGAGGAAAAATTAAAAAAAAGTGTTATAAATGTGCAAAAAATTAAAAAGCAAACCACCGAGGTATTGCTTTGTGTATTTACACTGATAAACTATTAATTAAAACGCAATTTCACAATGAAAATGACTTTTGTTACAAATCTGTTCACCTGACTCCCAAACTAGCGACATCTGGTGAGCGTAAAATTATTAACCCTCATTAATAAGCAGCGCATTGATGTTCAATGACAGCAAATGACAATAGTTTTTTGCTGCCACTACACGGGCACATGTACAAATGAAATAAAGTCAGTCGTTTCAATTCCGGCTAGCTCACTGAGATTCAGACCAGACCCCGTTCGAACGATAATGCTGAACAAACGAACTTACAGTCCACCTGTTGTTAAATTACACAGTAAAGCAAGTACAAATAGGTAAGAAGGTATAATCTACCCGTCTGGGTAAACCTTCTTACCTACTCGTATATTTTACATGGGAGAGCCATGCTGCAGCTATATTGTGGTTGCAGCACGAATGAATCGGCTCGACCAGTGTGGATAGCGCTCTCACAGAATACCAGCGTAAAATAGCAGCTTAATGCTGCTGTGTTTCGTATGGTGAGTGTAGAGAACCGGAGACCCTTCGTACTGGAAACGAGGCTTTCCATCTTAGTCCTCAGGGGTGACAGCGAATTGTAGATGTCTATGGGCCACAGCATCCATTTACTATCAGGTGGACTGTATGCTCGCTTGTCACTCTTATTCTATAAAAAAGAGACTGCTAAGGAGTCCTACAACTAAGTAATGAATATAAATAACTTCATTTTTAGCAATTTGAAGTCGGTTTTTACTTTTTTTTAAAGTTATAATTATTTAAGATAAACAGTACAGTTACAAGCGATAATAGAATGTTGGGAAATTTCTACACGTCTCTGCTTACTCTAGACCAGAAAGTGCCATCTAGATCTTCGTTTAAGGCGACACCGCGAGAAAATGCACCTCCTTTCATCGAATAGTATAGGATTATGACACGACTAACGAAACTGGAATTTTGATATAGGTAAATTCATGTCTTTATCTTGAATTTGCTTGTTCAAAAACACGATTGTATAATTCTGACTCGATCATAATTATTTGCGAAAACACCTCTAAAAAATCACTATGTTTGAAATTACAACGAAATTACTTAATCTATATGCTTGGGAATCACTCAAATACATTCATAACATCAACATTCGTAATTTACTTGCTCATTATTTTGATTACTTAAGTCAATTTTTTTTTTAAATATTTTAAGATTATAAGGGATTTCCAAGCGGTCTTAATCGACGCGGGCGCTACGCAATTTTAGACCTTACGACGGCGTTTTTTAAGTTTTTATAGAATTTATGTAGGTACTAACTCGGATTCAGTCGCGATAGTGTCGTCTTAATCCTAATATAGAAACCTTAGTGTTCCGATCTAATGTTTTAGGTAACGTAAACTATAAATAGTACCGAGCATTAAGTTGTAGAATAGCCATTCATTCAATGGGGAAGAAAACTTTAAAGTGTCAATCTCGGACAGACAATTGCAGTATGATCGCAATACAGTGAAATGACTTTTGAAATCTTACATTACTCTTTATTTGAAACCTATGGACTCAGACTTTAGATGCATATAGCTGGCATGATTTAGCCCGTGAGGACTGCGCCTAAGGTGACAGAATTTGAGTGGAAACAAAATAAACAAATTAAAAAAAATCTCAATTGCAATATACGAGATAATGGTCGACACACACGTAGTACTAATTCAGAATCTATCCAAAATCTACCCGTAGATGGCACTTCTAATCTAAAGCAAGCGGAGATGTGTAGAAAATGTCAAATATACACAGCTCACCTTGGCTCCTTCTTTCCGAAATGTATCATTGGAATACTCCGACCGCCTTCAGTTGTTGGCGGTTGAGATATCCTCAAATCTGAACTTCGAGCGGTTCATTGAGTCCAAGGCCAAAGCAGTTGCAAGGAAGCTAGGAGTCCTTGCAAAGGTGCGGCGATACTTCACGCCGAGACAGCTGCTTACTCTATATAAGGCGCATGTCCGATCGTACATGTAGTATTGCTGCCACATATGGGCTGGAGGTGCAAAATGCCACCTAGCAGCTTTGGACTCAATGGAAAGGCGTGCTATGAGGCTTATTGGTGACCCGAATTTGGTTAAAACCAATCTTAACAGTCTCGAACACAGGCGCAAAGTAGCCAGCCTTTCAGTTTTCTACAGGATGCATTTCGGAGAGTGTACGCAGGAATTGCATAATTTAATTCCTCCCTCCTCCTTCCACCATCGGACAAGCAGACGTTCGGCCAGTCTCCATCAACACGCCCGTATCGACACGCAAGAACCTCGTAAGACTTATTTATACATATAAAAGTTAGCGTCTGTCTGTAATATCGAAATAACTGCCTCATATTGAACTAAGGGATTATTTGCATGCCATTAAGACATGAATAACCATTTTTAATTTTGTCTGTCTGTCTGTCGAGCTAACCTTCGGAATAGCTGAACCGATTGTAATGAAACTTCACAAGCATATAAAGAGCAATTCCAGGAGTGATCTAGGCTGTATTTTATCGGAAAAATATGAAGTTTAGAAAAAACGAAAAAATCTTTGAATATCTGAAATATAAATAACGCCTTGTCATAATCCTAACCAGGCAAAGTCGAGGCGGTTCGCTAGTCTAAAGTAAGGATGCATGTGGAACAGCAAAATTACATATAATGCTTGAAACGTTAATAAAGGTTCTTGCAAATCTTCTATTATGAGAAGCTTGTTACAGCTATACAATATATAGGTATTATTAATTAACATTTGACCGTGTACAAGCGTAAGACAATCCAATACCCCAATCCCATATCACCCTGTGAATGCCATAAGAGGTGACAGAGGGAAACTAAAATAGGAGATAGGCAGCAGCGACTTCCAATAATTAAAAACTGCGGTTGTCAATCCGCCAGTCAAGCGTGGCAACTATGGCCGCTATGAGTTATCTATGTTAGTGCCTACGTTCAGCAGTGGACTTTTGATAGGCTGTGATGAATTAATGAAAGGTAAATGAATTCATTGACACGTTTGCGATATTTTACTAAAACTATATCATCTTATAAACATATATTATTTTGTTTGATCACCTTGTCCTTATTGCTGTTTAAATAGTAACCTCACAAGCTCACAACAATGCAATGTGCAGGTGCCATCGTTTGCACTGACCCTTCGACGCCATCTTCGGCGCATGTGCAGCACGTGTTCAAGCATCTGCCGCTATAATAACCTTTATAAATTGCTTTACCTGCTCAACCTCTGCGCCGATGACTGCTTGACACTATACAAATGATAATACAATATAATCAACTAGTTTTATGCGCCTGGTTTTAGTTTTGACTACATTTCTTAAACCTATTTCTAAAAACTAAAAATATTTCTACATAATTTAATAACTTCTGAATTCTGAACTTTAACTATTCTATACATTTTGTCTTGGGTCAATTTTTTTAATTGTCATTAGATTGATTTTTTTTTGGTTTTTTATTTGATTTGATTCTGGTAATGGTGGCATAAGAGAACTCATAAATATCCCCCTTTGAGGCAATCTGGGGGAGGCCTATGTTCAGCGGTGGACCAATGAATGAATAGAAGTCGATTTTACATATTTTTTGAGTTTATTTTTACTAAACCCTTTTGTTAACTACATATCGCAATAGCAGAATAGCAACTATATAGAATGTCTTTGATAATAAATAATTTTATAAAAAATATCTTCCCGTATTTTGTTTAAGGTGGATTTCTTATTTAAATGAGAACACCTAAAAGGTATAGCATATTAAATTAACTTAAAACCGTTTTTCGAAAATACAACTGAATTGAGCGCCTCCTCCTTTTTGAAAATTGGCCAATAACTGAAAATAATACCAATAAATATTGATATCTAAATCAAAACTACTCGTTTACTTTATGCTATTGAAGCGATTATCAATATAACTACGGCATTGACAATAAATTACATAATATTTGATTTATGGCATCCACGACTTTCTCTGCCACCAGGGCGGCGCCACGTAAGAATGAGGTGTAATATTTGACAGATTTTATAGCGGGGGAAGTTAATTTGTTCGGAAAATGTAAGGGTTAAAGTTACTTTCGGAAACATTATGTATATTTTATATTCATTAGATAAGTAATGGATAAATCAAACTTCGGATATACATAAAAGAGGAAAAATTAAAAAAAAGTGTTATAAATGTGCAAAAAATTAAAAAGCAAACCACTGAGGTATTGTTTTGTGTATTTACACTGATAAACTATTAATTAAAACGCAATTTCTCAATGAAAATGACTTTTGTTACAAATCTGTTCACCTGACTCCCAAACTAGCGACATCTGGTGAGCGTAAAATTATTAACCCTCATTAATAAGCAGCGCATTGATGTTCAATGACAGCAAATGACAATAGTTTTTTTTTGCTGCCACTACACGGGCACATGTACAAATGAAATAAAGTCAGTCGTTTCGAATTCCGGCTGGCTGACTGAGATTCGAACCAGACCCCGTTCGAACGATAATGCTGAACAAACGAACTTACAGTCCACCTGTTGATAAATTACACAGTAAAGCAAGTACAAATAGGTAAGAAGGTATAATCTACCCGTCTGGGTAAATCTTCTTATCTACTCGTATTATTTTACATGGGAGAGCCATGCTGCAGCTATATTGTGGTTGCAGCACGAATGAGTCGGCTCGACCAGTGTAGGATCGCGCTCTCACAGAATACCAGCGTAAAATAGCAGCTTAATGCTGCTGTGTTTCGTATGGTGAGTGTAGAGAACCGGAGACCCTTCGTACTGGAAACGAGGCATTCCATCTTAGTCCTCAGGGGTGACAGCGAATTTGCATTTTGATTCTTAATCGAGGATAGATGTAGATGTCAATGGGCCACAGCATCCATTTACTATCAGGTGGACTGTATGCTCGCTTGAAACCCTTATTCTATAAAAAAAGATTGCTAAGGAGTCCTACAACTAAGTAATGAATATAATATGAATAGTATGAATACAGTCATTAATATAGCGCTCATAAATGTTGTTATTAATGTACCCACGCTATAAACAATTCATTTGCAAGCAGCAATAGTTGTTTGGTGGCATGTAGTCTATTTGTAAGCTGCATGGGTCGACCACCCGACTGCAGTCGGTTGGTGCAAGGTGAAAACCACATTTTTACCGGCACTCGGCCATCTGCTTGCACGTTTATATTATTCAAGTTGACGACTGACGTTTTTAATATCATTGATGTTCGGCGGTGTACCGTCCGTTAATAACGGCACCTTCTTACATATATCATTAACAACGTTTTGATGATGATAAAGAGTCTTAATAAATTTCTATGTGGCCCTACCACGTATCTTTATATATATAATTCTTCTGTCCGTGTGTATGTGACTGTACTACTCCTAAACGGCTGGACCGATTTTGATGAAATATTGTGTGTGTGATTAAGTTGATTCGAGAATCGTTTAGATTAACAATTGGACCCGGTAGGTGGTGTTATTGTCGAGATCCTGAAATCGCCCGTGGGAAGCCGGGACGGACCGCTAGTAAATAAACATAAATAAGCTTTAGCATCGCTAGCTAGCATAACTCGGGGTGAAAACGCAGCAGATTTTTTTCTTAATGTGTGCTTGTTTCACCCTACTTCTATAAAAAACCTTTTGACGGCTCTGTGGCGAAGTGGCTTAGCAATGAGTTGCTGCGCTAAGGGCTGCGAGTTCGAATCACGCACAGAACAAGTATTTGTATGGCCTACAAATAATTGTTCTAGGTCTGGATGTTTGTAATTGTGAATTTTATGTATGTAATCTGTCCACGATACACGAGAAATTAATAGTGTAACTTTTTTTTAAGAAAAAAGATATATTTATATACATTTAGGATACTATTTCTAATATTTTATGTTATTTATATAATACATTTCTAGGTTAAAGTTTTATCAGTGTGCCAGAACTCGAACTCGACCCGTAACATGTGGATGGTCACGAGCCAAACAGGTTAATTAACCCGAATATTAGATAAAATACGCCACACGCTCATAAATAAAAGATGTCTGTCCGTGATATATGATATCTTTACTTTTGAATTTACTTTCTGTGCATCTGATTTAATATAATTTTAATTAATTAACACTTTGAATTAATTTACAAGTAAAAGCTTTTTGGTTGATACCATATACATAACAAGACAAAGAGTAAAACGTAAATGTAATTTTTTTTACAATATATGTTATGTTGTTACAATATATTTGCAATTGACTCATTACTAGCTTTTATTTGAAACCAATATTGTTCTAATTTATTTAAAAAAGAAAACCTTCACCTCCTATTTTTTGTATATGTCATCTTGCAGATGCAATATACAAATATTATATAGCCTATGTCACTCTCACAATTAAGATGAATTTAACGACACTTCATATGTTAAAATCCATAAACCCGTTTAGTTTGTTGATGCTACAAAGCGTGCCAAAGAAATAGACATACATACATACATACTCACGAAAAACATTACTCTCCTTCTAGAGGAAGTCGGGTAAAAAGATGGTTACACTATACGATAGTTAAGTGTATAAGTGGTGGGTTGTATATCGAGCAAGCAAACAGAATTTTCAGCGTAATCGGATCAGCCTAATGCTACTTAGTACTAATATTTATTCTGTGGTAATACCACAAACAAAATTGGGCTATAAAAACACTTTTTGAATTCAAGAAAGCTACGCCAGCGCTTTAGCAAGTCCCTACTGTGGGCGGCCTTGTTAAAAGAAGCGGCATCAAACTTACAAGTAAACTATTTTTCTCCCAACAGTACAATTTACCCTAACATAATACACACAGCACTCCACTGCTGGATATTTGTCTTTCCCATAAGGTGCATTTGCTTTAAAAGACACGATTGGAAGGTGGACTGATGATCGTTATAAAATATAACCCACAGCACTCCACTGCTGGATATTAGCCTTTCCCATAAGGTGCATTTGCTTTAAATACACGCGTGGAAGGTGGACTTACGATCGTTATAAAATATAACCCACAGCTCTACACTGCTGGATATTGGCCTTTCCCATAAGGTGCATTTGCCTTAAAAGACACGCGTGGAAGGTGGCCTGACGATCGTTATAAAATATAACCCACAGCACTACACTGCTGGATATTGGCCTTTCCCGTAAGGTGCATTTGCCTTAAAAGACAGGCGTGGAAGGTGGACTGACGATTGTTATAAATTATAACTCACAGCACTCCACTGCTGGATATTGGCCTTTCCTATAAGGTGCATTTGCCTTAAAAGACACGCGTGGAAGATGGACTGACGATCGTTATAAAATATAACCCACAGCACTCCACTGCTGGATATTGGCATTTTCCGTTATGTAGGATATGCATTAATCGACACACTAGGAATGTGGATTGACGTTCGCTATAAAATATACCTATAGAGTATAGATTATAGAATGAAACCACAATTTCACGAGTTGAAGTTTCGAGAATTGAAGGCGTTCGAAAAACCGTGCTGCGTGCTACATTCTCGTACGACTGTATGTGCGGCAAGTGCGCAACTGATCGAGGAAGGCATAAGCCCCGATAATGTCCTTGTAGGTGCAGTGGTTGTTCGATTGCACTTCTTACCTCACTTTATTAAAAAAAATAAAGATGTGCAAGAATCAGACAATGTACATTCAATACATATAGCGTCAGTCATTTCAGTATTTAGCATAAGAGAACATATACTACAAATTCTTAATAAATATTTATAGTGCGTCGCCTACAATACCTAACACACAGCACTCTACTGCTGGATATTTGGCTTTCCCGTTAGCGAGGATTTGCCTTAATCGACACGCTGCGCTGGGCCGACGGATTGAGTACCAGACGTCTCGCAAATTTGACGCTGCTCCTCGTCACGAATCTGGATAGCTTAAGTCTGACGTAAACGAGTTGGTTATACCGCCATCTATTGTCTCATCTCATCTCTTACAACACCCACGGGACGTAATGAGGTGGCAATGTGTTACTCGTAATAATGTAAATTTTATGTAAAATTCGCAGTATCTATATTTCGTGCGTATCTACAGATTTTGTCTCTTGCACCAATCAGTCTATCAAATTAACAAATTTTATTGCAAATGGTTTTTCACACTTATCTACTTATACTATTTGTTGTAGTAATCAGTTGTTATATGCCGACAGGTAAAATAAATCTGACAAAACGCGTGCGGGTTTTTTTAAAGTTATGAACGAGCAGTTTGATACGACTTAGGAACCTTCAAGAAAAGAGCCTACTCCTTTCTAAAAGGCCGGCAACGCATCTGCAATTCCCCTGGTGTTACATTTGTTCATGGGTGGCGGTAGTCACTTACCATCAGGTGAGCCGCATGCTTATTTGCCCCCTCTCCTATAAAAAAAAAGAGCAGCTATGCAGGTCTAGAGACCAGTATCACTGCGACCTAAAATATCTATTGTGATCGCTGCTATGTCTACAGTTCACTGCTAAGCCCTACGTCCTCAATGAATAGAAGGAGTTGCTTAGCTGTGAGTAATTTCACTTCTTCTGGGCGAAGTATATAGTTTCCCAGATGAGTGCTGCGTTTGCGCATTAAGGGTCCGCAATTTGTCAGCATGTGTAAAGGCGTTTCCTCCTTTAGGGAGCAAAACTGGCACATCCTTGAGTTGCTTAGTCCCAGGATGGACATGTGCTTTTTAAGACAACAGTGTCCAGTCAGGGCTGTTACCAGAATGCGCAACTTATTTTTACCTAATCGCAGAGCCTCCGAAGCGAATTTACGATCGAAAGCCCGGATTAAGGTGTTACAATGTTTTAAGCCTGGTGTATCAGACCAGATCTTAAGTGATTTATTGTGGTAAAGAGTTTCCAGGGTCAATCGGGCGAGGTTTTTTGAGATTCCACAAAATGGCTCGTGTCCAAATTGTGTACTCTTTGAGCCCTCCCATGCGAGCTTGTCCGCAGTTTCATTGCCCGCATGACCCGGAACCCATCTTAAAACTACCTTGTTATTACCTCCCAAGGCGTTTAGGCGGTTCACGCAGTCTCCAACTAGCTTCGAGTTCACCAAGTTTGATCTCAACGCTAGCAGTGCTGCTTGACTATCAGAGTTAATATAGATTATATGGTTAACGTAGTGTTTTTGCAGATTGATTTCCGCACACTGAAGTATGGCGAAAATTTCTGCCTGGAAGATAGCGGTGAATCTACCCAAATTCATACTAAGTTTAATTTGGGTCTCTCCATAAATTCAAAAGCCTAAAAAGCCTAAGCCCAAAATTTTTGACCCATCGGTATACCATATAAGGCTACCGACCTCACAGATGACCTGTCCATTCAGCCAGTCTTCTTTGGAGGGCAGTTCCACTGCATACTTTTTGTTAAAAGTATATAGTGGACGCATGATATCTGAGATCATGCATAAGACCGGTGTTTCCTTGATTGAGTTGAGCATGGATCTCAATCTATAGGCAAGCAAGCTCAAACAGCCTTGAACATTAATCCTATACAAGCTAGCCTTCGCCACCTTGTCTAAGTAAAGATCAAAGGGCGTTAGGCCTAGAATTGCAATAAGAGCCGCTCCAAGTGATGATCGCATAGCTCCAGTTGCCATTAAGCAGGCAGTCCTTTGTAGACTATTTGGTCTGTCCGCAGTCGTCTTTTGGTTGGCCTTATTACACCAGACAGTGGAGGTATAGGTAAGAATTGGCCTCACTATACTGCTGTACAGCTATAGGATCATACTGGGACGCAAGCACCAGTTGTTCCCGACCATGCGACTGCACGTACCTAAAGCAATTTTTGCCTTATGACATACATAGCTAAGGTGAGAGTTCCACGTTAGTTTTTGGTCGATTGTTACGCCCAAGTACTTAACTTCAGTGGAGAATGGTACTTCTTTACCATTAAGTTTTGGTGTGACTAAAACTTAACCGTCTCTTTTGGTAAAGAGTATTATAACAGTTTTATCAGCATTAACCGATAAACTGTTATCCCTGCACAAGTTGTTTATGGTGTTTAGGGCTCTTTGTATGATTGATGATAAAGTTTGGTAAAAACCCCTCGCAATGATCACAAGGTCATCAGCATAACCCAGTGTGTCAATGCGAAGGTTTGCCATCTTGTACAATAATCGGTCAACCGCTAGAGCGGAGGGTGACAAAACACCACCTTGTGGACAGCCTCTTGTAGTTGCAATCTCAATCGAAGTTTGAAACAGCTCTATTTTTCCTTTCTGTTTGAGAGCATCGACTTCACCCACCTGATGGTTGTGGGGTCAACATTTTTAGATTTCAGGCCCCAGACCAGCAGCGATGTAGGGCTACTGTCGAAGGCGCCCTCAATGTCTAGAACTGCACATAGAGCTATTTCTTTATTCTCCTGCGCTTTATCGACCCTGTCAATGACACTGATCATGGCTGTTTCCGTAGATTTGCCTCTGCGGTAAGCATGCTGGTTGTAGTGTATAGGTCTCGTAGCTAGAGCTACATCCCTAATATATCTATCTATAACCTTTTCCAATGTCTTCAGAAGAAAGGAAGAAAGGCTTATAGGTCTAAAGGACTTTAGTATGGTCGTTTCTACCAGCCTTAGGTATAAATAGAACTTTGACAATTGTCCATCGTTCCGGAATATATCCCCATGCAAAACTAGCTCTGAAGATTTTTACCAAATAAGGATCTTTTACGTGGTAGAGCCATGCTGCAGCTATAGTTGTAGCACGAATGGGTCAGCTCGACCGGGGAAGGACCACGCTTTCACAGAATACCAGCGTAAAATAGCAGCTTAATGCTGCTGTGTTTCGTATGGTGAGTGTAGAGAATCCGGTTCTCTTTCCCTTTTTAATGGAAAAGAGGCATTCTATCTTAGTCCTCACGGCTGACGACGCATCTGCATTTAAATTCGCAAACGAAGATAGATGTAGATGTCTATGGGCCACAGCAACCATTTACCATCAGGTGGACTGTGTGCTCGTTTGTCACCCTAATTCTATAAAAAAAGGAGAAAGAATATCGATACCCCTCTGTAGATGAATGGGCATTATTCCATCCTCCCCACTTGTCTTATATGGTTTAAAGGAGTCAACAGCCACTGCAGGTTTGTTTGGCCTTATCTTTGTAGCCCTACACCAGTCCTCATTACTAGGCCTTCGTAGGGCTCTGAAAGAGTTCGAGGCCAGAGTCATATGTGACCCTGAGAAATGGGTTGACGCTAGTAGCTCCAGTGTTTCCGTTTCACTATTAGTGAAGTTACCATCAGGCTTTTTAAGAAGCGCGATCTGATTAGGTTTAGCTTTCGATAGCATTTTGTGTAGTCTTGCACTGCGAGGCAAAGACTCAACTTCCTCGCATAACTTCCTCCACGATGCTCTCTCAGCTTTCCTAATTTCTTTATTATAATCGGTTAGGGCTGCACTATAAATATCCCATTCTTTGGTTTTTTTAGCCCTATTGAATAGTTTCCTGGTCTTTTCCCTAAGCTGTTTTAGCTTAGTGTTCCACCAAGGAACTTTTTGTGTTGAGGTCTTGGTTTTGACGGGACAACTGTCTTCGAAGGCTTCAGGGATACCTACGGTTACCGTCTCCGCCGCTAACTCCAGACCTTCAATCGTTTTTATGCTTTTAGGAAACGTTTCCAAATTCCTCCTTAGGCTATCTCTATAGACATCCCAGGAGGTCGCTTTTGGATCCCTAAAAGCAACAGTTTCATAAGTTGGTGATGCCCTAATCACAAACTTAATGTGTCTGTGATCAGACATCGAGTTTTCACTACTAACATGCCAGTCAGTAATCCGCCTGGATATGTTATTGGTAGCAAAGGTTATATCTAAAACTTCCTCCTAGCATGCGTTACAAAGGTTGGTGTACACCCTAAGTTTAGGCTTACCAGGCGATTGGATATGAGAAAGTCAAAAAGTAACTCACCTCTTTCGTTGATGTCAGTGCTTCCCCATGCTGTGTTGTGAGCATTAGCATCACATCCCATCACAAGTTCGGCGTTGTGCTTACGGGCGAACCAGGTCGTCATTGCAATACTCTGGAACAGCTAAAAGTTCAATATTTTTATTGCAGATTATACAAGCTGTGGGTCTACTGCCTTTAGTATTGACTAAGATCTTACCGGCAACCGACAATCCCAGAACTTGACCGTTGGCCACCCAAGGCTCTTTTATGAGGGCGAGGTCGATGTTGTCCTCTGCGAAGCAAACCTCCACCACGGCAGAAGCAGCTGCTGCATGGTGAAGATTTGCCTGGAGGACCCTCGTCTTACCCTTGGGATTAGCCATTTACAGGCTTGTGGGGGTCGTTTTCGCCTGCTTAGGACGAGGACGTCCTTTACCGGCGCTCTTGACCCCCGCCGTACCTTTTGGTTTACCGCGCCCACCTCCCTTCCCCTTACCCCTGGCCGACACCAGCGGAGGCCCTCGTACCGAGGCGAGATTCACGCCTTGGGTCATAGTCACTCTCGCTGGTGTCGTTCCAGTCTCACCCCTCGAGGTAGAGGGCTGGGGGGATTGAAGTTGGGGCGGTTCAGGCTCCATTGCCGCGTGCGGATTTATCTACTTAATAGTGCAAATGTTATGACTGCAGCTGCAGTGACGATATAAAATTAGAAAATAATGATAGACCAGGAACATTACATAAGTACAAGATATTGTAACAAAGCTTCAAATTTAAATATAAGAATATTCTGATATCTGTGTAGTAAACCTTTTTTACCTAGTAACCCTCTTCGCTACCGGGTAGTCAACGTCTTTGTAGATACCTGTGGGTATTAATGCCGCCAAGTAGCAGTGCGTGCACTACTTTGTTCGGATCTAAATATAGAGAGTTAGTACAATTATAGGCTGTAAGGCATTCCATCTTAGGGTGCCTTTCCACTTGAGATGTCCTATGCTACGTTGCTATGGATGCGTTTGATATCCACCAATCATATTCATTGGTCCATATAGCTTAGCACTGGTATAAACAAGCTATGTTTTTTATATGGATGCATGCGTGCTTTGGATGCGTGCTATGGATGCGTGCTATAGATGGTCGCGAATGGTGTAGCTATGTGCAGAGCAGAGCTCCTCATGCCTTCCCTACTGTCGAGACATCGCATAGCTCGAGCTGCGCATCTTCCTCGCACAGCTACAACGCGGCGGTGTATCTTCGTAGCACATCTTACTCGCCCCGCTACATAGCTTAGCATCAGTGGAAACGGTCACATAGTTTCATAGCTTAGCTTTCACATCCTCGCAGCATAGCTGCATAGCACGTCTCTGGTGGAAAAGCACCCTAAGTCCTCAGAAGTGACAACGCGTCTATAGCTTTTTTTATTTCAAGTCGGTTGCAGACCTCCATGGGCTGCAGTAGCCATTTACCATCATGTAAACTGTTAGTTCGTTTGTGAATTCAGTTCTATAAAAAACAATCTCGCCCGTTATAAGCGTGTACATAATTCGCATCTTAAGTGAGACATGTTATTGCGATTGGATATAAATGATGGAAATTTTCAACTACCAAAAGTTATCAAATCATACCCCACCGATGGGGATACACTAACCCAATTTAAGCGTCAGTTTTTTACTTTTCGACATAGTATAATAGACCAGGGTCACAGTAGACACAGTAGATTAAGACGGTTCAATAGCGCAGTGACTAAGCGTTTGGCTACAAGCCTTAGGTTCAATTCTCGTACGAATGATTTATTTGTATAAATCTGACTTTGTTTAACGCCTCCATGATACGGAAAAAACTTATTGTGGGGTCAAATAAAGTTTTAAAATAAAATATGTAAAAAAGCATGTTCCACATTTCTTAGAAAGCTGTAGTGCTAACGAGCTCATTTGATCAAAGTCACATTACTTAGGAAGGCCACGCTTAGGGAAAGATATTGTGAGACACCCACTGGTTGTAAAAGATTCACGAACGAAAAATTACGTAATTATCAGAGCATTTTTCTTAGTAGTTTTTTTCTTTGGTTATGGATTCGTACGATTATACTTTTGCCAGTGTCAAGTAATAAGAAATTATCCTTTCCTATAATATTTAGTTTCAAAAACTTCTTCACAATAAGCCAGCTAAACCTGTATTATGCACAGCTAAACCCAACGGATAGTCGATGACGACAGTATTTCTAGTATCTTAAGGCATCTAAGCGGACAAAAAAAAATATGAGCATTAGAGCACTTGTATCATCGTTTCCACGCGCAGACACTTATAATACATAAAATGGCATCAAAAACCCTCTTCAAACCATTATTTAAACGATAAAACAGCAGCAACAATGAGGGGTATCCACGACTTTTTCTGCCACCAGGGCGGCGCGTTAATGTTAAAAAAAGAGTTATAAAGTACAAAAAATTAAAGATCAAATCACTGACGCATTGTTCTAGAAACTGATAAACTATTATATAAAACTAATTTTTCAATTAACTGACATTGTGTAACAAAAACACTTTACCTCGGTTGCAGCTCATTCGCCGACGGTCAAGTTCCTACCAAAACTCCTTCTCAGTAGGTTACTAATAACAAGTATGTCTAAGGTCGTTGCAAGCATTGTTCCTAGTGGTAGTGGCCTAAGAGAATCACGGTCACGGAGGCTAGTCATCTTGGCAGGGCAGGATTATAGAGCAAGAGTGTATGCGCAAGCACAGGTGCACACTCTCTTCCTTTACTCTCATCCTATGGAACGGCAATCTGACACGAGCGAAAAGATATCAGTCGCAGGACAAACAGATTTACGTTTTCTAAAGCACGAGGGTAAAACACCACTAACTTGACTCCGGTCTGCTACTGAGGATTTCTTGTCAGAAAAACACAATAACTGATTTTTGGCTCCGACCTGAGATTCGAATCTGGGACCTCATGATCAGCAGTCGCTATAACGACCACTAGACCAACGAGGCAGGCTAATAACAAAGAAACATTTTTTTAATTATCACCGTAGTTTTGCGATCAATAAACTGCCAGCTGTTTAGCACCAGCGGAGTTAGCCAAGTTGATTTTCTAAAATCGTTAATACACTAGTAGAAAATTAATAAAAATTTATAAGAATTGTTCAATACATCGAACACATAAATATGTAATTAAGTTATAAAATAAAATAAAAATAAAAAAGCCTTTATTCCTTGCAATATCGAGTTCTTATTAATTCTAGTAGTTTTATGGTAATGGGTTAGTGTCTTTAATTAGTTTATTAATATACTTAAATTATTTGTTAGTATTATTTATTGCTAGGACCCCAGATTGGGTATAGGCCTCCTCCAAAGATGCCCATTTGTCTCTGTCTTGGGCTATTTGGCTCCAGTTTGAGCCAGCGGTTCTTTTAAGATCGTCTTCCCATCGTGTTATTGGTCTTCCTCTGTTTCTTTTTCCTTGTGGGCCTTTCCATAGGGTTGCTCTTACGGTCCATCTCTGGTCTGTAAGCCTTGCTACATAGCCTGCCCATTTCCACTTTTGCTTTTGTGCATAGCTCAAGGCATTTGTGACTTTCGTAATTGCCCTTATTTTTGTGTGTCGTATTTTGTCAATTTTCTTCGCATGCTTCGCTCCATTCCTCGCTGACAGGTGGTGATTTTTTGCTTGACTTTGGCCGTAAATTTCCATGTTTGGCATCCGTATGTTAAGCACGGTAAGAGACTAGAGTTCATGGTCTTAGTTTTTATACTTATAGGCATGTTACTTTTGAAAATCTCCTTTAGACTCCAGTATTTGTTCCATGTTTGTTGTACTCTTCTTTCTATTTCTATGTCGTTGTTTTTTCTGTCAAAACTGATTGTTTTTCCCAAGTATATGTATGTTTCTGTGTATTCTAACGGGTTTTCATGAATAGTTATTGGTATTTTATGACTATTTGTCATGGTCATGGTTTTATTGAAATTGATTTCTAATCCAACTTTTGCACTAGCTACTTGTAATGAATTGATCATGAACTGAAGTTGTGAGCTGGTCTCTGATAATATCACTATGTCATCTGCGAATCTCAGGTGACTTAAGAAGGCGCCTTGTATGTTGATCCCTAGTTTGTTCCAGTCTAGCTTGTTAATGATGGTTTCAAGAATGGCTATAAATATTTTTGGGGATAGCGGGTCTCCCTGCCTTACGCCCCTCTTAATGGGGAAACTTGGGCCCAAAGTTTCTAACTTTATTCTGCCTATGTTGGCGTTATATATGCTTTTGATGACCTTTATATATACTTCGTCCACTCCTTGTTCTTTCAAGCTTTCCCATATACTTGTGTGTGTTACCGTGTCGAAGGCCTTTTGATAGTCGACAAAAGCGGGGTCTCTGTTGCTCTTGATACTTCTCTATAATTAACTCAAGGGTGTGTATGTGGTCTACTGTAGAGAACCCCTTTCTGAAACCTGCTTGTTCTATAGGTTGTCTAGCGTCAATTATAGGACTGATTCTTGCGTTGATTATGGCAGAGAACAGCTTGTATAGACTCGGTAGCAAACTTATTGGACTATAGTTTTGGATCGCCCTTCTTATATATTAGGATAATATTGGATTCGGACCATTGTGTAGGTGCTTCAGAATTTTGTAATATTACATTGAATAGCTCAGCTAGTGGAGTGGCCAAGATTTGCTGTGCTCTCTTTATTGCATCGTTAGTGATGTTGTCTGATCCGGGAGATTTTTCTAGTTTTAGTTTTTTTATTGCTTCTATTATTTCTATTTCATCTATTGATTTAATGTTCTTTTCACTGCAATGCCTAGTATAATTGTTTTGTTGTAAGTAATTAAGTTAACTTAAGTAAATCCATTGATTATTAATACTAAAAGCTTAAAATTGTTTATAATATTTAGTTTTATAAAAAATAAATATTTTCAGAGAGAGGCCAACGACCATACGGCTCACCTGATGGTAAGTGACTACCGCCGCCCATGAACAACTGCAACACCAGGGGAATTGCAGGTGCGTTGCCGGCCTTTTAGAAAGGAGTAAGCTCATTTCTTGAAGGTCCCTAAGTCGTATCGGTCCGGGAAAAATCGCCGTTGGTAATCTATTCCACAAAGAGGTCGTACGCGGAAGAGAACTCCTAGTGAAACGTACAGTGGTGGACCGCCAAGCATCCAGATGGTGTGGATGGTATCGGAAATTTTGCCGCAATGTGCGTCCGTGAAATTTGGCGGCTGGGATTAATCCGAACAATTCCTCAGAGCACTCCCCGTGGTAAATGCGAAAGAAAATGCAAAGGAATGCAACATCTCTTCGCAGCGCCAGTGAATCGAGCCGAGCGGAAAGGACTCGGTCGTTGACGATTCGTGCCGCTCTGCGCTGGATGTGGTCAAGTGGAAAGATACAGGCGATGTGCCGGCATGAAATACTATCCTGCTCTGCTGAGCTCGCGAAGCTTTTTACAGGCCGATTTGGCCTTCTCTACCAAGTGACCACGAAACTGCACGTCACTCCATATGTCGACGCCGAGGATTCCGATACTGGCTGAGGCAACAAGGGGAGTGCCTTAAAACTGAGATATGGGTTCTTTTTAGCGGTAAACGCGCAAACTTGCGTCTTCTGAGGATTAAACTGGACTAGATTTAGTCGCCCCCAATCCGAGACTTTGTTCAGCAAAGACTCGACTTCAGACACAAGTTTGTTCCGATACTCGGCGACGTTTTCCCGAGAAATATTGGCACGGCCGGTGTATAGAGCATCACTAGTGCTGTCATCCGCATAGCAATGAATGTTACCGGTTTCCAACATATCCTTGATATGCAGAAGAAACAGCGTTGGTGATAGCACGCAGCCTTGTGGAACACCAGCGTTAATAGGCTTGTAATCGGAGCATGCAATGCACCGTCTACTACGACCTTGATGCTCCGATCAGCCAGAAAACTGGTGATCCAATTGCACAATTTCAATAATAATCTATACAAATAAATAAAATTGAAGTGTCTGTTTGTAATGTCAAAATAACAGCTTTTAATAAATGCATATGAAAGTATATAGGGTACTTATAACGAAAACACAATTTTTAAACTTTTTGTCTGTCTGTCTGTCTGGTTGTTTGTTACGGCTGCTCTCCGAAATGGGTGGACCTATTTTGACGGGATATTCACTGGCAGATAGCTGATGTTATAAGGAGTAACTTAGGCTAGTTTTATTTTAGAAAAAGAATTAAGGTTCCTTGCAAAAAAATTAAAACCCTAAACTACACGCGAGCAGTCGCGGGGAATAGCTAGTATAATATAAGATACATAGTTTAGTTAGTAATAGTAGCAAAAAATGTATTTATATATAGCATTAATATATATCAATATATTTCAGTGGCAACACTGAATCATATTCTTCTAATAATGTATTCTTCTCCATTTTGGACTTGGCAATAAATGCACTGAATTAATAAATCCAGTTTTACTGGTTTAAACTTTCTTAGTGTTTTATTTAACAGAAATTACATATTCAACTTTCATTCATTTTTACACGTGGCAGAGCCATGCTGCAGCTATGTTAATCGTATAGTTGTAGCACGAATGGGTCGGCTCGACCGGGGAGGGACCACGCTCTCACAGAATACCAGCGTAAAATAGCAGCTTAATGTTGCTGTGTTTCGTATGGTGAGTGTAGAGAACCGGAGACCCTTTTACTGGAAAAGAAGCATTCCATCTTAGTCCTCGGGCTGACAACGCATCTACATTTTGATTGGCAAACGAGGATGGATGTAGATGTCTATGGGCCACAGTAACCATTTACCATCAGGTGAACTGTGTGCTCGCTTGTCACCCTCATCATTTAAAAAAAATAGCATTAAGTATATAGTGTTCTTTTAGCGTTATCTGTTGTAGATATTCAACTTTACAAGCCACGTATTGCCTATTGCTTGTGCTCTTTCTTAATGGAAAAAACAGCGCTATAATAAAAGTCAAACTTCAGTTATTAAAACAACAGCTTTATTAATTATACTTATAGTATATTTTGAAAAATTTACATTTGAATGTCAATATATTATACATTTATTTACATAACCTAATATACAATATTTTATTATATACAATATTAAAAAACTATAATAAAAAAAAACTAAAACTAGTAATTTAATTATCAAACAGTCCTACTCCACGCGGTATCGTGCCAAGAACGTTGGCTGCGTTTCCCCGCTGAATGTCTATACTTAGCCTTTGAGCGAGAAAAGAGCCAGCCCTCTTATCACCAGCAGCAACGACCAGCCGCGGATGGAGTTCCTTTAAGAACTTCACCGCACGTGGACCCCACGGACCGATAGTCTCTACAGCAAATGGCACAAATATGTAGTCATCTCTCAGAGACTCATATTTGCGCCACTTACTCAATTCAGCTGCCTAAACGAGGTACCCCTGCGATGAGAGGCCGCCAAAGTGTCTACGCAAGTAGCATCCCACACTAGGGCTTTAGCTCTCTCCCAAGGGACCAATGTCATACCATTTACATTAATATTTTATTACGATTTTTACAAAATCACACGTGCGACAAAAGTATGCGTTGTAATCATTTCGAAAACACAAACATGTTCTCCTTTAATATGTTAAAATGAATTATGTCAATTAAATTAAATGGATCACAAGTCATACGTCGCACTCACTAATGGCCTCAAAGAATATGGTATATTTCTTGACGATTATCATTTCTCTTTAACTTCCTATCATTCAAAAGAAATAACGTAACTGTTAAAAAATGTCCTCGCATGAAACCGTTAGGTCAAAAGGAATATTTATATTTTTCTTAGAAGTTTCATAGAAGTATTTGTATTTTTCTTCTCTTTGTATAGTCTGTTCGCTTAGATACGGTCGCCTTGTGTCGCGCCGCCTTGAAACGTGCCGCATCGTGTCAAAGGCGCCACCACGACCTCAAAGTTCGCCGCGTGCGGCGTACACCCGCAGGAGAACTTGGCATTTAAAAACGAAGCTCCGTAATGAAAGGTTCTTTGCTACCTAACTTGTGATTATTATTTATAATCGTTTTTTTTTTTTTATAGGATAGGGTGACAAACGAGCACACAGTCCACCTGATGGTAAGTGGTTGCTGCGACCCATAGACATCTACACCTATCTTCAATAAAGAATCAAAATGCAGATGCGTTGTCACCCGTGAGGACTAAGATGGAATGCCTCTTTTCCAGTAAAAGGGTCTCGGTTCTCTACACTCACCATACGAAACACAGCAGTGTTAATCTGCTATTTTACGCTGGTATTCTGTGAGAGCGTGGTCCTTCCCGGTCGAGCCGACCCATTCGTGCTACAACTATACTACTAATATAGCTGCAGCATGGCTCTACCACGTAAAGATTTTATTACAATACAGTATTTTATTACAATAACCATATGCATAAAATAGTATTCTATTTTTTCTTAGAATAGAAAAACATTTATTTATCAAATACAATAAAAAATAATAAAATAAAAGCAAAGTAATAAGAGCGGATATACCGACACTATCTTAGTGAACACATTATATCTACATATGTATGCATAGAAGTATTTGTATACTTACATAGACTTATAAAGATTAAAAAAGTATTTAGGTCAAAAAATAAATATTTCCAAAGAAAATACAGACATAAAATTACCACGTAAATGTGAGTATCGCATTTTTAAACAAAATCTCACATTGGGAAAAACAACCTTATAAATTTTCACCCCACCCACCAGAAATCAAATTTAGTCCTTTCATCAGTGATACATGTCAAATACCAAAGCAAACGGATGTGAAATTACCTCACCTATACACAGCGGAAGGCAATTTCCGGTTATAAAATGTATTTCCTTCAATAATGCCTCCCTGCCGATCATAAATATCAGAAAATATACCCATAAGTATCTTCACGCTCTTTGAGAGGGTCCTATAAAACTTCGTCAATGAAACTTTTTTGTTTCAATTAGATATGTTGTTAAGCACTAAATGATTAAACTAATGTCAATGATTTTGTCTTTCACACAGCGGCTGTCAATTCGGCTGGCAAATATGGCCACTAACCACTATGGGTACCATGCCTGTAACTTAAGTACTCTATAATTATAATCTACATTTTTTTTATAGAATAGGGGTGACAAACGAGCACACAGTCCACCTGATGGTGAGTGGATGGCCCATAGACATTTATCTTCAAATTCAGAATCAAAATGCAGATGCGTTGTCACGCCTGAGGACTACAATGGAATGCCTCGTTTCCAGTAAAAAGGGTCACCGGTTCTCTACACTCACCATACGAAATATAGCAGCATTAAGCTGTTATTTTACGCTGGTATTCTGTGAGAGCGTGGTCCTTCACCGGTTGAGCCGACCCAATTGTGTGCAACCATAATTTAGCTGCAGCGTGACTCTACCACGTAAAAAAAATCTTTTGAATACAAATAGATCAGCGTAGCCTCTGTATGTGGAGCAATGAATGATAAGATGGATGAAGTATGCGAAATGATGAATGATAGAGGAATAGATGTGTTATGTGTAAATGAGACGTAACCAAAAGTCGGTGTCATCCTTTAAGAAATAATGGGCCAATGTGTGAAAGAGTATGAATGTGTAAACCCAAGGCTGCTATGGATACGAATGAAAGTGGGCTTAAAGAAGTTATTTGTGCTAGGGGTGTACGCCCCAGACATGTCTAAGCCCACTTATATCCGAGAGCATTTTTGGGACATGGTAAGGATGATGTTGATGAAATGTAATGGACATGAGAATATTATTATGTTAGGAGATTTTAATGAAAGGGTTGGGATGGAGAGGTCTGGTTATGAAAGAATATTAGGAACGTTTGGCGATGAAAGTATAAATGAGAATGGTGAAGACCTCCTCACCGTATGTGTGGAAAAGAATATTTTTGTGACGAACACTTTCTTTCGCCATAAGAGGATTCACATGTATACATGGGAAAGAGGTGATGATAGAAGCATGATAGATTTCATAATAGTGGATGAAAGAATGAGGAGCGCAGTGGTAGGTACAAGGGTTTACCGGGGGTCCAACGTAGGGACGGATCATTACTTGATCTTATGCCGAATTAATGGTCTATTCAGGCGTTGGCGGCATCGGACATCTGTGTCTACCACTGCGTTACAGCGTAAAAGAATAGTGAGGTTACAAGATGAAGGTGTGAAAGAGAAGTTATGTGAAATATGTACGAGTGATTTAGACTTGAAGACTGTATGGAATAATGTTAAGAAAGTTTTGGTGGATGCAGCCACCGAAGTATGTGGTGTAAGTAAGAGAACGAATGAAAGGAAAAATAATAGGTTGTGGTGACATGATGAGGTACGGATGGAAGTTGAAGCAAAGAAGAGAGCATGGCTAGATTTACTAGCAACCAAAGCTGGTAATTCTGGCGGTATGAATGATGAGATTGAAAGAAAAAAGGCAGACTTTAGACGTATAAATAAGAGAGTAAAAGAAGTTGTTAAAAGGAAAAAGCAAGAAAGAAAGGATAAGAATGATAGAAGGATATCTGATAACTTCCATGCAAATGTTAAAATGTTCTGGAAACTTGTAAGAACTGCCAGGGGAAATTTAAAACAGCCTAGAATGAATGCTATACGAGACGAGAACGGCTGTATGCTGAATGATGAAGTTTCGAATTTAAAAAGATGGAAGGAATACTATGAAAGCGTGTTTATGAGTGAAGAGTCTGAATTAAGTGAAATAGAAACTCCGAAAGAAGTGGAGAGAGGTAGGGAGATAAGTGTAGATGAAATAATGAAAGCAATGCAGGTAGGGCAGCCGGATATGATAGAGTATCACTCGAAATGCTAAGGGCTGGAGAGGGAGTGGTGGCGGGCCTGCTGTACACCTTGTTTAACTTATGTTAAGAACTGAAGCGGGTACCGGAAGACTGGTGCAAAGCCGTTATAGTTCTAATATATAAGGGAAAACAGCAGGACTGTAAAAACTACCGTGGTATCAGCTTGCTTAGTATTGTGGGTAAACTGTATGCTGTGTTAATTGAAAGAGTTATGGAAGAAACTGATGGAAAAATTTGGGATGTGCAAGCTGGATTTAGAAAGGGGATGGGGTGTACGGATCAAGTCTTTTTTGATTGCGGAGAAGTTTTTGGCCAAAAACTAGAAAGTTTTTTGTGCGTTCATGGACTTGGAAAAGGCTTATGACAGAGTGGACAGGAATGTGTTATGGCAAACACTGAACTCATTTGGGTTGAGCTCTGGTTTGATACAGGCATTAAGGTCTCTTTATAGGGACTCTACTGCTTGTGTCAGGATTAACGGGGTCTACTCGGACTGGTTTGGCATCCAAAAGGTGTCAGACAGGGCTGTGTTGCTTCCCCGTGGCTGTTTAACCTATTTATGGACAGTTGTTTGCAAACTTTGAAAGTTAAAGAATGTAGGTCGAGAATGGGTGAGTTAACCGTCAAATGCTTTTTGTACGCCGATGATCAAGTCATATTTGCATCGTCGGCGGCCGAGTTGCAAATGATGGTTACTTTAATTAACTGGTCATTAAAAGAAAGGGGTATGAAATTGAACGCAAGTAAGACGAAAGTGATGGTTTTTGAAAGAGAAGAAAGTAAAACGTTATGTGAAATAAGAATAGAAGGGGAGTTGATTGAGCAAGTGGATGAGTTTGTATATTTGGGATATTTATTTAGCAGGGATGGTAGATATGATAAGGATATAGAACGATGAGTGAACGCAGGAAATAAAGTGAATGGGGCTCTACACGCTATTATGAAAAGTCAGAATGTGTCAAAAAAGGCACGTTTGGCAATTCATAATGCTGTGTTAGTCCCTCCTTTAATGTATGATAGTGAAAGTTGGGTTTGGCAGAAGAAGCATGAGAGTAGAATAAATGCTGTAGAAATGCGGTCATTAGGGAGTATGCTAGGGCTGAATCTGAATGACAGGGTGAGAAATAGTATGATATGAGAAAAGTGTGGTTTGCAAGATGACGTTGTGACCAGGATTAAGAAAGGGATGCTTCGGTGGTTTGGTCATGTAGAAAGAATGAACGAGGAAAGAGTGACAAAGCAAATTTATGTTGTAGAAGTGAACGGCAGAGTCGGGAAGGGACGCCCTAGACGAAGGTTTATCGACCAAATTGGCGTTATATTGAAAAAAGGCCAGATTAGGAGTACCCTTAACCGACGAGCGTGTATGCGTAGATATATGGATGTAAAGGAGGGGAGAGAGGTGTGCCAGGATCGTTCCAAATGGAAGTCCGTAGTATCGACAGGCGTGAGTGTTTATGTATGTACAAATAGATCAAACAACAATCAACATGAATATAGCTTCATCATGAGCTTTCAGACTTTCTACCGAAGCAAAAGCTGATGTTGTGTTCCGACACTGAAAAAATAATTTAAATAAAGAAACCTTTCATGTAAGAAAGGTTTTGACGGCACGGTTCTTTGAACAATGTCATCCGAAGGGCTCTTGTCTCTATAAATGTTCCCTCGGTTTTCAAGGCTTGTGGAATATTTAGAGACGATGGCAGGAGACCCGACGGTATGACATTGGTCCCTTGGGAAAGAGGTAAAGCCCTAGTGTGGGATGCTACGCAAATATGAGTCTCTAAGAGATGACTACATATTTGTGCCATTTACTGTAGAGACTATCGGTCCATGGGGTCCACGTGCAGTGAAGTTCCTAAAGGAACTCTATACGCGACTGGTCGTTGCTGCTGGTGATAAGAGGGCTGTTCTTTTCTCGCTCAAAGGCTAAGTATAGCCATTCAGCGAGGAAACGCAGCCAGCGTTCTTGGCACGATACCACAGGGAGTAGGACTGAATGATAATTAAGTTATATATAGTTTTTTTATTATAATTTTATAATATTGTATATAATAAAATATTGTATATTAATATAAAATAAAGAATATATGGTATTTGTTTTTTTGTACGCAATGATCTCAGACCAACGAAGGAAAGACGAAGTGTTACGTACATTTTAAGCGACGCAAAATCCAAGCCAACACTATGCTCAACTTATTGTAATGCCTCGGCCACACACATAAAAAGTGATAAAACTTCGCTTTCGACCTAGCGGGAAGATGGCTAGCCACACTGCGCGTTGTAAATTTTATCGCGCTAAACACACGCTAAAAACAAAATGGACGCCAGCCACGGTCGCTCTGTATTATATGGCAGCGAATAATTATTTTTTAGTTTTGTGTCAATTTTTAAAAAATAAGAAAAACATATGAATAATATCGGCTCAGACTCGTAATTTTATTTATAAATTCCAAAATTTTTTCATTACGCCAATCCGACATGGATGGAACATGGAAAAAAAATTTTGGAACATTACATACATAATTACGGATCTTTTTAGTTTTGACTAAATAACAACTCATTTAATGCCCAATTCTTTAATAGTTATTTTTATTACTACATTGTGTCAACTATTCTATCTAAAATTTGTTTAGTTATAATATGCTATACAGAATGTAACTAATATTTTCTATTTATAAGAATGATGGTTTATAAAAATACAATTCAAATTTCATCTCGCGTAACCTTAGTACAATAATTCAGTCTTAGTATTAGCATTCTGTGGTATTACTACATAACCAACTTTTTTTCCTGGGTGGGACCCAACAAGGGCAGAATTTTTTCTCTTGGGGAGTTGTAGCTACCAAATTTTAGTGGGGGCACTAGATTTTTTTAGGGGGGCCATACTTCCCGTGTACCTTCATAGCCACGCCCATGCAGGCTAGACGTAAAATTTGAAATGCATGTTTATGCCTTAACTCCTCGCCAGTGTCAAGAAATAATCCAATACATATTATTACAAATAAAAGAAATCGCAGGCTCGGAGTCGATATATATATAATGAAAATGAAGTGACAAATTATCATTAAAATTACGATATTTTTTTTATAAAGTACCAGTAACAATAGATAATAAATACATATCTACATTTAATATATACATGTGTGTACAAAATATGTTCTAAAATATATTTTAAACATTTTTACAAATCAACACTTACTGCATACGTATATGTAATTGCATTTTACAGGAACTAATTTATGTCATAATATTTTTTTATAATAGATAAAGTAAAAGTTATAACTATTGTTGAAAAGGACTGCGGTCACACAACTACAAACAAAATGAAAAATAATTTAAAAAATAAACTTAACCAGGGGCGTAGTTGGGAATGAAGACTTAAATATGACTGCGTCTAGATGCATTCGTAATTTTGTAATTTAAAATATAAAAAATATTAAACTCGAAAATGTTGAGCAATCGGTAAAAAATCTAAATCATGATTATATACTCTCTACTTTTCTTTTTAATGTTTGTTATGAACGTGATTATACTTTATATATTATTATACATATATTATATTATACATTTATAAAATAATTGTAGTAATTAAGCTTTTTATGAAAATAATGAAAGTGATACTTTCATTCTTTTCATAAAACCTTTAGAGAAATAAAAACCGATTTAGATCTCAACCTAAGACAGAAAAACATAAAGCACTTGAAAACTTTAGAAAACAAAAACTTCTTCCATTTATGTCTACCAACTTTTACCCACGGGTCTGCCCACGCGTAAGAGTTGTGGAAAGCCGAAGTACTCTTAGCCCAGCATTGGAGCAAAATACCGTCCTATGATCCATTTCACGATATTAGCTACGTCTCTGATTGATTTTTGAATTATATTACACTTTTAAGCGTTGAGCATATAATATTAGGACAGATTAGGAATACCGACCGTTGTGCTTGATAGCAGTGTTGCGTGTTCCGAGTTCGTATACCAGCCATAATAATAATAATATTAGAATAGATGAAATAGATTTTAGATGTCTATATCTGCCAAATTGCTTTTTATATTCCGTGGCTGGAACATTATCATATCTCGCTGAACATACACACACGGACCCACGGAGTACTTGTAAATATACCACGGACCGTTCGAGCACACACAAGGAGTGAACGATAAGATACCGCTGCAGTACAGCGTCACTTTACAGAACATCTAACATCGTACTCGCAGAAATAATAATAACGTAAGATATCTATATGATACACAATTCGAAATTCGAACAAACCTTATGCGCGCAAAAAAATTCGTGATATTATATTTTAGATACCTACTCCGACTATTCGCTGTAGGATGTACTCGTTTCATAGTATCATATTAACGAATACGTATTAAAATACTTAGATATTAAAATATATCTATAAATCTAAGCAAATCAAATCCATCAAAAATCGCGTATCACCGTGTAGTACTGACTTTCTTACAGAGTTACAGAATCACGTAGATATCAAGAAATATATAGATTCAATGTCAGATATTCAAATCCAATAAATAGATACGATTTGATTTAGAGTAAGAGTGGTAACCCATGCCTAGCTGACACACAAATGAACAAGTCGATTTAAACTTCTCGAGTCGCTCGTCAAATCTTCATTTGCATTATGAATTATGAGTAGGATTCAAAAACTTTGTACATAATAATATTTCGCTGTTGATGCTTCGGCGCTTCTGCTCAGATCTTCTGCTCAGGTGTCTAGTATCTGGGTTGGTATAATAGTAATAATTTAAAATTAAAAATTTTGTACAACCGACTTCAATATACATTATTAAGAATAACTCAAAAACTATTGATCGGACCTTGATCAAATTTATATGGGACCAGCTTTCAAATAAAAAAAGAATCATCGAAATCGGTTCACCCAGAAAAAAGTTATGAGGTAACACACATAAAAAAAAAGAAAAACATGCAGTCGTATGGAGTACCTCCTCCTGTTTGAAGTCGCTAGAAAAATATAACATGAACAATTTCATCACTTGTATAAGGAACTTGTGATGATAAAAATTTCCAATTATTTGAGAATATCTTTTATATCGTTGTTTGTGAATGTTTTTTAATTATATTAAGCTGGTGCTTGACTTTTTTTACTTTCAAGTGATAATGGTCAATTTTACTACCGACTTCAAACAGGAGGAGGTACTCAATTCGACTGTATGTTTTTCTTTTTTTTATGTGTGTTACCTCATAACTTTTTTCTGGGTGAACCGATTTCGATGATTCTTTTTTTATTTGAAAGCTGGTCCCATATAAATTTGATCAAGGTCCGACCAATAGTTTTTGAGTTATTCTTAATAATTTATATTGAAGTCGGTTGTACAAAATTTTTAATTTTTAATTATGAATAAAAAATATTTTGACTTTTACTATCCCACTTGTTAAAGTGCTAAAGAGGTAAAGGTAAAGCGCACTTGTTTAGATTTACAAAAGCCTACTCACTCTTGCCTTGGAGACAGAACATAAAAAAAAGCACAAAACAACTAAAGAACAAAATTTTACGTAAAAATAATTTAATGTTATGAGAAGTAGCAATCAAAAGCTCAAAACAACTACACAGACAGATCGATGCGGAGACTGTTCGGAAGTTTAGGTGGTCACATGGTGGTGATCTTTGGCCGGCCATGAATAGAAAATGGTCGCTTCAAGTTCAAAACTATCAAATATCAAATAATGGTTTTGTCAAATATCAAACATTAGCAGGGCCTTCGATTTGGAGATCTGGAGGCCCTGCGGCAACGAAGGAGCGGAGGCCCCTAATTATTTTCCGAATGAAATTCAAAATCAAAGTCGTTTATCGCGAGTATGGGTTATACAGTTGTTATAACAATGTTAAACGCTCTTCTGTATTCTACCATCTGGTATGCAAATTGGTAGTCAACAATAATTAACTATGGTATAAGGTCCTATATTTACAATATATATATATATATATATATATATATCTATATTTATTTTATTTATTTATTTTCCGTCAAGTCTTTCAAACAATTATTGCCAACAAATAAAATTATTTCAACAAAAATGTAGTAATTAGTTACAATAATATACAGGGTTATTACATTATATTACAAAAAGACACTTCAATTTTAATTATTTGTATAGATGATTGTATAGATATTATAGGCGGAAGATGATATAATTCTTCCGATATTATTATGATAATGCCAGTTTCTCCAAAACGCGGCAATTGGCAATTTTCTGATGCCCATGCTATTTATTATTTAAACAGAACGGTGCGGTTTTTAGAAATATTTCATTAATTATTACACCAATATAATTGCATCCGGGACTATCCCGCAGAATTGTAGAGGATTGGCCGCCTTACTTATTAGTGCTATTAGACGTAATTATATTTTATTATAATTTTTTATAACGTGTCTTTTAAGCGTCATTTGTACCAATAAACATGTTCAGGCTTCATATCAATGTATGACCAATCTGACCAAAACATTAGCGTTGTATCGAAACAATCCCGTTTACTGTGATGTGCCAAAACCAATTTATGGTAGTCGAATAAGAATTACAAGACGTTTTCATCTTTTGATAAATAGGACAAAATGCGGCCTGTTGAGAAGCTCTTACCCCCTGCCACACACTCGTCGAGTGGCAAGGGAAGTACCGAGGAAAGGAGGCAGAGACATAGTGTGGCAACAAAACTCGTCATGCCGCACGTCATGCTCCTCTTCATGCCCTTCGCTCCCTGTTTTGTCGGTTCTTGGGCGCGAGTCAAAGGACTGGCAATATGAGCGCGAGCGTCGTTCTATTGCGATGAATAGATGTCACCCGCCATCTCTGTTGCCGAGGATGACGACGCATATTTCTTTGTATGACATTGATATAATTAGCTATACTAAATATTCATATAGCGCGCACACTGCCACAGTTTCAACATCCATTGTGTCGCAAACGCAAGCAACCTAGCCTAGTGCGGAGCGTCGCGATTGATTGCGCGCGTAGAGCAGTGTGTGGGCAGAGAGGGCAACATCGCGGCAGCGCGAGCAGAGCGATGAGTAGTGTGGCGGAGCCATTAGAGTAACCTTGTCTAAGAGCTTCTCAACAGGAACAAGTTGTCAAGGAGGATAAACCGAACAGCCGCAGAAGTCGAGATACGCCAATTAGTGTTAGGCATTTATAACAAAACCAAGACACAAGGTAGTTCTAGATTACAAAGAAAAGACTAGAATCGCGAAGAAAAACTTGTTTGCAAGTGAACTATACTGTAAAGTTTTTTAACTATTGTTCTCAATTCGGGACAGGGTATAGTCCGTTCGCTTAGATACGGTCGCCTTTGTGTCTCTCCGCCTTGGCACGTGCGCATCTTGTCAAGGGCGCCGCCATGACATCAAAGATCGCCGCGTGCGGCGTACACCCGCAGGAGAATATGGCATTTTAAACGAAGCGCTGGAGTGAAAGGTTCTTTGCTACCTAACTTATATTTATATTTATTACTATACCTAACTTATATTTATTCGAATAGAAAAACATTTATTTAACAAACACAATGAAAAATAATAAAATAAAAGCAGAATAATAAGTGCGCCTCCGACCGACGTGCGTACCAACGCTATCTTAGTGAACAGACTATATAAATAGATATGGGTAGCTCGGGAGTCCCGACAACTCTTGCCGATGTATCTTCCCTAACATTTGTCAACTCTTCGAGTTAATATATATCTGGCACATTGTAATTTCACCTTACTAATCCATTGGGCTATATCAGTTACTATCGCAAATATATTTGTTACTGATTTTGTCTTTAAGAGAAATCCCACACTGAGTGACTTTAAGCTTCTGTATGATATATTATGTGTTTTACTGGTAACGTCCTAAGAACTAGTAAACCTAGGTTCACCCAGTCTTTTTTCGGTAAGGTCTGAATAATTCATAAATATATATTTATCATACGACGAGCCAATTTTTGATTTCAAAACCATTAGAACTTAAACTGTTATTATATAGGTACATTGCTTTAACAAAGCAATTTTAGCATTATGACATACAAGTTAAGATACAATATTAAAGTAACAAGTTAACAATCCTCAAAATTATGAAATGCTGAGAAATGCCGTGGTAAATAATATTAATTCATTTATAATGAAATATAGCAGATGCTATGCAAATAAAGAAATATTATGACGTTTGATTTCGATATTTTAAATAAGTCTTAACAAGGCTCTAACTTATTTTTCCGACAACTTCAACTTATTCAATGCAAAGCAAGTGTTATTGGTAAACTTTACAAATAGGTGATAGTAATTTAGATGATAGAACAGATGGTAATACCGAACTTGCGAAAATATACATTGGGTATGAGTAATGTACAGGGTTATTTTGCAATAGCCGGCCAAATTTGCAAAGACGGTTCATAATAAGTAATATAGGCAAATGGTGAAGAAAATTAATTTTAAAAAAATCTCAAATATTCTGTCCTTTTTATCTTTTAAATTCAAAATGCGTTGTAACGCATTATTTTAACTGATTGTCATTCATAAATATCTAACGCCTACTATTTTACTACGCACGCTCACATTCGTAAGGGTCGATCTGTCGGCAAAAACGTTGATTGAATCGCACATATAAGAGCGCGAGTACGCGTAGTTGTTGCCCAATTACATTCAATTTGGGATAATTTCAAATAAAATTAGAAGCCTTATTTACTCGTATTTTCAAAAACTGCAATAACGGTATTTCATTATTTATACATTATAACTTTAGCCACTCTTTGAAAAATAACCCTGTATAATTTAACAACTTCCCTGTCCGAGAAATAGACACAATAGTTAAACAATTGAAATGTTCATATATGACTCATGGGACTGTGAAATGGTTAAATTACCACCAAGATGCGTATGAATCATAGCTGCTGCCTAAACAAATAATATTGTTATGATAGTAAGTTGCGTATTGCATCACGTTGCACTAGAATGTTCCCAATGATAAGGGTCAATGAACTCTGTCAAGTAATAAAATGTGTAGGCATAACAACTTAAATTGAAAATTTAAAAAACCCCCGAAAGAAAAAGAGCTGATGATTTTCAAACGGCTGAAAAGATTTTCTTGAATCATAGCTTGGAACACTCAATCAAGTCACCTTTCAAACAAACAAAAATCTAAATCAGTTCATCCGTTTGGGAGCTACGATGCCACAGACAGACACGTTATATATATAAAACTACTTTTACGGATTATATCGCGTTTAATAACTTATTTTTATTATTAATTCCCGACGTTTCGGGTGCTGTAAAGCACCCATGGTCACGGAGTTTTATTCAATGTGTAGTGTTCGCGTAAATATAAGAAATCATTATATATATTTATAGTTATATATAACATGACAAAAAAATATATATATATAGTTATAAGTATATAACATATTTGCGTCGGGGTTTAAAAATAGACAACGTTCTAACTATTGATGCAAGCAAAACTCAACCTTATGTTCACGTTTATAAAGCCTTTTCTCTTTGGACATATTGGTTATGTAATGGCGAGTGTTCTAGTACCTTCCGGTTGAAAGAGTGGAATGACCTGGATTTGCCTAGAAAGTTCTGAATTCATCTTATCGAGTATAAAAGCTTGTGCCGGGATCGGATTAATTATTTCAGCAATCGACCTACGACATTTGCGATTATTATGGACCTCACTGAAGAAGCTTAGCGATTTTGCACACACAGCAAGTATATTTTACGACGTAATTATATACTTGCTGTGTGTGTGAAACCGCACGTAACAATATTATTTCATTTCATAAAACATGGAATTCAAATTGTTGCAACAATAAATGAAGGCAACGCTTTTCATGCCTGTCAAAAAACAATACCTACGCCCATGATTATGAAAAAAAAATTAAAAATAAAAATAAATTAATAATCTTTAAAATTTAATGTTTCTCAACTTATTTTACACCCAAGTAAATTTAATATTATACACTTGAGCAAATAACAAGAGTACACACAGTTAAATTAAAGGATTAATTAACAAAAAGTTTTTACATCGTAGTAATCAATAGATAGTGTTAACATAACCTGTGGACACAGATACGCGAAAAATAAACATGTGTCAATGTATATGCTCTATACTTAATGAAACACTCATTAATTATAGACATATTATGACAATACTGTTATTGTTATGAGCATTACAAAATTGGAAAAGTAAGTTATTTTTTAAATTACAACCTCAGACCAATAAACAAAAATAGACGAAGCACTGCGTATATCTCAGGTGGCGCCGAAACCATGCTCAATATATTGTAAGTATATGCAATATATTGAGCATGGTTTCAGCCAACAATATGGTTTTAAGTAAAATCCCCAGCAGTGGAATTTTACGAGCTGTAGAAAGCTGGAAAATGTGTGTGCGAGTTCATATCAAGAAGTAAAGCATGGCTTCGGCGTCACTTGGAATGCACGCAGCACTTGGTCTAAATTTATTTGTTGGTCTGAGGTTAAAGCATAGAAATATGACACAGAATTAATAAAAACTAGAATATTAAATTGTGTGTTTGAAAATTCACATGAAAATGATGACTTGATAATATTTTCAAGAAATTAAACATGAGTAAATTAATAAAGATATATACTTTACCTGTGATAAACATATAAATAAACCAAAATGTATAGTCAAGGAAACTTCAGCAAAAAAAAATGCTTACAATTACGATTAATATTTACAAAATTTACACAAGATTCATATCATGGATGATACTTGCAAATAAAAATATTAGGCGAAAGACCATAGACACAAAAATTTCCATGGCTTTTTTTTCACCAGCCCTGCACTACAAATCAAAGGCACATGGCTAAACAGTTCATTTATATAATTTACTAACTTTTTATGCAAATTAAAACACTGAACATCACTTTATAAAAAGAAAATTAAAAGTTTTAAATTAAAACGAAAATAAATGAAATCACCAACACTAATGAAAATTGTACATGAGTCACTCTGTGCGTGATAGCAGAAACACACAACCATAGAGGAAGTCTAGTCGTAGTCTATATCCATATTGTATTGTCGTTCCCTCAGCTCTCCTCTTTCATTACTAGAGTTGAGGGATGTTGTTGAATTGGTACCGGTAGAGTTGCTTGTAGAACGGACCTGGGGAGCCCAAACTCCAGCTGTGACTGAAGATGTTGTAGAAGTGGATCCTGAAGAACTACTTGAGTCTGCAAGTGAGTCCCACGTTTGTGCTTGTGGCCCTGACACTTGCCTTCTCGGAATTCGCCGTAGTAATACACGGGGAAGTGATGCTGGAAGGAAATATATAAATTGTTATAAAATAAATTGCATAACACTCCAGGCTACTTGAGTAGTCATTCCAGAACTAATTGTTAAGGAAAATATTTAATTAATAAACTTATTCCTATATGTATTGTTTCTTTTAAGTATTTCATTAAACTTGCCAATATATAGGTGTTGAAACCCTCCACACCACCACTAATGAATTCGCACAGCAGCATTACATATATATTTAACACTAGTATTTTGTATTTGTGACTTTCCAGAAGTGTCCACACATTCACACTTCACATAGGCCTAGGAATGCTAACCAATGCTTAACATGACTTAACGTTCAGATATGTCAATCTCATTTATTTTTATAGTTTTGTATAGCGTTAACGATCAGAGAAAGTAACTGAGGCTAACCCGCTTGGTCGTCGTCATTCCATCTAGGCATGGATAACAATCGCCAGTACAAAAACTTGCAGCATAACTCTATCATACCACATGGACTATGTACATATAATCGCGCATATTTACAAGGAGATAACGACTATAGATGGAGAGCATGAATGTCATAGCGGTGAACTCAAGCGCCCTTTGACCGTGTAGTGGCGGTGTAAGAATAACCACTACCTTAACTTCGTCCCGTGTGTGTCGTAAGAGGCGACATAGGGAAATGTAACAGAAAATGGACATGGATGGAAACTCGCTTGCCAGTGCAGCAAGTCAACTATGGCAAATATCCCCCCCGAGTAAACCAGAAGCGTACAAGTGTGCGGGTCGTGTACTCAAACAAATGTGAGGGCTGTGTACTTATGAGCGAGTGTAGCAGGAGTGTATGATATACCAAAGCGCATGAATATACTGGCCCGTGGACTGAAAATCGAGTATGCTAGAGGCACACAAGTTTGGGGCCGCATACTCACTGAGCAAGTCTACCAGAAGCACATGAGAATGGGGGCCGTGTACTCACAAGCGAGTATACTAGGAGCGCCCGAGTATGATGAAGGTGTACTAGGAGCGCACGATGGAGGTGAATTAGGAGCGCACGAGTATGATGCAGGTGTACTAGGAGTGCTTGAGTATGATGGAGGTGTACTAGGGCGCACAGTATGATGGAGTACACTAGGAGCGCACGAGTATGATGCAGGTGTACCAGGAGCGCACGAGTATGATAGAGGTGTACTAGGAGCGCACGAATATGATGGAGGTACACTAGGAGCTCACGAGTATGATGGAGGTGTACTAGGAGCGCACGAGTATGATGGAGGTGTACTAGGAGCGCACGAGTATGATGGAGGTGTACTAGGAGCGCACGAGTATGATGGAGGTGTACTAGGAGCGCACGAGTATGATGGAGGTGTACCAGGAGCGCACGAGTACGATGCAGGTGTACTAGGAGCGCACAGTATGATGGAGGTGTACTAGGCGCACGAGTATGATGGAGGTACACTAGGAGCGCACGAGTATGATGGAGTGTACTAGGGCGCACGAGTATGATGGAGGTGTACTAGGAGCGCACGAGTATGATGGAGGTGTACTAGGAGCGCACGAGTATGATGGAGGTGTACTAGGAGCGCACGAGTATGATGGAGGTGTACTAGGAGCGCACGAGTATGATGGAGGTGTACTAGGAGCGCACGAGTATGATGGAGGTACATTAGGAGCGCACGAGTACGATGGAGGTGTACTAGGAGCGCACGAGTATGATGCAGGTGTACTAGGAGCGCACGAGTATGATGGAGGTGTACTAGGAGCGCACGAGTATGATGGAGGTGTACTAGGAGCGCACGAGTATGGTGGAGGTGCACTAGGAGCGCACGAGTATGATGCAGGTGTACTAGGAGCGCACGAGTATGATGGAGGTGTACCGGGAGCGCACGAGTATGGTGGAGGTGCACTAGTATGATGCAGGTGTACTAGGAGCGCACGAGTATGATGGAGGTGTACTAGGAGCGCACGAGTATGGTGGAGGTGCACTAGGAGCGCACGAGTATGGTGGAGGTGCACTAGGAGCGCACGAGTATGATGGAGGTGTACCAGGAGCGCACGAGTTGGAGGGAGGAGTACTCACGCGTGGGCGACTCGGGCTGCGGCGCGGCGTCGGCGGCAGGCGCGTCGGGCAGCAGCGAGCGCCGGCAGATGGGACACGTGGCGT